>CM018692.1:72645021-72975632 GCA_009363875.1 Mikania micrantha
AGGATAGTTGGCTGGTCATAATTTCATTCGGCCGAATGTGGGGTTGGTGGCTCATTCGGTAGCCTGTGGCCTTGCCATTCGATCGTTCGAAAACTCAGATGCAGCCTCTCATTTTCGAGAAATCGACTAGTCCAACACTAGCCCACTTGTTCCTACAACATTCTAAGGTGTTTGTGTGAAATTCCTAGGCTTAGAAATGGTTTAGACCGGTTTCAAAAGAGGGTTCGGATTTAGGGTTTAGAAACCCTAAAATCGCTACTTTGAGCTCGTTTTTACCTCTGATTTAGTGGTTGTTGGAATAGATCCTTTGTACTTTCGTGTAGGGAATGATGAGATCTTCGTTTAGGTTCAAGAATGGCTTGATTTCATCAAGAGATAAAGGAGATATTTGGATTTGAAGTTCAAACTTTGTAGAGAGATAGAAACCGGGAGAGAGGTTTTAGAGAGGGAAAGTAAAGAGGTTGAATGAGGAAGATCATTCATTTGGGGTATTTATTCCCCGGGTGAGTTCGGGTTCGTTTCGGTTGCTTGGTTTCGCGTAAAACGTCGGCTTCGTTTCATTCTCGTAACGAAACGTCTCGGTTTTTAAAATAAAGTTAATAAAACTATTTTAGGTTGTGATTCCTAATAAATTAACTAAATATCTTTTATTTATTTTAAATTCTCGGAAACATTTAATTAACTGTTTAAAAATCGAATCGTACGGTCGTCACGTGTATTCGTTCGGATCGTCACTCGTACGAACACGAGGATAACTGTACTTTTCAACATGGTTTTCTAATTATCGGATATCGTTTAGAACGTTAAACTTTCAGATATATTCATACAGATCGTCACCTATACGAATAATCCGTCGATTTAGCATCCGAGAAACGATATTCGCTTTGTTTTGTTCTGTAAGCCTCACATACGTTTATACATAATAACTCCTAGCAAATAATCACATGATGGTTCTGTATTGCCAGATAATTATCTGACTGACGAACCATTATTCTGAGTTTCATTTCTGAAACAAGTTTGAGTCTGTTCTATGATAATATGAAATGATACTGATATATGAACATCAACTGAATTATGTACTTGAATCACTGTTCATTTTACTGTATCGATCACCGTTCCGGTGACGTTTCCGGCACTGATGTTACAGTCTCCCCTTGTTAGAGAAATTTCATCCCGAAATTTAAGAATAATTATCGGGTACGGCTTCCTTTGTAAACAGTTAGGGATTACTTGAATTTCATATGATCTTTGCATTTCCTAAGTAAACTTGAGTTTGCGCTTTGAACTCCAATGAGACTTGGCAATCGGAGTACGGCTTCGCCTTAGTTGTTTAACTTAGCGAGCCATACCCTTTGAAAATTCTTAGATAAGTATAGATGTTCGTCCAATCGAATTTCTTCAACTGATATGACGAGCGATTCGACAGTAGAACATTTCTTCAAGTTTGAGGCGTGATACACGTTGTGCACACCACTGAGATCACCTGGTGATGTCAGTCTATACGCTACAGGACGAATACGTTCGATGATCTCAAACTATGCTGCGTTTCATGGTGCTTATTTGTCCCTTTGTTCCAAAATGGACTACATCTTTCCTCAGGGTACCTTTAACTTGATAAGATTTCCCACTCAAAATGTCAACGACTTGCGTTATTCATTGGTTTACTATTTTGTCTTATCCTTGCTATCCGTAACCTTTGTTAAATCTAAGCTATCTTATCAATAGTTGATCTACTAAGCTCTGGTTTAGCTGTTCGATTACCTCCTGTCTTAGTCCCACAGCTCGATAGCCGACATATTCCGGTCTTAATGAGCCTTGAATGGCGTGCATTCAATGCTACTATTATGGCTGTTGTTGCAGGAGAATTTGATCAGTGGCAACTGAGAGTCCCAATTTCCACCGAAGTTTAACACACCGGTTCTCAACATATCCTCTAGGGTCTGTGTCGTACTTTAGCTTCGACCGTCCGTTGATGGATGGTTAACTATACTCGAATTTAAGTACATCCCTAGAGGTTTCTGCGATGTTGGTTAAAACCTTCATGTGAATTAGCTGTCTCTGTCTAAAATGTTAGACAATAGCACCCCATGACGTACTACTATCTCGTTGTTGTATAATCCGTCAGTTTACCTATCGCGAAGTTTTTCCTGCGTCAGCAAGAAATGGATAGATTTCTGTCAATCGGTCATTGGTGACTCAGAGAGCACTATGACCCATGGAAGCGCGAGGTAGCTTGGTTTCGACATCCATAGCTGTTTGTTCCCACTTCCAGAGCAGAGTTTCAGGTTGTCCCAGTAGCCCTGACGGCTTCTGGTGTTCCGCCTTTACTTTCGCACACTTAAGGCATCGACCGACATACTCGACGATGTATTTCTTCATTCCCGGCCATCAATAAAATCTCTGTAAATCTCAGTACATTTTATCGATGCCCGGATGTACTGATTATTCGACTCGTGTGCCTTCCCAAGAATAAATCTTCTTGATTTACCTACCGCCGGAATCCACCCACTATTTTGGTAGTAGGTATTTCATCTGGTTTATCTCAAACTGCCTTTCTGTTCTACAATCTGACACACTCCTTAAATTTTTTCGTAGGTGGCTCTCACAACTCTAGGTCTTGATTGTTAGATCGAGACCTTTGAGTTTCACCTGGTGAATCCTTAGGTTATTTGATATAACCGTATACCTATTTCACCATCTGTTTAATCTATTCTCCTCTTTAAAAGGTTACTCTATAAGTCGGGGAGGTCTACCATAAAATATGGCAGATCCTTTAAGTTAAAGGAAATGATTTAGTGATGCATATTTACCTTACTCTTCCCCGAAGATTGTGTAACTTACGGAAGCCCATAGTAACTGTTGTTCCAACTGTTACTTATTCTCATCCTAATTTCACCATTAAAGAATTTAACATAGTGTTGTTCTTCCTTTAACAGCTCCAGAATATCCCTGAGATGTCGTTCGCGTTCTGTCTTGCTACAAGAATAAATCAGTATGTCATTCCTAACGAAAACGACAACCTGATCTAAATACCGTTTGCACACTCGGTTCATGAAGTCCATGAAAACTATGGGTACATTCTTCTATCCGAAAGGCATTATCGTAACTTGGAATGCTCATATTTAATTCGGATTATTATCTCTGGCGTATTTTCCTATTACATTCACAACTGATTTTCTCCCTTGACTTACTTATCTAGTTTAGATAAGAATCCAGCACAGTTCTAACATTTATCCTTTCCTAATATCCTTGAACCGGGTTCTCGACTTAAATAACTCAAAATTCTAGGAGGTCTAGATAGAAAATGAAAGTTTACCCACTAACTTTGACACTTTGAATTTCTACAGCTTTTAGTGTTCTACTCAAATAAAGTCCTCTTCCTAATTACAATATTTAAACTGTAACCAAGAATTTCCCTATCTCTTATTTAATCATTTAACGCTCACTTAACCTAAAGGTTCCTTAAGTTATTATTCCGATTATCTTTTTTTGACACTAACTTTGTTTACGGCTATCTTAAATTTATTGTTTCTAAAAGTACAACAGACTATGCCGTTCTAATTAATATACCAATAAATAATTTAATGTATCAAGCTGAAATTTGCATACCTATGGGATCATCGGACTTTGAATGTTCCCCAGGAGCTGGTAAAGCGAGTAGTTCCTCAGTTACCGGTGGGTCTGCTGAAGGCATTCTCCTAGGGCAGTCCCTTGCGAAATGTCCGTGCATTCCGCACACGTAGCAGTTATTGTTATGTTGAGAGGAAGTGGAGGTGCTCGCTTTTTGTTTCTGTTTCCTAGTGGAAATAAACCGACACTGTTGGATCCATTGTCCGTATCTTCCACAATTCAGACAGTGTCTACAAGGTTTATTCTCACCATGGTGAAAACCACATCTGGCACATTTAGGATATGCACCAACATATTGACGGGGAGTAGAGGTTTTTGATGACCTACACTGTTGCATCCAGTGCCCCGTCTTTCCACAGCGTGTGCATTGTACACATGAAAGTTCAGCTCGATGATGGTAGTGACAAGCCGAACAAAGAGGGGTTTTTCCCTCATAACGAGCACTGACTCCTGTAGTCAAATCGGGCAGAATTTGACTGATAGGTTCAGCTTCAGTGTTGTTCACATCTCCTTTTCGCCTTTTTGCACAACGATGTTCGGGTTGCTTGCTGGCTTCTCCTTCTTCAGATTCCTTCTTCTCTGCAGAAAGTAGTGGGAAGTTTCTAGCAAACTCCTCACTGTTCCAGGGAGAACCGTCATCAGCTCTTCCGTTATCAGAGTTGCGAGTGCATCAACTGCTGGGTCTATCTCCTGTGAAGGAGGAGGTGGTGATGGTTGTCTTTTTGGTGACACTCTGATCACAACCAATAGAACATTGATTAGTGCAATGATCGAATGCAAACGACACAATGCAAATAAATTCCTAATTCCTATGTTCTCTACATGAAGGGTCCCTAAGTTATAGTCTAGGCCAAACCGTTTGAAGTAAATGACCTATTATTCTCTATAACCTTGAGCTCTGATACCAATCTGTCACACCCCGAGCCGGCGGGGTTGGATCGGAGTCCCCGTCGGGCGGAAGGTTCCCGAGGCGCGATATCGTGGATGATAATCGTGATGATCAGATTGTTTATATAGCATCAATGTTAAGAATATCTAAGCACAATAACATTAATCTAAAATTCACAAAGTTAAATTACAATATCAATGTCTAGTAATTTAACCAAGTAAACATTTCAAAATGAATCATAAGTTCACTATCTTGTATTAGTACAAGATCTCAAAAATGATTCGCAATGATCAACAAAAGATGTGCTTTCCAAAACTACTAGGTCCTCAAACTGAGTATCCTAGCATGCAATCCAAATCCCTAGCTTAATCCTGTACGTCGTCTGAGAAAGCATGAAAATAAAACAAAGTCAACACAATGGTTGGTGAGTTCATATGATTTTGGTATTTGAAAATAGTCTTGTAAACCTTTTAGGTAAAACCTTAACCTCATTATCAACACCTGTATCATCCAACTCGGTATGCTTATATATAGGGCATACCCCTGAGTCGAGCCTACGACCCGCCCAGACGCCGTCCTACCACATACTAAGTCACATAGGACATTGTTGTTAATGATAATCAAGCATTTTACCTACCATTCTCTTCTATGATCATCAGAGATTTAAAACACTCTGTTTAACTGTTTATGATATCTACCCAAAAATGTTTATGTTTCCCCCTCGGTAACAACCTTAATCTCATTAACATCACCTGTATCATCCAGCTCGGTATGCTTATATACAGGGCATACCCCTGAGTCGAGCCTACGACCCGCCCAGAAGCCGTCCCACCACATACTAAGTCGCATAGGACATTGATCTTAATGATAATTAAGCGTCTTACCTAACACTCACTTCTATGTTAAAAGTCTTGATTTCCATAATTTGAAATAAAACCGATTTCCTGGGTTCACCATGTCATCATGATTTCCTAAAAGCAATTATAGAAATAAAATGTTAAATGTTTAAATAAATAAATAAATAACATTTACATACAACTAAGACATGATGATTGGGCCTTATTTGACTCAATCAATTAGACTTAGTTGTTGGTGGTTGTCCAAGTTGTACCCTCTCACCCGTGACCCATGCCAGGCATAACTCACAAGGAGTATACCTGAACTGACGGGGATTTTAATGTTTTGCCCATATCAGCTTGACCCTCTGGTCTACTGTATGCATAGGGACTTTAAGGATATCCTTTGGTGCTTGATCGTTCTTGTTCGTTCTTAATCGTCAATGATTCTCTTGATTTTTGATATTGATTTCATTTGATCGTTCACGTTATTGCCCGAATAGTCTGAGTACCAGAGTTTGCTATTTATGAAGGGACTTTATGTGTGTTACACGTGGTCTTGATTCCCTATACAACTGACATCCACCTTAACTCAAGTATTCATGATTTCATTAGATTATAATGATTTCATTATTTCAATGATTCACACACATTTTTGATTTCTGATTCCTTGAGTCTCTTGATTTGATCTTTTGAATTTCCATGATTTCACAATGATTAATGATTCATGATTAGGATCCTGAGTTTACTGATCACACACTGGATTAGATTCCATTGCATTTGATCTTTGGCTTTGGTTCTTTTGATTTCACTTTGAATTTAGATTCTGGAATTGGAATTTGATGGACTAAGGGTTTATTTAGAGTTTAGAATTAAGGTATTACTCATAAGAGTATTTTAATTAACTTGCTTAATTAACTTGATAGTTAATTTAGCCTGAGATTTACCTAGACAGGAGTCTATGTGTATAAACAAACATATATAAAGTATATAATAAATAAGAGCATTTAAGTAAACAATTTAATAAAAACAGTTTACGCATGCTTCTCAGCCCCGCGTTTGAAAACAAAAATGTTTAGAAAAGGGGCAATGAACTCACCTGTGTTGCTCTTGATAGAATTACCACAAAATGCGTGCTCGTTGCTGTAGCCTATGTATCTTCAATCCCTGAGTTGTTTTAGGAAAATTCGAATACGATAAGTATATACGGTAGTCGTCGTAACTAGGGTTTGGTCTCGGTGTACAACTATGTGTCCTAGACTACTAATGTATCTCTATAACTCATTCTATCTAGTCTAAAATATCACCCGTTAGTAACCCATTTCCCATACATCATCACTACAAATTCTTAATTAAAATATCCTTAATTTATTTCATGTTAAGTTAAACACTTATTAAAAATCACTTGTTTTTCTTTAATAAAATTTACAATTTAACCTCCTTTATTAAAGACGTAATTTAATTTAAGAAAATAAAACTTATTTAGGATGGACTTGATTTAAGCCCATTGGGCCACCCTTGGGCCCATTGATTTGACTTTGCTTTCTTATTGATTTCTCTCATTAAGATAATTACTAAGCCCAGATGATTTAGATAAAACATCTAGGTTAGTTACATATTTTTTGTTTATTTTTCCCCCAGGGTTGGGTGTTAATAAATAAACCGATACCCAAAACCCTTAAGTATAGCTTTGATCTCATGATTTCTCAAAGGTTTTGATCTCAAAAGATGTTGATAACTCTTATTTAGTTAGTTGTAGGATTTAAGAAAACCATTCCTTATCAACCCTATTCTATGTTTTCTTTAAAGAATTTCTAGCGTCATAAACCAATGTAACTTGTAGATTAAACCCCTTGGTCCTTTGTTGATGACTTCCAAATTTAACTAAATAACCCCCCCAAAGTTGGTTTGCATGGATAAAGCTCTATCATTATTCCCTCCCACGCATGCGCTAACATGGATGTTCCCATGTATCCACATACTTTGGATTCCCCATGCGTGAAATCATATCAATCCCATGCATCATTAAGTCAACCTAACCCACTCGTTCACACACCCATAGCCGAATGAGAGTTGGGCTGGTCGAACAACATCTGGGCCGAAAGAAACTTGGGCCAAGAGAATGGCTGCCGAATAGGACAATGCCGACCGAACCAGTATGACCAACCGAATGAATTGGACTTGCGAATGTCCATGCTGGCGAATGGATGGTGGCCCGACAGAATGAGCTTCGGCGAAAGGGTGTTATCGAATGGCCTTTGATTCGGCGAATGAAGATAGTTGGCTGGTCATCATTTCATTCGGCCGAATGTGGGGTTGGTGGCTCATTCGGCAGCCTGTGGCCTTGCCATTCGGTCGTTCTAAAACTCAGATACAGCCTCTCATTTTCGAGAAATCGACTAGTCCAACACTAGCCCCCTTGTTCCTACAACATTCTAAGGTGTTTGTGTGAAATTCCTAGGCTTAGAAATGGTTTAGACCGGTTTCAAAAGAGGGTTCGGATTTAGGGTTTAGAAACCCTAAAATCGCTACTTTGAGCTCGTTTTTACCTCTGATTCAGTGGTTGTTGGAATAGATCCTTTGTACTTTCGTGTAGGGAATGATGAGATCTTCGTTTAGGTTCAAGAATGGCTTGATTTCATCAAGAGATGAAGGAGATATTTGGATTTGAAGTTCAAACTTTGTAGAGAGAGAGAAACCGGGAGAGAGGTTTTAGAGAGGGAAAGTAAAGAGGTTGAATGAGGAAGATCATTCATTTGGGGTATTTATTCCCCGGGTGAGTTCGGGTTCGTTTCGGTTGCTTGTTTCGCGTAAAACGTCGGCTTCGTTTCATTCTCGTAACGAAACATCTCGGTTTTTAAAATAAAGTTAATAAAACTATTTTAGGTTGTGATTCCTAATAAATTAACTAAATATCTTTTATTTATTTTAAATTTTCGGAAACATTTAATTAACTGTTTAAAAATCGAATCGTACGGTCGTCACGCGTATTCGTTCGGATCGTCACCCGTACGAACACAAGGATAACTGTACTTTTCAATATGGCTTTCTAATTATCGGATATCGTTCAGAACGTTAAACTTTCAGATGTATTCATACAGATCGTCACCTATACGAATAATCCGTCGATTTAGCATCCGAGAAACGATATTCGCTTTGTTTTGTTCTGTAAGCCTCACATACGTTTATACATAATAACTCCTAGCAAATAATCACATGACGGTTCTGTATTGCCAGATAATTATCTGACTGACGAACCGTTATTCTGAGTTTCATTTCTAAAACAAGTTTGAGTGTGTTCTATGATAATATGAAATGATACTGATATATGAACATCAACTGAGTTAGGTACTTGAATCACTGTTCATTTTACTGTACCGATCACTGTTCCGGTGACGTTTCCGGCACTGATGTTACATTAGAGGACCTATTAGTTTTGGGAAGCACATGTTTTGTTGGCTATTGTGAATCACTTTTGATATCTTGTACGATTACAAGATAGTAAACGCATGATTAACTTGTTAGATTTACCTAGTTAAATTATCATATGTTGACAATTGTAATTTACTCCGTAAATTCTAGTTTAATGTCATTGTGCTTTATTTTTTCTTAACATTGATGCTGTGTAAACAATCTGATCATCATAATTATCACTCATGATATCGCGTCCCGAGAACCTTCCGCCCGACGGGAAAGTCGATCCAGCCCGCTGGCTCAGGGTGTGACACATACCATACATCTTTTTAATTTTGACCAAATATGTGTGTTTAATCCTCTTCTATTTGCATTTTCAATAATTCTCAATTTTAGCCCCTCATGTTCTAGTTAAATTTAACTAGATTAACTAGCTTAGTTTAACAATTAAACTCTAAACTAGTTTACAATTAACTTAACCAAGTTAACCCATTTACTAATAAAAGAGTTAAATAACATATAACTTCAAAATAACATCTTGATTGATTAAAATAAAATAAATCATGAAATGGATCATTACAAATTCTCCTCTCCTTCGAAAAGGTTTCGTCCTCGAAACCTCTTTATAATTCAAAATCCTATCGTACCCATTTCTAATTTTAATCCTTTTTTCCACAAAGATTATTCTTTGTTCTACTAGTATGTGTCTTATATAGACACATCCAACGATATTTCAACTTCTGAAGGTAATAATATTCATATTTTTATACCACAGGTATCTAACGCATAATCACGTTAAAATTTGTACTTGCTTCTTCTTATTCTCATACCATTTTTGTTAGATTTTCTTCATTTGTGCATGATTGATCTATTCTTGGAAGTTTAATGTCATATGGATGATGTTAACAGGCACTATTTATTTCAAAATGTTATAAATAGTTGTTAACATCAATATAACAATCAAACTGTCATCCATAACTCTATACGTATTCCTATGGTGATTTAGTGAGGTAGTAAACCTAGATCACGAGATGTTACTACATGTTTCTACATGGTGATTTGAAGGCATTACCTTTATGGTACCAAATGCACAATCTTCACTGATCACAAGAGTTTACAGCACATATTTGATCAGAAGGAGCTTGACATGAGACAGAGACGTTGGGTTGAGCTCCTGAACGATTATGACTGTGTGATTAAATACCATCCGGGCAAAGCTAATGTTGTAGCTAACGCTTTGAGCCGGAAGGAAAGAGTCAAACCCTTGCTTTAACGTCAGTGCCGGAAACGTAACCAAAACAGTTATCTACACAGTAACATGAACAGTAATTCAGGTACAAACTATGTGTTTTACATGTATATCATTATCATTTCGTGTTTATCATAGAACATATTCAATTTCAATGCAGACACGTAACTCAGAACCATGGTTCAACAGTCAGATATTTATTTGACAACACAGAACCAACACGTGATTGTTAGTTAGGATTTTATTATGTATAAGCGTATGTGAGATTGTACAAAACAAAACAACAACGGATGTCGTTACATGAATACTAAATCGACAGATTATTCGTATAGGTGACGATCTGTACGAATATATCTGAAAGTTTAGCGTTCTGAATGATGTCCAATAATTAGAAACCATATTGAAAAGTGTAGTTATCATCGTATTCGTATGGGTGACGATTCTAACTAATACGCGTGACGGCTGTACGATTCAATTTGAACTGTAAATTTAGTATTTTCAGAAAATTAAAATAAACGGAAGATATTTAGTTAATTTACTAGGAATTACCACGTAAATTAAATTACAAACTTAACTTTTAAAACCGAGATGTTTCGTTACGAAAATGAAAGAAACCGACGTTCCTACACGAAACCGAGAGAACCGGAGCGAGACTGAACACGTGGGTATTTTTGAGAGCCTTTAATGAGGCATTTATACCCTCATTTCTCTCCTAACTACCCATCTCTCTCCTCTTTCCCGTCACTCTCTCTCTACTTTCTCTCTCTAAGATTCACAAGCCTCAAGTTCTTCATTTCTCAACCAAATCGAGCCTTCTTGGTGTCAAAACAACCACTACAACCTGTAGATCACAAAATTACAACCGATCTGAGCTTTGAAGCATTCTATTTGAGGTAAAAATGAGCTAGATATCATGATTTTTAGGGTTTTCAAACCCATTTGTTCGAAGCTCACAATACCCAGTTCAATCCATAGGATTTACACATTAACACTCTAGGATGGTGTAGGAACAACTGTCACTTCAGTACTTAGTCGTTTAGCTTGAAAATGAGGGCTGCTCCCTGCTGTGTCCAAATGGCCGAAAGAAACCACCCAGCTAGGCCGAATGGCCAAGGCCGAGCGGCCTGTTTCGCCTGACTCCTTCCTTCGGTTGGGATGCTCCCATTCGCACTAGCCTGATTCGGTCGGCCAGCCCTTCACCCATCTTCATTCGGCCGAACCACCCCTCATTCGTGGGAACATGCTGACTTAGCCGAACCATTTCATTCGGCCATGCTGATTCGGCCAAGGCCCCACTCCCACGACTTTTCCCAATTTGGTCAAGCTCATTCTCAAGTATCACCACCATACAGCCAAGCCTTTCATTCGGACAATCTGAATCCATTAGCATGGGTTGCTGTTCGGTAAAGGGTGTTTAATCAGTAGACTGGTACGAGATAGGGGTTGACCACTTATACATATGGCTTGCATGCATGGGATGGGCTACGTAAAGTGCATGCATGGGTTGGCACATGGATGTCAACATGGGGATCTAATAGGGTTTAATACTAAAGTTTTCCAAGTGATAATGGGGTTTAATCATGGGTTATTGCATGTAGGTTTGGTCTAAGATGCATGAATTCATTTATAGAAACCATGATTAGGGTTTCCAAGAACAAGACTTTTCTAAACCATCTTGACATACAAAGATGAATTTCAACAAAACAAAGAGTTTAAATTTGTTAAATTTAGGCATGTGTTACAAAGAGTAAAGCTACTTTCATTCATGAGAATAGAAGTTGAGTAGTAATCAAGAATCAAGAAATTAAATAAGTGTGGGAGTTGGTTTCATTACTAACACCTAATACTTATTAAATACTATGCATGATACAACTAAGTTAGATAGTTCCATTGAACTTTCTAAGCTAAGTTGTACACATTGATCGATCAAAGAACCATGGGAATATCAAGATCAAGGAACGGGCTTAAGGTTAATCGAATGAGATTAACCTAAGTCTAATCCTGTAACTTATAATTTTCTTAAATCAATTAATGTTTTAATAAAAGGAATTGACTTATAAACTTCTTTAAATTAAATTAAATGATATCTAACTTAATGATTTAACTTGAAAGGAATTATTTAAAAGGTTTTAATTAAAAGACTTTGAATGTATTGAACTAGACCTTGTGTAAGTAGGGTTTAGATGTCTTTAACCACGGGATAAGGGTTTGTCAATGGATAATACATTTAGACTAGTTAGAGAGAATCATAGAAACACATTAGTAACGTAGGACACCTGGTTGCACACCGAGACCAAAACAATAGATACGTCTATTATAAATACTTATAGCATTCGGATCTTCTTAAAACAACTCAGGTATTGAAGAAACATGGTCTACAAGTAATGAGCGCGCATTTTGTTGTAAATCAATACATAGCAACATAGGTGCGTTCATTGTCCCTTTCCAAAACATTTTTTGTTTTACAAACGCGGGCTGAGAAGCATGCGTAAACCTTTTCTTAAAAATTATGCTTTACGTAAATGCTTTTACTTCTTGTATGTTTTATATACATAAATGTATCCTAGACTCCTGTCTAGGTAAACTATATACAAAGTTAATTAATGAATAATTAATTACTCTTTATGACTAAGATAATAATTCTAAAACAAACAGTTATTCTATCAAAACTCTAATTCAAAGAATCCAAATTCAGTGTGTGATCAAGAAAACTAAAACTAAAGATCAAATCCAAGGAATCTACATTAAGAGTGTGTTCATGTAAACTAAGGATCAAATTCAAAGAATCAAACTCAGTGTTGTAGCCATGGAAGTCTAAGGTTCAAAATCAAAGAAATCATATCCGTGTGTGAATCAAAGAACTCATAAATTCAATAACGAACAATTTAAGGTGGATGTCAGTTGTATGCAAATCAAGACCACGTGATAACACACGGAAAGTCTCGACATAAATAGTAGACTTTTATAGTCACGCTATATGGGCATAAATTAGACGATCAAACGAATTCTAAAGAACAAAGGCGATCAAAATCAAAGGATATCCTAAAGTCCCGACATGTACAGTAGACCTGAAGGTCAAGCTGATATGAGGACATCATGAAAGTCCCAACACATACAGGTAGACTCATTTGGGTCAAGCCTGATATGGGCCATGTGTGAGACGATACAAACTGGACACCACCAACAACTAGGACTAACTGACTGAGTCAAATAAGGCCCGATCAACATGTCTTAGTTGTATTTACGTGTTTACTTATTCATTTAATTAAACATTTAATATCATGTTTCTACAAATACTATGGGTGATCATAAATGTGTGATGAACTCAGGAAATCAATAGAATTTCAATTTGTGGAACTCAAAATCTATTTTGTCAATAGGTGAAATGAAATGCTTAGTTATCATTAACAACAATATATTATCTGGTTCGATATGTGGTGGGATGTCGGCTGGGGCTTGTTCCCCTACGTATGCATTATATATAAGCATATTTGACTAGATAGTATAGGTGGTTGTTAGTGAGGTTAAGGTTGTCATTTCGAGTGATCAATGTTAACAAATTTTCAGGTTATTCAAACGTTGTGAATCAAAGGTATTGGATGAAACGCTTAATTATCATTAACAACAATATACTATGTGGTCCGGTATGTGGTGGGATGTCGGCTAGGGCTTGTTCCCCTAAGTATGCCCTATATATATATGCATATTTAACTGGATAGTATAGGTGTTTGTTAATGAGGTTAAGTTTGTCATTCGAACATAGAACTAAATGTACTCACCAACCATGTGTTGACTTGATCTTTTTGCATGACTTCTCAGGTGACGAACAGGTCTAACTTAGAAGTTATGCTTTTGGACTAGAATGCTATTTAGAGGACCTAGTATTTTGGATTGCATTCTTTTGAACATCATTTTACAGATTATCTTGTATATCTTATGCATATACAAGATAGATGGATTATGATGTTGATGATAGACTTACATTGTTAAATTATAAACTGAACGCATGTAACTTAACTTTGTAATTCTATTTTATTTTGTCTTTTCTCATTATACATCATGTGCAATGTAAAAAATTTGATCATCACGATTATCATTTCCGATATGGGGTATAAAATCCCTAAATGAAACCTTCTCCCTCATTTAATCCTTCAACCACCTCTCTCTCTATCTCATAATTTCAAAAGCATTCTCTTTCTAACCCTCTCTTTCTAAAATTCAAACCGAAAATCCTCATTTCTTCACCAAATCACTCAATTTGGTATCAAATCGAAGGTTAGAACATCTACAGTCCGAAAGTAGAAAGGATCGGGCCTCAAATCATCAAAAACTGTGGAAAAATGAAGGTTTAAGATTCGGTTTTCAAGGTTTTTGTTTAAACTCGGTTACTAAACTTGTAACCAGCATTTAAGCCATCAAATATCATTAAAATCACATGAAAATGGGTTCGAAATACTTGGACACAACTAGAACAAAGATCTGGAGATGATGAGGAAAGTACCGACACAGGCAAGCTTAGTATTGATGGAAGAAACCATCTCAAACTAGTATCGATGAAGATATGGTGATGCAGCCAACTTGTCCTATCGATATTGCTATGTTCGATGGTCCCACAGCTCAGACACCATTCGGCATTAGTAGTATCTACAAGTCCAAGATCAAGGGAGTGGGCGAGTATTGATACTAAGTATCGGAGGAGCAGTGGCTATCGATACTAACCAGTTTCGATACTGGTAGCATCGACAGAATGCTAAGGGAGCTTCTTTGTGATTCCATCGCACTTATGTGGCACCCAAAAACCATTTACGTGATTACACGTGTTCAAAATATGGTGCAGAAAAATTCGACTTAAATTTAACAAAACATTTGATTCGGAAGCATGAAAACTAATTACATATATTAAACATTCTTGTTTTCTTACTAATTACTTCACAAAATCATAATTACTTAGTTTGTATGTGTCGTTCAAAAAAAAACTTAGTTTGTATGTGACTAAAAATTTCGACATGGATAACGTTTAATTCTTCACAACTTCTGCCCGATCATGATTTCAGAACCGCACCTATTTATGACCTCAAATCACCACAGTTAATCAAGTAGTAGTTCATAAGAACTAAGTGGGTTAACCCCTTTGACCCTGGAATCAAATTCATCAAGAAAATCGAAATCCAGAAATTTTAAACAGCCCCGCGTATGGTACTCCAGCCCCGGCGTACCATACGCCAGACCCCTGGCTTATGACAGAAGCATCCTAGCGTACCATACTGTGGTCAGCGTAGAGTATGCCCCTGAAGCGTATTGTACGCCCAGACCTGCAGAATTTCTACATTTTTCTCGTTTTTAAAGCCCAAAACAATTTCCCATCATCACAGGGTTCCATAATACGTTTATAAATCAGTATATCACATTCTCAAGCATATCTAATGATCTTAATATCATTATTTAAAAAATCTATCAATCTCAATTAAATTTAACAATTATTGCTAATGGGTCAAAATCACCCGTTTAATTAACTCAGCCATTTTAACCACCCTATTTCCGCTCCATGACGCTACATGGAAGCTAACTAAGTCCCAAACCGTCTATGGTGACTTATCATCATTTTATCAACCAAATGGTTATCAAACTTTTAAACAAACAATCGGCTATGGGTTATCTCACCCCAAGCCTCAATTTATCAATTCAACTCTATTGCAATTTATCATTCATTTGAATACTCACAATAATTTTTTAGCCAATAATCATATCAAAAAAATTGTGTAATCATACTTTTAAGTTAATTTTTCACTAACAGGTCAAAACCCATTTTAATTAACTTATCATTTAAACCCACCCGTACGTGGATTGTCGCCAACGCCTCAACAATGTGGACTTACATGACAAACCCAATGCCATTTCATTATGGACTCACAGGACTAATACCAACGCCATTTCATTATGGACATACATGACAAACACCAACGCGATTTCATTATGGACTTACATGACAAACCCAATGCCACGCACCAGTGGTCTTACATGATAATTGCAATGCCATTTCATTATGGACTTATATGACAAACACCAACGCCATTTCATTGTGGACTTACATGTTCCTCCACATGAATTTGGATCATCACCAAAATGCCATATATCATGGTCTTACATTAGTTTCACACGAATGTGAATCATCTCCAATTATCTATGTTAGTTATTCTAAACATATAATGACACTTTCATTAGTTATGCAATTATATCATAACATTAACCAATTTCAAAAGAAACTCAGATGGCTACATCCAATATTTGTTTCAACAATCCAAATACCACCCCATGTGGTTTCCTATTCATATACTTCCACAAAATGTGGATTGTCATCATTTTCTATGTCAACTATCAATTAACATTTAATAACACCTTTCAACTTATGCATTTAGCACATAACACTAATCTAATACTACAAGACATCTATCAAGTAATCAAGTACCACACCATGTTGTTTCATATTCATATTTTCCACGTTTCATGACACATATGGTTCATTTACCGTTCAATTTATCACAATTACTACAATTCAATTACAAGTACTGTCACACCCCGAACCGGCGGGCCGGATCGACTTTCCCGTCGGGCGGAAGGTTCTTGGGGCGTGACATCGTGTGATAATCAGATGTTCAGATTTTTACATGGCACATGATATATAATGAGAAATGCTAACGTGACATTTAATACATAGAATTACAAAGTTAAATTACACAGTATGTGTTCATAATTTAACTGAGTAAATCTGATCAAAAGAATCATATGGATTCTATCTTGTATCTGCACAAGATATACAAAAGAGGTTCAAAATGTCCCCAAAAGTATATGCATCCAAAAAGCACGCTAGGTCTTCTATAGAGTCCTCTAGCTTAAGCCCTGATGTTTTGGTGACTAAACATGTCCATCACCTGAGAAAACATGCATTTAAAACAAAACAGTCAACACTAGGTTGGTGAATTTATAAGTTTGAGTAAATGAAAACGAATAAAATTTGATATTCCCAATTCATGATATCACACACAAGTATGGTTTTAAATTTATTTTCCTAATCACATACCATTGTTCTCTCCATAGCTACACCTACAGATAGGATATTGTCCAACTAACCGTGTTTATATATAGCGCATTCGTATCATGAATGAAGCCGCCAGCCCACCACATGCTTAACTGAACTCCATACCACGTGTATTGTAACTATGGACACCCATTACATCTCACATATAAATCCCCAATTTGATTATTCCCCAACAACTTAGAATAGAGACATAATTGTCTCTGTTAGCCATTCCTTATCGATTAGCCCGGCCTGTAGATATCCCCCAACGATACCTATGCGATAGAGACTTAATAGTCTCTGTTAGCTGATCATTACTGATTACCCGGAGTGTAAGATATCCCCCAACGATATCTATAGCAAGACTTAATAGTTCCTGTGACTATCAGTTTTAACTAGTCCAGCCTGCAAGATATCCTCTCCAGAATATCTATAAGAGTGAGACTTATTTATCTCTATGCCTTTCCCTAATGATAAATCTGAAACGCGAGATATCCTCACCATGATATATTGAAGGATGAGACTTAAGAGTCTCGATGACTGTCATTTCTGACGAGTCCGGCCTGTAAGATATCCTCTCCATGACATCTAAAAGGATGAGACTTAAGAGTCTCGATGACTGTCATTTCTGACCAGTCTGGCCTGTAAGAAATCCTCTCCATGATATCTAAAAGGATGTGACTTAATAGTCTTGATGGCTATCATTTCTGACCAGTCCGACCTGTAAGATATCCTCTCCATGATATCTAGAAGGATGAGACTTAAGAGTCTCGATGACTGTCATTTCTGACCAGTTCGGCCTGTAAGATATCCTCTCCATAGTATATATAAGGGTGAGATACGCATATATTCCTAAACCATTTTTATCATTCCTTAATTTGAATGATCGCAAATTCAGTGCCCGGTGTAATCCCATTAGATTAACTAATACTATGGCGGTTAGAATTAAGGTCTAACCCTATTGACATAATATTATTATAATTGACATGCACATTTAAATGTATAAGATAAACTCTACATAGTGGCTTAGGTTTCTGTCATCCTATTCCAAGGATGTGGTCTCACTTGAAAGGAACACAATATAGGATCTTTAGTCCTTAACATTGTTTTATAAGGTCTTGTCTTATTAAACAATGTTAGCATATGTGGGGAATGACATCATGAACCTATTTTATCATGATGTCATCCTTGATATCACAAGTAATGGTCTCAACTATTATCTATATGTTATGTTTTCTCAATGAATTTAAAACGTGTTATAAGAGCTCGTCTTATTACACTGTGTTAGTAAATGTGGTGAATGATGTCATCATGAAATTATATTTTCATGAATATAATTCTTGTTACCTCTAGTAATTGTCTTAGTGATATCTCGTTGTTATCTCAAGTGTTATAATAACAAAGTGTTATAAGATCATATATTAATACACTTATGTTTTTCAAATAATTTGATGATATCTTGAAGTTATATTATCAAGTATCATCCTGAATATGGCATAATGATCATTTCAATCACAAACATACACATAATGATAATGATATGATAATAAAGATAAAACCCTTATTATCTAGAAAGCATGATAATTGAAAAAAATGTACTAAAGCTTTTAACTGAATAAACGAGTTTAGCATGTTTCTCAGCCCCACATTTAAAATCAAAAGATTAGAAAAGGAGCATATGAACTCGCCTGTGTCGTGTTGATGGTTGACTTACTTCGGGAATGTACGCGCTCGTTGTTTGTAGTTCGAGTGTATTCAAACTGTATTTAATTTGTTTGTGTTCAACATCGTTAATATTAGTACGTGTTTAAGAGTCGTGATAAGAATTATGCGATTCAACTAAGTGTCCTAAGACCTCACTAATGAGTTACTAGGTTGATTACTATAAAGTTTTATGCTGTCAATTCTAATAACTTTTACCCACTGTCTTACTAGATGTAGCTAAAATTTGTATTAACACAAAACATGTTTTTAAGTTATTAGAATACATTAGACCTTCAAACTTTCACATTTAACATAAAGCGGTTCATATATTTTATATGAAATAAGTTTCATTAAAAACCCATTTTTATTTTGTAGAATAACTTATCTATATAGTTTTAGTTAAAATGTTCAATTACAAGGCCATGTTTACTTTATAAAAATATTCAATTTATGTTATGAAAACCCTTACTTCTTATCAACCCTGAAAGTTTACAAATTAACATAAGTAAAATATGCTTAATAGAAATGTTGTGTTTACCTTGAATTGATTATCTGACATGTTATTAGTGCCCATCTCACGTTTTGTTTGTAAGAACATCAACTTATAAGTTTTAAATGTTGAAAAAATCTTAAGAACAATTTTGATGAATTTATAAATTCAAAGGTCTCTTAGAAGCCCCTAGTCGGTTCTTATCCATCCACTGCATAGTGAAGTTTTACAACCCATGTGCTTTTTATCTTTATTATAATGAAAAACACTGAATTATTTATTAAATCTTCACGTTGAATAGGCTATATTTAGTTTTAATAGTATTAGATTGGTGGGCTAGCATCGACACTAGAATATCGACACAGGGCTGCAACCACCGAACAGTGTCTCATCGATTCTATAGTATCGGTGACTCTAATATCGATGGATTCTCCTCCCATGCCAATTAGTATCGACGAAACCCAACTGGGTTCCCGTATGTCCTTCTCGATATTGATAGCTTCGGTGAAAATAAGCTGCTAAACCTTCAAACTTAGCATGCTCGACGAGGAAGTAGGCTGTCTTCCAAGTCTTCATCGATACTAAGATCGGGAGCCTCATCTGTCGATACTAAGTAATCTCCAGATTTTCGGCCTCACCAACCATTCCAATATTTATTCCCAGTTAACCCAAGCATCTAAATGCCATTTTTTGTGTCGAGTCTACCCTTCTTGAAGCGATGCAACCAATTGAAAGTTCATACCGTTAAGTAGGTGAAAACCCACTTTTTTAGCCGGAACTTCTCTCTAGTTTCACGTCTGATTGAGCTCATTTTAGACTAGATCTTCTTTACTCCTGGGTTGTACTCGACGAGAGGGTCTTTTAGACACCAAGAATACTAAATTTTGTGGTGATTTGCTATGGTGGAGTATTGATGAAGCTAGAGAGAAGAGAGAGAGGACGAATTCTTGAGTGAGAGAGAGGGAATTTTCTGCTGAAAATGAAGGAGAAGAAGAAGAAAATGGGGTTTTTAACCCCGAGTGTTTACCCGCGTGTTCGGTCTTGATCGGTCACGTTAAATTAGGGTTTGTACGCCGAAGACAAAAATACACATGATATCGTGTCACATGATAACGATGGCAACCATCACATCACCCTTATAAAAACGATTTGTATTTGTCATTAGTTCTCACCATTGTTATTTCACTTGCGATTTTGTATTTTTATATTTCAATTCTCATTGAAATATATACAACTGTTAATTGTTTCCACATAATAGTTATCACACACTGTTTATCACTTAGCATTCTCACATAGTTTTAGGTGTAAGTACACACACCGTACGCATTTGCCGGACGGTAAGGTACCGGTTTTCACAACTAGTTACAACAAACATAATCGCATAATTCATAAGCACTAATATGTCTTATGGTTGCATATTAGTGAGTAGGTAACTCACCTAAGCCCGTAGGAATGCTAAACCTCGTAACTCCTTCTCGATTCTATGGATTTCACTTTCAATTTCATTTCCTATACAAATAATATAGCACACATGCCATTTAGCATTTCTAAGTTCAATCATACCACATAATAAAACAAGATTCCTCTTTTCTACTTGTTTGTACCAAATTCTCTATTTGACCCGTTAATGTAAATATGGGTCCTATTCTTTTTCAAGTATCTTAAACACTTTTAAAACACCCAACCATGTGTATATGATCTACTAGTACCATTCATTCATTTTACATAAGCATGTCTACTCAAATTCTCATTTTACAACATTTTGAAAAGTCTTAAATTAGTGCAGCAACTTTTTGAGTTCGGCTGTAATTGTTAAATTTGACCATCCTATAGTTTTATTCAACCTTTTATGTTCGAATAAGACTCTAAGAGATTTCCATCCATATATGATACATTTTATATAGATTATTATACGATTTTATATGAATTTTCAAAGAACACGACATATTCATCCTTTAACAAAAAATTCAGTTTTTTATAAAAATATGTTAAGCTGTTTTCAACTGCAGTTTTCGTGTACTTAATGTCCATATATTTCTCATTCTAAACATCTGTAGAATTTATATTCAATAAGATTTCCAAAGATATATTATATGCCCCAAACCGATTATCGGTCGATTTTATATGATTTTTCAAAAATCAGCACATCAACAAAAAAATAAGTTCTACCAGCATGCTGAGATTTTTGTCAAGCTATAGAATTCTACCATTTTGTCTCCCTTACAACACGAATTAGTTTATAAGTTTCAAAGACAAAATTTAGTAGTCTCCAATAACTTTCTAACCATATATAAAATATGCCTCAATCGGAGGTATGATTGATTTTATAAGATTTTTCTATAACATGACAGAAATCAAAAATTAATTCAGTCTGCATTTGATCTTATTTTTTATTTAGCATTTCTACAGACATCTTGTGTGCATAACTTTTTCAAACTATTTTAAAAATGCTTATTAGAACCTTCTATTTGCTCATGCATCATTATTCAACATCAAAGTAGCTGATTTCAAGTCCATATAGTTAGTATACATGGAAATTTCAAACTTTTTCATCATATTACACCCATTTTTAGATTTGCACGCATCCTAATAAATCCACCTACATAACCCACGAATTATAATTCAAAATATCCAAAAATTTACTTACCAAGTTGTTAGATGAAGCAACAGGTGATGATATATGTGTTTACATTCATGATCCAACCCAAGATTGTTAAGATTTAGAGCAATATTTTGGGATTTTCTTCCATCTCCTCTTCTTCTTCACGTCTCCCACACACACATACTGTAAAATCAGTGCCGGAACCAGTGCCGAAACAGTGATCTCAACAGTAACATGAACAGTAATCAGGTACAAACTATAAGTTTTTCATTGTATGTCATGATCAATATCATATGTCATTATCATTTCATGTTATCAAACAATGAATTTAGACTTATTTCAGAGAAACAAAACTCAGAAAACATGGTTCATCAGTCAGATAATTATCTGGCAATACAGAACCATCATGTGATTATGTGTTAGGGTTTTATTATGTATAAACTGTTGGACCGATCGGGAGCTCGGAAACAATCCGAATCCAATAGGAAACTACTCTTTAACCTCTGGGATAGTGCGGAATCCTATTCCAGGGTTTTCCAAACGAAACCAACAGAAACCGTGGTGATCCGAGACTGTAGGAACAACTTGGAAGCAAAGATCGAACACCACGGGTTTAGAATCGAACTTGGAGGCACAAGAACCGCTCAAATCTTCAAGGGTTTTGACTCTGGGGTGCCAGGGAAGAAGGAGGGCTCGGGAAAGTTAGGTTTGAAATGATTTGAACTTCTATTTATAAGCTGTAGTCATTCGGCCGAATGAGTGGCCGAAGCAGCTCATTCGGCGAATGACTAAGCTCGAATGAGCAGTCATTCGAATGAGTCATTCGGCGAATGACTCATTCTGAACTTAGACATTCGATACAACTCTCATTCGCCGAATGACTTCATTCTAGAGTCATTCGGCCGAATGAGCAATTTTCATACTCAAACATTTAATAATCAAATCAAACACTTAGATAAACATTAATAATCAATAATCAATAAACATAAACATGATGAATTAGATATAAAGACAATTTCCGTTAATACTTTGAATGATTACATGATAACCATTTACATAACCGAACTAGGGACAAAACATGTATCTACATACTCCCCCTTGGACCTAGTTCAACTCTTTGGAATGTCTTTCTTTGCAATCTTGTCTGAGATAGCTTTCCAATCAGCACCAGCATGAATCTTTAAGCAGATACAGAGACGAATAACTCTCATATACTGAAGAGCCTGCTCCATATCCTGTACGTCGAAGAAAATCTGATGTCGATAGAAAGCTTTAACATCATTCAATGAAAGATTGGTCAGCCACATGGGATCAAAAACTCTGACAGTTTCCCATTTCTTGTCTTTGCACAGCACGATCACAGCCTCACCGGTTCTCCCATCATAGTACCACCATCGGAAGCCCTCCATAAAGTCTTGACGCATCTTCCGTAAAGGAATCTTCTTCATGACTTTAGGGGGAAGCCACTTCAGGATTACTTTATGCTTCCGGGTATCTCCGTCAATCTCTGGTAGATAGTACCTCTCTGGCTGCTGCGGCTGAAAATTCACCCATCTCTTCCGATATTCATACTTGATTTGTCGAGAGAACCAAGCAGACATCCCGGAGTCTTCACAGTATAGCATGTTCAGACGTGCTAGTTGATTGACCTCGAATCCAGGCAGCGTCTTGAAATCATGCGGGTGTTTGAAGTAATCTATACCCTTTTCCCTCTTTACTGCGTAGCACCCAAGATCATGGAAGTATGCCCAGCTGAGTATCTGACCTCCAGCCTTATATCCTTTGGTCCTGTAGACTTTCTTGTGCGTTGCTGGCATCTTCTCAGTGCTTTGTTTCTTTAGTACCTCCCAGTACGCAGCCCATTCTTCCTTTCTTTTCTTTAAGTCATCAGCTTCAGCCTTGCTAGCCTCTACTTGCTCTTCAAGATATCTGACCAAGAGATCCTCCGTTTCCTGATCAAATGGTTCAGTGAATGTAGGCAACTCAGCTTCAGCCGATGTATACTTTGGATACTCTTCTTCTGTGATGTCTTCCAAAATGACTTCATCTACATCATCAAAAATTTCTGGTTCGGGCTCTGCAGTACTGGGTACAGAGGTGTCCTCAGTGACCACCTCATCAGGATTCAACCTGAACAGCTCGGCTATTTGCTCTTTTGACAAGCAGTGTATGATTTCACCCTCCTCCTTGTCGTAGCTCACTGAGTGCTGTATAATGCCTTGAGCGTCTAAGATCATAGTAAGAGTCTCATCGAGTTGACGTCTCAGAGGCACAGCTTGGACTTCCTCAGTAGCTTCAGGCTCTGCAGTCTTTGATGGAGACGAAGGAGGAGGAGCTTGAGCCTTCTTATCGTTCGCCTTCTTGGATCTGATCTCGGAAGTGGGAGGAGCTTTGTCTTCATTGTTGTTATCATCATCATCATCATCATCAGTACCAGATGATTCTCCAGACCCACTCCCGGATCCATCTTTATCTTCATCATCATCATCATCCTCTTCATCTGATTCCTCGTCTTTTTCGGAATCTTCGTAATCCACCTGTTCCTCGTCAGACTCTTCTTCATCTTCTTCTTTGTCTGAATCATAGGAACGATCCTCAACTCCTTCCAGTCTGGGAGTACTCTCCTTCGAACCCTCGACAAGTCCAGCTAGACGAGCATTCTCAGACTCTAGCTGCAGGATCCGATCACTGAAACCAGAGGCTGTCAGAGCCAACTGGTTGTGCTCATCAATATATTTCAGGAGCTGCTCCTCCTGTTGTGCAGACCTGGCCCTCAAATCGGCCCTCTGGTCTGCAGCCTGAAGCAGCAGAGTATCCTGCTCTTCAATTCTCTGAGTGAGCTGAGCAATAACCAACTCCTGCTCTTTATTCTTCCTCTCTTGCTCCATGCTCCTCTCCATCAGTCTCAAGACCATACTGTTCAGTGTACTAAGCTGATCTACAACTGAAACAGCAGGTATATGAACATCAGCACGAACTGTGGAGGGGCCAGAGGAAGCAGCAACATAAACAGGCTCTTGAATGAAAGGAGTGGACAGAGGGGCAGTAATGGCCTGAGTGTGAATGGCCCTTGTCCTCGTCAGTGAAGAAACTGACACAGCTGCTACTGATGTGACAGTAGTTGTAGCAGCTGATGTCAGTTCTGACCTCCTTTGGAAAGAGAATCGAGATCTCTTTCCTCTTCCAGCTCTGGATGAGGTGGACTGTCCAGCAGAAACAATCACTGCTGTGGAAGCAGGAGCAGATGACCTAGGAGGGGGAGAAATGTCAAACTCCGGAATAAATATCGTATCAGTAATATCCTCCAAATCATCATCTGTCCTCTTTCTCTTCCTCATCTCCACTCTTCCGCCCTCATCCACTTTCTCAAACTCATCATCATGAGTCTCTTCAGAATCAGAACTGTCTTCATCACCTTCACCTGCTACACCTTCATCCTCACTTGAGTCCTCTGACTCATCACCACCATCTGAGGAATGTGGAACTGAAACATCGAGAGGAACAGTCACTGAGGATGTAGTAGTAGTCAAGAAGTCCAAATCCATCAGTGAGTCGATGTCCACATCCTCCTCTTGAGCTGTAGACACAGCAACATCAGCTCCAACACCAGAAGCAGTAACATCAACCATGCTCACTGAAGCAGCAGTGGTTCTGTGTACTGATGGCATCTCACCCGCACCTGTGCTCTCAACAGCAACAGTGCTCACCTCCACACCAGCACCACTCGGGCCTGCACCACCATCTCCCTCATCACCATCACTGTCATCATCACCAACTGGGATCACAATGTCCTCCACATCTGAATCGGAGTCATCGTGTCTCCATCTCCTTCCAGCTGGAGCCCTGTAGTCAGGTCGAGAGAGGTGACCAAATAATGATCGAGTAGTAGGCTTCCTCTCCTTCCCTCTGTATGACAAAACTCTGTTGAGAGTTATGTCATTCATGTGCTCCAATCTGATAATGTCAGCATTCAGCTTTGGGAGATCTGGAATCTGTGCATCAATGATCTGCTGTATGAATCGAGGGTACATCAAAAACTTCTTGTCACCCTTCAGCCCCACGTTCTCCTTCATGTGCAGAAAAACCATCTCGGAGAAGTTGAATGGTTTGTTGAGCACAAGGGCAGCAAATGCGCACTGTATGGTTTCGCGCATATCATCGAAGCCTCCTCTCCTGGAGCCAAGGCAGTGTACAAGTACATGCGCCAAGTACTTGAACTGCGGGGACATGAACGCTTTGTTCAAAATCCCGGCTCCAATATCTCCCTCGTACTTGCATCTGAGGAAGCATCCACGTACTAGAAATCTGTCAAGAAGAACTGGATGATCCGGAGAGTCCTGAAAACCACACACCCTCCGTATGTGCTCAGCTGACACTACAACGTCATGACCCCTGACCTTGCCCCTAATGACTGTAGGCTCGGCCTCACAGTCAATATCAGCTGATGTCCAGAAATCCTGCTGATGTGATAAATATGGCACATGAACGGTCGAAATGGCAGTGAAAATCCTGGAACGCCTCAGGAAAGTAATGATATCAGCATAATGCTTCGCGTTCGGAGTCGTCAGATCAAGATGGGCACAGATGTTATGCTTCGGTACTGATTTGTATCCTGCCATGCTGCACAATACAAGAAATACACATATCAGTACAAGATGATCAATTAAACAATGAGATTTAACAAAAATCAGATTAACTTTCTTCTGATATGCCGAATGAGTCCATTCGCCGAATGAGTTATCTGTCGAATGAGGCTCATTCGTCGAATGACTCTCATTCGCTGAATGATCCATTCGTCGAATGAGGCTCATTCGCCGAATGACGACATTCGGCAGTATGACAGTTCAAAATCCCTTTTTGTCCAAAATCTCAAATCTATCCAAAAAATTTGTTGAACAAGCCTCAGAAATGACCGATTAGCAATTTTAATTCATGACATTATGGGTTTTAGTTCCATCTTGACAGTTTATTCGTTGGGCGAATATCGAAACCCTAAAACCCTAAATGTCGATCTGTTCATTATGATTTCATGGATGAAATCGGTTGAAATTTGATCTCCATATACCTGAGAATGAGTACAAAATGATTATCAGTGGCAAGATCAACAATAGACACTAGAAATCAAGAAAGACGACTGAGTATGTGTTTCGCCGAATGGGGTTTCTCTGATATCGCGAAAGAGTAAATGGTCGAATGACCCTCATTCGGCCGAAACACAGTTATATACTGTGCACTCATTCGCCGAATGAGCTAGGCGAAAGGTCACGAAGATTCTGTTCCATTCGCCGAATGAATATGGCGAATGAGTCAATCGTTGAAATTCATTCGCCGAATGAGAATGTCGAATGAGACATTCGACACTTTTCATTCGTCGAATGAAGTTCATTCTGAGTAACTGATTCGGACGAATGACTCATTCTCATTCGGCCGAATGAATCCATTATGCCTTTCATTCGTACGAATGAGAAATGGATTTTTCAAAACTCCAAAATTTCAAAGATTTGACATTTTAAGCACCAAACTTTTAACCAATTATGAAGATATGTCTAGTTGGTTCAGGATTCAGATATGACAGGCATCCGAATCTACACATGATCATCTAAAACAAAATTGAAAATAGAAAATCTTTTTGTATTTTTCTGAGACAACTAAACAACTGTACAAACACAAATTAAAAGCAAATAAACACAAGTAAACACATATTTTTGTGAAAAGCCCATTAATAAGATAACACAAATCTCTGATCACATCATATAACCTTCAATGAATGCTTCACTTCAATCACAATTTCATTTTGACACGATTACTGATATATTTGTCCAAATTTAAACTGAACAATACTCAACTCTTAAACAAACTAAATGATCCCTCATATTTTCTGATTGAGTTCCCCAATTCATTTCATCAATTAAGATCAAAATTAGTTCAAAATTCATTTCAGCATATCTTAATACCAGTCATCATGAATTCAATAAGATTCAATCATTCATTATCTTTTTGTGTTTTTCTTGTTCTATCCACATGGATGGCTCCAGCTAGGTCCGTCCCAGCAATATGGCACATGTATGGAATCGAACTTTATTTTTATTTGTTTAAGTTTTTCTCAAGCTTAATACCAGCTTGCATTAGGTTTTCTTCAAGCTTAATACCAGCTTGTTTTTAATTTTTCTTTATCAAGCTTAATACCAGCTTGTTTTTGATTTTCCTCAAGCTTAATACCAGCTTGCCTTTATTTTTCTTTGAATGAAAACTCATTTGATTCCATGATGACAGGTGTATGCTTGATTTGAGTCAAAAACCATTTCTCACTCAAAAGCCTTAATAAATTGGATCCCACAAATCAAACTTTCTAAGTTCTCATATATTGTTTATTTATTTTGTATAGTCAGCCTATCAGTACATCCCATCATTATTTCCTTGTGATTTTAGCTCATGCATTCATTTCTGCTTCTATGACATAATGAAATCAATGTGTTATGTCATTAAACAGGACTATTTCATTTTTCATTTTTCTATTGTTTTTGGATTTTCATTTTTCTATTGTTTTTGAGTTTTTCAAATTTTCTATTGTTTTTGGTTTTTCAAATTTCTATATCTCCCCCTAAAAACCTAAAAATAGAAAATCTTTTTGTGTTTTTGTTAATAAAAGACAACTATACTATAGAAAATGAAAATACTAAAAATAAATAAAACTATCTAATTAAAGTGATGATCATTTGTTAGACTCAGATGAGGATTGAACTTCATCCTTGTGAAAAACACCATTAGCCGATAACAGATATAAAAATCTGGGTTTATCAAAAGCTTTTGTAAAAAGATCGGCTTTTTGGTGATCGGTGTGAATTTTAACAACATCGATTAATTTCTTCTCAAAACAATCACGTATGAAGTGATATTTTATGTCGATGTGTTTAGTTTTGGAGTGCTGAACTGGATTTTTAGTGACAGCTATGGCGGCAGTGTTATCAACATAGATAGGAGTGTTAGAAAAATGTAACCCATAGTCCCTGAGTTGCTGTTGAATCCAGATGAGTTGTGAACAGCAACTTGCAGCAGCAATATATTCAGCTTCACAGGTTGAAGTAGACACCGACGTCTGCTTCTTGCACTGCCAGGTGACTAAACGGTTTCCAAAGAACTGACAACCCGCAGATGTTGACTTGAAATCTCTTTTGCATCCGCCATAATCTGAATCACTGTATGCAGTAAGTTCAAAGTTATCATCATTAGGGTACCATAAGCCAAGTTCCGGAGTACCCTTCAGATAACGCATAATCCTTTTGACAGCAATCAGGTGAGATACTCTTGGTTTTGATTGATAACGAGCACACAAGCAAGTGGCAAACATGATATCTGGCCGAGAGGCAGTGAGATACATGAGAGATCCGATCATTCCCCGATACAGAGTGGCATCAATTAACTCCCCCTTTTCATCTGGAGTAATCCCGTGATTAATCGCCAGTGGGGTACCAGCAGGCTTTGCATCAGACATACTGAACCGGCTCAGAATGTCACCAACGTATTTGGTTTGATGAATAAAAATCCCTGCCTCAGACTGATCCACCTGCAAACCCAAGAAGAACTTCATTTCTCCCATCGAACTCATTTCAAATTTTTCTTTCATCACAGTCTCGAATTCCTTGCACAGATCATCATTTGTAGATCCAAAGATAATATCATCCACATATACTTGTACCAAGAGTAAATCACTGTCCTTCTCACGGATGAATAAAGTGCAGTCAATGACACCTCTTCTGAACCCGTTGTTCAGAAGGTGAGTGGAAAGTGTCTCGTACCACGCTCTCGGGGCTTGATGTAATCCATACAAAGCTTTGTCTAGCTTGTAGACTTTATCACGATGCAGTGGATCTTCAAATCCGGGAGGTTGATTGACATACACAGTTTCACTGATAACTCCATGAAGGAACGCGCTCTTTACATCCATCTGATAAACCTTGAACTTTTTGAAGGATGCATAAGCCAGAAAGATACGAATGGCTTCTAATCGAGCGACCGGAGCAAACACCTCGTTGTAATCCAATCCCTCTATCTGTCTGAATCCTTGAACCACTAGACGAGCCTTGTTTCTCACAATTATCCCATGATCATCCTTTTTGCAACGAAGTACCCATCTAGTTCCAATGACTTTTGCACCTTTGGGTTTATCAACTAGTTGCCACACCCCTAACTTCTTGAACTGCAAAAGCTCCTCTTGCATGGCGTCTACCCATGATTCTTCTTTAAGAGATTCAGTGACGGTACGCGGTTCCACTTGAGATATAAAGCAGGAATGAGCACAAAAGCTTACATCTGCAAAATCAAGAATGTCTGCAAGACCACCAGAAGAAATCTGACTTCGAGTCTTTACTCCATCTAACGGACTCCCTATAATGTTGTCTTGAGGATGAATTCGATTAATTCTTCCAACAGGATGAGCAGGAACCTCAACCTCAGGATCTAAGTTATTCAAATTCAAGTCCTCAAGATCAGGTACAAGATTATCAACAACTGGTTCAGGAGCAGCTGGGGGATTGTCATCTGTGTCTGAGCTGTCATCATTTACCTGTGTAGAGGGACCAGATGTAGATGTAGGTTGAAAAGTAGCATCGGGTGCATTCTGCACATCATACAACATCTGAACAGCTACATCTTCATCTGAGTACATGGGGGGCATATTGAATGAGTCAAACAGACTGGAATAGTCAAACATCCAATCTGGCCCTTTTCCAGGTGGGGGCATTGAATATTTTTGAACATCCACATGGTACCACTCCTCCACATTATGAGTTGCAATGTTGTAAACTCGTTTATTTGGAGTGCTATACCCAAGAAAGTACCCTTCTTCCACCTTTTCATTGAACTTGCCCTGCTCATGTTTCTTAAGCATGGTGCATGGAGCACCAAATGGTTCTAGATACTTAAGATTTGGCTTTCGGTTATGGAGCAGTTCAAAGCAAGTTTTCCCATGTCTCTTCACAATAAGAACCCGGTTCAATGTGTAACACGCATTGGCAACAGCTTCATTCCAAAATTGAACCGGTAGAGAAGAATCAGCAAGCATAGTTCTAGCAGCCTCAATCAATGTCCTATTCTTGCGTTCAGCAACGCCATTCATCTGTGGAACATATGGAGCGCTAAACTGTTGCACAATGCCTCTTGCATTACAAAAATTCTCCATGTTATGATTTTTGAACTCAGTTCCATTATCAGTTCGAAACTGACGAATCTTGAGCTTATAGAGCGATTCAAGGTTGGTAACCAAAACTTGAATGCAATCAAACGTTTCTGATTTCTCTTTCAAAAAGAAGACCCAAGAGTATCTGGAGTATTCATCAGTGATAACCAGGCAGTATTGATCTCCAGCTATACTCTTCCGATTTACTGGACCAAACAAATCCATGTGGAGAAGCTCAAGAGGAACATTGATTGAATGATACTTTTTCAGCTTATGAGACTGCTTAGACTGCTTTCCTTTCTTGCATGAAACACATATATCAGACAGCTTAAAATTTTTCAAGCTAACTCCCTCAACCAAACTGTTGTGTACCAGATGATTCATCTTGCGTAAACTCAAATGGCCCATCCTCTTATGCCAAAGGATTGAATCTTTTTCAGTTGCCTTTGTCATAAAACATGAAGCTGTGGAGGATGTAGTTGAAGCTGTGGCCATATTGAGAACATACAAGTCTTGTTTTCTTGGAGCAGACATCAAAATCCAATCTTCAGGTATCTGCACACCTTGCTTGAGAATATAACACTTTGAGTCATCAAACAGAACCTTGTACTCTTTGTCACAAATCTGAGAGACTGACAGGAGGTTGTTTTCCAACTGTTTGACATATCTGACATTATCGAACGAAACCTGTCCATTTGTCAAGATTCCCTCTCCTGTAATAAAACCACCCTTGTCTCCAGCAAAAGCTACATAGCCACCTCGAACTGCATTCACATTGGTGAGCAGCGAAATATCACCAGTCATGTGTCTGGAAGCCCCACTATCAACGATCCAATTGCTGTTCGCTCCAGCTTTTGGGGCAACCTGCACAATAAAGAGACTATCAGTTTACATTGGGAACCCAAGCCTTTACGGTCTTGGGTTGACCCATTGAGTCTCGGATCCAAACATCGATCCATTTTCCCTTAGGAATAGGTTTATCTGAAATTTGTGGAACAGACACCTCAGATGATTTAACTTTCCAAATTGCATTTTTATCAAAAGAGGTTTTCAGATAAATGGATGATTGTTTTGATTGGTTAACATTAATCTCATTTGGAACCACCAATGTTTCCAACTTTCCCTTACCCTTGTCTGAACTCTTAGGCTGAGTGTGAAATGAAGATTTTGACTGAAAAGATTTAGACACATATTTGCTAGGTTTTGGTAAAGCAGACTTTAAGGTTTTGAAAGGAACAACCTTAGGTCTGATCAACTGAGGACAAAACCTGACAATATGTCCTGGTTCACCACACTCAAAACAGACTTTGTCACCTTTTTTATGAAAATGTTGTAAATCAGAAAATGGCTTTTTAGTAGATTTAAAAACATTTGATTTGTGACAATCTTGCTCAAAACCCAAACCCTTCCTTCCTTTGTTACCAAACTGAGCTGATTTGGTAGTACAATTAGCTTCAGACTCCTGAGAAGCTTTAACAAAGCAGAGTTCCTTGTAAATCTTTGATTTGGAGATTGGGTCACCTTTCATGACACTAGTAATTTGATTCCGAGGAGTACTCTGCTTTGATGAATACTCTGATTCATCCTCGGAATCAGAAACCCAATCTTCCACAATTCCATCCACCCTTGAATCCTTAGTCTGAGATGAACTCTGATTTTCACTCAGACTAATTGGATCAACTACTAACGGAGTAGTAACTTGAAAATCCTTTACATCTTTGTCATTTGGAGTGTTGACAAAGGCATTTAGGATTGGTGGAGGACATTTTTGATAATTCACCTGCTCCTTCCCCTGATCAGTACCTCTACTGATCATATGCTAAATGATATAAGAGGAGCTCTCATAGCTCTTGAGCTTCTGTCCCAAAGTCTCATAATCACACTCAACTAATGCTAATTTCTTCTTAATCTCATTTATGGTATTGAGATAAGAAGTAATAGCATCTTGCTTGTTCAGAACAGCGATCTCGGCCTCATGCAGTTGTCTATTTAAAAGATCAATTTTATTTTGAAAATCTTTTTCATTAGATTTTAAAACTTTGTTTGCTTCAATGCACAGGTCGAGATCGGTCATAAGATCACTGTTGTGCTTCTGGTAAGCAAGGACCTTGCTTCTAAGATCAACACAATTGAAACAATCAGATTTAGAAGATGAACAATCAGTGTATACCTGCTCAGAAGAATCAGTAGAAGCAGAAGAGTTTGCCATCAAAGCAAATTGAGTTGAAGAGTCATCAGCTTCTCCATCAGATTCTTGAGTGTCAGAATCTGTCAAACTTTCTGAGTCTGAACTTGATGCTTTGTCATCAGTCACCAACACATCTCCCTGACAGCTTTCTTCAACAATGTCATCAGAAATCTGAATCTCTGCCACACATGCTTTTTCTTGATCATCCTTGTCAGCATTGAATCTGAAGTCCCAATTTACCCCTTCATCTTGTTGAACCATCAAGGCTTTACTACCAGAAGATGAAGATCTAGCTGTTGTAGGAGAATCAATAGGAACTAATCGCCTTTCAGAATTAGCAGGAGCAGACTTCTGATGCTGAAATGGATTTTTGTTTCCAGCTTTCTTCGGCTGTTTACATTGTCTGGCAAAGTGTCCTTTCTCACCGCAATTGTAGCATGTAACAGAAGCCATATCAAATCCAAACTTAGACTCCTTGTTCAGATTGATGTCTTTTCCAGTCCTCTTCACAAACTCCTTCGCTCTTCTGACTGCACTTGCTAATGCCCACATGATGTCAATTCTTTCCATATCATCAGGATCAATTTGAGAGTAGTCATCATTGGTCAAATATGGATTGCCGATCTGACCAGCAATCAATCCATCATATGAACTAACCAATGTTGACAGAAGACCCATGTGCTCTTTAGCAATCTCAACTGTGACTTTATCAAAGTTCTCTGTCTTCAGACTTGCAGTAGGCTGATGATGCTCTTGTTGTGAGCTCGATGAAGAAGATGGGCTAAAGTGCATCTGAGCTGCAGATGGGGCTTCAGAAGCTTTAGACACAAAGGCAGTTTTCAGAGGAGCATGAGTTGTAGACTTATCAACTGTGGGTGTAGAATAGTATAAAGAAGGATCTTGAACTTGAACCACCCTCTTGGCCTTCCACTTGTTCTCAATCTCCTGTTCCTTCAACTTCTGAATGAAATCGTTTATGTCCATATGAGTCATCATCTGATTTTGTTTAAGGACCATCAAAAAGGACTCCCACTTTGGAGGTAGTGCATCTGCCAAGCATTGAATCTTCTCTTGAGTTGTGGTCTTGACCTCGTGGTTGAACAGCTCACTCAACAGATGATAAAATCTTGCAATCAACTCATCAAGGGACTCATTTCCCACAAACATAAAGCTGTTGAACTCTTTCCTTAAAGCTTTAGACTTAATGCTCTTTAAGGCATCATTCCCTTCATATCTTTGTTGCAAAGCATCCCAAAGTTGTTTAGCAGAAGCAAACTGTCTAAATTGATGAAAGATATCTGTAGCAATAGACTGTGACAAAATAGCGTAAGCCTTCTTCTCATAGTCATACAGTTTCCTTTGAGGCTCTGTCATTCGTGTAACCATCATAGGAGTTCCATCCTCGTTTAAAGGCCTCAAATATCCTCCTTCAATCATCATCCACAGATTTGTATCCACTCCATTGATGTGAATCTCAAATCTATATTTCCAGTGAGGATAATCATCCAAAGTCAAAAGCTTAGGAGCTTTGTTTGAGTTTCCGGTTTCATTCTCTGTCAGTAAAAGAGTCTGAATACGATGATTTTGATTAGCCATGAGTGCTAAATCTTCCATTTTATCAGAAGAAATGAAATTCAACACTTAGAAAATTTTTCAGAAGCAAAGGCCGAATGACTGACAAACTGGCGAATGTCGGGGGCCGAATGAGTGGAAATGCCGAATGACAAGCTGAGTATGACAATCGGCGAATGAAGAAGTCGAATGATCTATTCGCCGAATGGCAATGCGAATGGGGTCTTTCGCCGAATGAAGATTCAGAATGAGGCTTATTCGGCGAATGGGAGTAGCGAAGGAGCTATTCGCCGAATGAGAGCTATTCGGCGAATGGAAGGCTATTCGGCTGAACTTATTCGGCCGCCAGAGTCATTCGGCGATCTGGGGTTTTTGACAACAAAAATCGCGATATCTTTCGATTTTGACCAGATCTAGCCACCAAATTTTGCACAGAACTTCAAGACATGATTATTAACCAATTGGGAAGAAACTAGATCAAATGAACCACAAAAACACTTAAAATCTCAATGAAATAGTGACTTTGGAAGCAAGAAACTTAGGGTTTTTGGAAGTTACGAAAATCAGGGTTTTGGGGAACTCAAATCTGATGGTTTTGGATGGAAATCGAGTAGAATCAAGAGCCAAAGCTCTGATACCACTTTGTTGGACCGATCGGGAGCTCGGAAACAATCCGAATCCAATAGGAAACTACTCTTTAACCTCTGGGATAGTGCGGAATCCTATTCCAGGGTTTTCCAAACGAAACCAACAGAAACCGTGGTGATCCGAGACTGTAGGAACAACTTGGAAGCAAAGATCGAACACCACGGGTTGAGAATCGAACTTGGAGGCACAAGAACCGCTCAAATCTTCAAGGGTTTTGACTCTGGGGTGCCAGGGAAGAAGGAGGGCTCTGGAAAGTTAGGTTTGAAATGATTTGAACTTCTATTTATAAGCTGTAGTCATTCGGCCGAATGAGTGGCCGAAGCAGCTCATTCGGCGAATGACTAAGCTCGAATGAGCAGTCATTCGAATGAGTCATTCGGCGAATGACTCATTCTGAACTTAGACATTCGATACAACTCTCATTCGCCGAATGACTTCATTCTAGAGTCATTCGGCCGAATGAGCAATTTTCATACTCAAACATTTAATAATCAAATCAAACACTTAGATAAACATTAATAATCAATAATCAATAAACATAAACATGATGAATTAGATATAAAGACAATTTCCTTTAATACTTTGAATGATTACATGATAACCATTTACATAACCGAACTAGGGACAAAACATGTATCTACATAAACGTATGTGAGGCTTTATAGAACAAAACAACACGGATGTCGTTACGTGATTGCTAAATCGACGGATTATTCGTATAGGTTACGATCTGTACGAATATATCTGAACGTTCAACGTTCTGAATGATATCCGATAAGTAGAAAACAATATTGAAAAGTATAGTTATCGTCGTGTTCGTACGGGTGACGATTCGAACGAATACGCGCGACGACCGTACGATTCGATTTTAAACAATAAATTTAATATTTTTGAAAATTTAAAATAAACGAAAGATATTAGTTAATTTATTTGGAATCACAACCTAAAATAAATTCTTAAATATTAGATTATAACTCGGGTCATTTCGTTACGAAAAACTACGAAGAGATGACGTTTTACTCGAAACCGAACGAGACCGAACAACCGGGTATTTTGAATCATTAAATGAGTCAATTAATGTGGTAACCACCACCAACAAACCCACCACCCTCTTCCATTTTCGTTTTTTTCCTCTTTCTCTCTCTAGAAAGTTTGCTCTCCACCTTCTCTTTAAGAGTTATCTTCCAAATCTTCATCATTTCAAGAGTTTTTGGTGTCAAAACGATCCTCTCGTCACGTAGATCACGGAAGTACAAGGATTTCAAGCTTTTAGCCGTTATTTTTGAGGTAAATCTCGAACTTTCTCTTCGTTTGGCAACTCAGACACAACCGGGTTAGTTGATCATGTTTTTAAACGACTTGTACACCTTGGAAACCTTTAAAACCGTGTGTGTGAGAGCTTGAGGAAACTAAGTACGAGTCAGTAACAACATTGGACTGGAAAATGATGATGGGCCGTAGTGGAAAACAACAGGTTCGTGAAGGTTTGAGCAGGTCGAAGTTGTAGGTTCGTGAATACTACCACCCGAACCTTCTACCACCTTTAACATCTGCTAGCCAAACCTGCAACAGCCGAAAATGGTTAGAACCAAACCTCTATGTCACGAACCGGGTACAGGAACAAACCCTAAGGTGAAGAACCTTAGTGGCACCGAACCTGGAAGCTTCCTACTTGGCCGAACCCATTAAACTCACGAACCTTGCATGCATGGAAGCTGCGAACCTCAGGATCAGCCGACCCTAGCTGACTGAGCTTCACGGCTCACGAACCTGTTAAGACTTGTGAACCTGGAGCCCTTGCCGAAGCTCCACTCCACGAACCAATTCATGCATGGCAGCCGAACCCAAGCCCACCAACCTTACTTAGCCGAACACATTGAGTCAGAGAGGGCCGAACCTAGATGCTGTCAAACAAGAGCCTTAGCCGAACCTACTATAACAGCCGAACCCTAGACCCCATAACCTCTTTAATGCAGCGAACCTACCTCTATTGGCCGACCTGGTTAGTGTGAACCGTAACTAGCCGAACCTTAGGCCTTAATCTTGTGGGGTAGCTGCGAACCTCCAATCCTTGTCGATACATAGGCCACGGACCTAGGTTTTTCAAAAGAAAATTTGAATACATGGAGTCATGCATGATAAACAATTTTGGGTATATGTGTGCATGCATAGAATGAGATCCATTCTTGGGTGTATGCATGTGATATTAGGGTTTGGCGATGAACAAACCATGATGGATTATTCATGAATCAAAACAAAGGTCTAAAGGTCTGAGGGTGGTTAAATTACTAACACTTAGATCTTAAGAAGGATCATAATACGTATAACTTAATTGTATGGCTTAAATTGATTAGCCATGTTGGATTACTCAAAGATTTGATTTATGAGAAATGGGAAATCAAAGACTAACAATGGGCCGATGTGGGCCCAATGGGCTTAAACTAAGCCCATAACATGTTAAATGGGGATTTAATTCAAATTAATGAGGATTAAGGGTTAGGATTGGATACCTAAGTTAGACTAGTTAGAATACATTTTAGAAACATAATAGTAACATAGGACACTTAGTTGCACACCGAGACCAAACCTTAGATACGACGACTAATACGTATATTTGTTGTATTCGAATTCTTTTAAAAACTAATCAGGAACTGAAGAAACCTAAGCTACAACAAAGAGCGCGCATTTTGTGATAGTACAGTATAGAGCAACACAGGTGAGTTCATTGCCCCTTTTTGAAACATTTTTGTTTTTCAAACGCGGGGCTGAGAAGCATACGTAAATCTTTTTATTTAAATTGTTTTACGTAAATGCTTTTACTTATTATTTACCCTATATATATGCTTGTTATACTACTAGACTCATGTTTAGGTAATTGCTATGCGGAATTAACTAACAAGTTAATTAAATTACTCTTATGAGTAATATCTTAATTCTAAAACTCTAAACAAACCCTTAGTCCATCAAGAATCTAAATTCAAAGTGGAATCAAAAGAACTAAAGCTAAGGATCAAAATCAATGGAATCCGATCTAGGGTATGATTAGTAAACTAAGGATCCTAATCAAGAATCTATAATCATTGTGGAATCATGGAAATCAAAAGATCAGAATCAAGAGAGTCAAGTGAATCATGGGAATTGTTACCATGTGTGAATCATGGAAATATTGAAATCATTAAAATCATAATGAAATAATTAATGCTTAAATTAAGGTGGATGTCAGGGGTATGGAAATCAAGACCACGTGTAACACACGGAAAGTCCCGGCATAAATAGTAGACTCTTGTAGTCAAGCTATATGGGCAATAACGGAAACTATTAAGCAAATAAAAATCAGGAGAATCAAAGAAGATTAAGAATCAAGGGATATCCCTAAAGTCCCGGCATGTACAGTAGACCAATGGGTCAAGCTGATATGGGCATCATTAAAGTCCTGACACATGCAGGTAGACTCCTTGTGGGTCATGCCTGATATGGGCCACGTGTGAGAGGGTACAACTTGGACAACCACCAACAACTAAGTCTAATTGATTGAGTCAAATAAGGCGCAATCATGATGTCTTAGTTGTATTTTAAATGTTTAGTTATTAATTTAATTACTCATTTGATATTATATTTCTACAAGTGTTTTGGGTAATCATGTAAGCATGGTGAACTCAGGAAATCAGAGGTATTTCAAATTGTCGAAATCAAATTCTAAAAGGGAAGGGGGCGGTAGGTAAGACACTTAATTATCATTAACAACGATGTCCTATGTGACTTAGTATGTGATGGGATGGCGTCTGGGCGGGTTGTAGGCTCGACCCTTTCGTATGCCCTATATATAAGCATACCGAGTTGGATGATACAGGTGATGTTAATGAGGTTGAGGTTGAGGTTGCTACTGAAGAGATTGGTAAAAGCTAATGTATTTATGTTTTTAGACTTCTAAACGAAATGTTTGAAACTAGAATGGGAATGAAACTGGAAGATAGGTAAGACACTTAATTAGCATTAACAACAATGTCCTATGTGAATTAGTATGTGATGGGATGGCGTCTGGGAGGGTTGTAGGCTCGACCCTTTCGTATGCCCTATATATAAGCATACTGAGTTGGATGATACAGGTGATGTTAATGAGGTTATGGTCGATACCTAAAATATTTGAAATAGGCTATTCTTTTGAAATGGAATCGAATGGTAGGTAAAATGCTTAATTATCATTAGCAACAATGTCATATGTGGTTTAATATGTGGTTGGATGGCGTCTGGGCGGGTTGTAGGCTCGACCCTTTCGTATGCCCTATATATAAGCATACCGAGCTGATATTACAGGTGATGTTAATGAGGTTAAAGTTGTTACCTAAGAGGGTTGCAAAAGCTATTTTTCAAATACTAAACTATTTGAACTCACAACCATTGTGTTGACTTTGTTTTATTTCATACTTTCTCAGGTGATGTACAGGATTAATCTAAGGTTTCAGGAATGCATGCTAGGATGCTAGTTAGAGGACCTAGTAGTTTTGGGAAGCACATGTTTTGTTGGCTATTGTGAATCACTTTTGATATCTTGTATGATTACAAGATAGTAAACGCATGATTCATTTGTTAGATTTACCTAGTTAAATTATCATATATTGACAATTGTAATTTACTCTGTAAATTCTAGTTTAATGTCATTGTGCTTTAGTTTTTCCTAACACTGATCTATGTAAACAATCTGATCATCACGATTATCACTCACGATATCGCGCCCCGAGAACCTTCAGCCCGACGGGAAAGTCGATCCAGCCCGCCAGCTCGGGGTGTGACAGATTGGTATCAGAGCTCAAGGTTATAGATAATAATAGGTCATTTACTTAAACAGTTTGGCCTAGAATATAACTTGGGGACCCTCATATAGAGAACATAGGAATTAAGCCTGCGTTATGTCTTTTACATTTGGTCATTTCGCTAACCGATGTTCTTTCGGGTATAAGCAGAATACCACCAAGAAGATAACCATCACCACCTCCTCCTACACAGGAGATGGACTCAGCAGTCGTTGCACTCGCAACCCTAGTTACTGAATTGATGATGACGGTTCTCCCTGGAATCATCACTCAAGTCATGAGAGGTGATGAGAACACTCGATGCTTGTAACATCTGTGCCGGAAGCATTGCCGGAACAGTGATCGCTACAGTAACTTGTATAGTAACTCAGGTACACATTACGTGAAACTATGTTTATGTTATTTACACATGAAGCTTAACACTAAACTATTATGCGATTGTCTGAAATTTGATTAAAACCTTAGGGTTTAACAGTCTGAAACACATCAGACAACACAGAACTGACACACAGATGCTTGATTTGATGCTATTATGTGTAAACGTATGCGAGGTTAAACAGAACGAAACCATAACGGTTGTTGTTACAAAATGCTAACCCGACGAATTATTCGTACAGGTGACGATCTGTACGAATAAATCTGAAAGTTTAAAGTTCTGAGACAATGACTGGAAAGTAGAGAACAAGAATCAGAAAGCCAAACCATTGTCATGTTTGTTCGAATGACGATTCGAACGAATACGCACAATGGCGACGCGTTCTGACAAAACCAAAACGAAAACGATTCGAACGATAATAAATTTAAGGAAATATAATATTTCCTGTTTTACAATTTTGAAACTCATCAGAAATAAATTAGACAGAAACTACTTTAATTAAAATACGTGGAATACACGAACAATTAACGAAACGCGTAAAAAGAATAAATTACGATAGATAATTCAAGGAATACGATATTTAAAATATTTACTAGTAATAACCACCTACCAAATTTTTAGAATAAAGTCTTTTTATTTATCTTATAAAAACGCGCGCTACGTGCCGGAAACGCAACGAAAATGAGAACCGAGCAACCGAAACGAACCCGAATACCCTCGGGGTATTTAAACACCAACTGAGACCATTTATTTCATATTTCATGTCACTCTCTATCTCTATAATACCCACCCGTTTTTTTGTCTCTCTCTAGAAGAAAACCACCATAACCAAGCTTCAAACTCACCTATCTTGCTCGTTCCTTGGCCAAATTTTGTGTTCTTTGTGTCCACTTGAAGCTCTTGATGCCCTCTACCTAGAAGTACAGCAGATCGGAGAAGATAAACACTGAGAAACAAGGTATGATCGATGGAAACCACTAAAAATAGGGTTTTCTCACCTTTTTGTCCGACCATCAACAATGACCAGCCATATATCGACCCACTTGAGCCTGACACTTTCGAGAACTCATGGGAACACATCACCACTAGTGGGAATGAAGTAGGACTTGTTGGTTCGATGGAGGTGATAATGATGGAACCAGGTTCGTGAACATTATCCAAGGGCCGAACCTGCATGGTTCTGGCCGAACCTTTGGCAGCCCTCTCCCCGCAGCCATCTCCCCGCAGCCATGAACCTGCTATGCACACCTACCACCGAACCTTGTTGCACACACACCAGGCGAACCATGCAGCCCCGAACCACTGGGATGCGGACCTCTCATGCCGACGAACCTATGCGGGATTCTTGGCCGTACCATTCCCAGAACCACGAACCCTTTTGCGGTCACCATCACCGAACCCTCTGGCGAACCTCAGGCCAAACTTTCATTGGCCGAACCTGGTGCTGACTAGCCTAGATTAGCGGAACCCTTCTATCCACGAACCTAGCAGCCAACCTCATTAACCCCGAACCTATGAGATGGTCCGCCGAACCCTAAAGCCATGCGAACCTTTTTGTGGACTACGAACCTGAGATCACCAAATCATTAGCCTAACCTCTATGCAAAGTCATGGCCGAACCTTAGCTGAATGAAACTAGTAGGTTCGCTGAATGATATCTGAAACCATGTTACTTTCCGGCCGAAGCAATGAACAGCCCAAACCACATTTGATCGGTCCATTTAAGTTGTATTAAGCCCGAAGAATGATCCCACACACCTGCTGTGGCCTAAAGGATTCTTGGTCCAACACATTTACCTTTGGCCCAAACATGTTCTAATCAGCCCCTAACATGCGGGCCATGGCATTGGTTTGGTTCAACAAATCGGTTCACAAGAACTAATAAGACCCATGTAACTTTCTTTCGGCCCAAGACTAACCACGCAATAGGCCCACATATAAATGAGATAAAGTTATCCCTCGGCCCACATGAAACCACTTAGCCACTTAAGTAAATTGGAAACGAATACATGAAATTCATTTTAAATTGAAATTGCGCATGGAATCTACTAAAGTGATGGAACTTGATTTAGTTGCATATTAAGTTTCATATCAAAACAAGTAACCTAATGACAATGTTTTGGGGAAATTCAATAATGATTTGAAACTAAACATATAACATAAAGATTTAGCACAAGGAAAACTTAAGTGGTTAAGTGGGAGTGAATTCTTAATTAGCATACGAGGCCGAATGACAATTGACACCACTAAGGGTTAACCCATTTAGAGTTAACGTATATACATACAAAAGTCACTACAACCTATACTTATGAGATACATACAACGTGAAACCAATACAGGATCTTGAACACAACAACAAATACTACAACGAGCATGCGCATTCTTATCGTTACTTAGTCAACCACTTCAAACACAAGGTGAGTTCATTTGTCCCTTTTCAAACATATTTGTTTTTACCTCAGGACTGAGAAGCATGTTCTACATTTTAAACAATTATTGAAATGTTTATAAAATGATTTTACACTTATACATGATGCTTATACTAATGCTTATGCTTGAAACTCTTATTTGGGGAAACTAAAGTCTAAGACTTAAACTATATGCTTGATACTTATGCTACGAACTCTATGCTCAAACTATATGCACAATGCTTATGCTATAAACTAAATGCTCAAACTATATGCTCAAGGCTTATGTGTTAAACTCTATGCTTGAAACTCTATACACAATGCTAATGATATGGATTATGTGCTCAAACTATATGCTAATGCTTGAAACTATATGCTCGAAGCTATGATTGTGCTTGTATCTAATCATGGACTACGTAATTGCTAAACACTGCTAGAGCAAAGCTTGTACCCATGCATTGAGATACGTTAAAGCTAAACTATGACGAGGCTAAGCTGTTATCTATATAAGAGACATGTAATTGCCAAACGACTGCTAGAGCAGGGCTTGTGTCTGCTTATATGAGATATGTTAATGCTAAACTATTTGTGTGTGCATGGCTTGTGTCTATTAATGAGATACGTAATTGCCAAACGACTGCTAGAGCAGGGCTTGTATCTTTATATAGGACACACGTAATTGCTAGACTATTCGGAAGCTAAGCTTAAACCAATTCATGAGATACGTAATGGCTAGACACTGCTAGAGCAGAGCTTGTATCTAGTTGTGGACTACGTAATTGCTAAACACTGCTAGAGCAGAGCTTGTACCCACGCATGAGATTGGTGAAAGCTAAACTATGATGTGTGAAACTATGATGCTTGTAAAACTTACTCAAAAGCTAATACTCTTGAATGCTATAAACTTATAACCTTTTTAGCAGTACACTAAAGCTATAACGGAGACTGGATTGAATGGTAGGAAAAAGGCTTAATTATCATTAATAACTGTGTCATATGCGGATTAGTATGTGGTGGGACGGCGTCTGGGCGAGTTGTAGGCTCGACTCAGGGGTATGCCCTATATATAAACATACCGATTTGGATATTACATGTGAAGTTAATGAGGTTAAGGTTTTACCGAAAGAGGTTTTCTAAAGCTATTTTTAAAACTTATAAACTTTATGAACTCACCAACCATTGTGTTGACTTTGTTTTCTTACATGCTTTCTCAGGTGATGCACATGTTTAAGATAAGGCTTTTGGATTGCATGCTAGGCTGCCCAGTTAGAGGACCTAGTTGATTTTTGGAAGCACATCTTTTGTTATTAATACGAATCACTTTTGGATGTCTTGTACAGTTACAAGATAGAAAACATTTGATTCTTTTGATAGGTTTACAAGGTTAAATTACTAAACATTGATATTGTAATTTAACTTTGTAATCCTAGTTTAATGCTTTATTGTGCTTTAGTTATTCTTAACATAGATGCGATGTAAACAATCTGATCATCACGATTATCACTCATGATATCGCGCCCTGAGAACCTTCCGCCCGGTGGGGAACACGATCCGTCCCGCCGGCTCGGGGTGTGACAATGCTGCCCGAAGACAATCACGGGAACTAAAGGATTTGCACAAGGAGAAACAAGCAAGAAGCGAAAACGGTGTCGTTCTACGAAATCAAGAGACCATGTAATCTTCACAGAGGCCGTTCCCCTTCGCCAAAGGGTCGTAAGCGTTATGCTGGAAAAGCTCCTCTTTGCGATAGCTGCCACTATCACCACCGTGCTGAAACCTCATGCAGACAATGCACCTGTTGTGGTAAGATGGGCCATTGGGATCATCAATGCAGATCTCAGATGGAATTGATATGTACACGGAAGGTTGGAAAGTTTCCTTTATGTGCCACGTGCGGTTTTCACCATGCTGAAAATAAACTGTGCAAACATTGCCTAAATTGCGGGAGGAAGGGACACTGGAGTCGCGATTGTAATAATCCCCCGACTCATAATCAAAACCCTGGTAACACTACATATCCCCTTCCTCGACACAGCAAAGATTGCTATGTGTGCGGAATGTCTGAACACGTTGCACGAGACTGCCCCATAAGGGTATCTTCAGCAGATCCTGCAAGTCTAGAGGAAATGGTTACTTTGCCAGCCTCAGATGCAGATTTGGGATGGGATGATCCCACAGGTATGCATATTTCATCCTGTACATTAAATTATGTATTGGCATGCTAATTAGTAATGCATACTCTGTTGTGGCCTTAAGAACAATAAATCCAAGTAAACTGTAAGTAAGTTCGGTGCAAGTAAGATAATAGGAAATGTAATCTAAGGAAACTGTAGGTCAAAAAAGCAGTAAGTAAATAAATAAAGATATGGTGATTCTTAATTACAGTCTAGCTACTATAATTAGTAAAAGAACCTTATCTACTTAGAGCATTAAAGGCCTGCAGACATTTAGATGCTAAAGCTAGTGTGTAAGCTGTCACTTTCTCACCTAGACCTCATAGAACTCGAATCACTTGATTTAGAGAACTCCAGTTCTAGGATGTTAGGACAGGATGAATATTAGAACTGTGCTGGAAACATAATTAAACTAGATAAGTATATCAAGGGAAATCAATTGTGAATACAAGACGAAGATATGCCAGAGACAACATTCCGAATGAAATATGGGCATTCCAAGTTTACGGTAATGCCTTTCGGATAGAAGAATGCACCCATGGTTATCATGGACCTCATGAACCGAGTGTGCAAACCGTATTAGGATCAGTTTGTCATTGTCGTCAGGGATGACATACTGATTTATTCTAAGAGTAAGGCAGAACACGAACGACATCTCCGGAAGATTTTATAACTATTAAAGAAATAGCAACTCTATGCTAAATTCTTTAAGTGTAAGGTAGGCTAAGAATAGTAACAGCTGGAACAACAGTTACAATGGGCTTCCGTAAGTCACTTGACTTTCGGGTAGAGGTAAGGTAAATATACATCGTCTCGCAGATGTGTATAGGATTACTTAAAAGGTAAATCATTACCTTTATCCTAATAGGACTATCATATTTTAGGTGGACCCCCCGAAATATAAAGTACTCTTTTAAAGCTGAGAACAGATTAAACAAGTAGTGAAGTATGTATACGGTTATATCAAATAACCTAAGGATTCACCATGTGTGACTTTAGGATCTCGATCGGACGATCAAGACCTATAGTCATGAGAGCAATCTATGAAAACTTTAAGGAGTGTGTCAGATTGTAGAGCAGGAAGACAACTAGAGATGAAACCGGAATAAATCAAGAAGACTTATTCTTGAGAAAGCACACGAACCAGATAATCAGTGCATCCAGGCGCCGATAAAATATACAGATACCTACAGAGATTTTATTGGTGGCCGGGAACGAAGAAAGACATAGCCGAGTACGTCGGCCGATGTCTTACGTGTGCAAGGGTAAAGGCGGAACATCAGAAACCGTCAGGGTTACTGAAACAGCCAGAAATTCCGCTCTGGAAGCGGGAACAAACAGCTATGGATTTCGATGCCAAGCTACTCCGCACTTCCAGTGGTCATGATACTATTTGGGTCATTAATGATCAAATTCTCCTACAACAACAGTTATAATAGTAGCTTTGAATGCACATCATTCGAGGCTCATTAAGGCTGGAAATGTCGGTCACCGAAATGCTGGACCGAGATAGGAGATAATCGAACAACTAAACCAGAGCTTAGTTGAGAAACTATTGACAAGATTGTTCAGATTCAACAAAGGCGACAGATAGCAAGGAGCAGACTGAAGAGCTAAACCAATAAATGGTGTAAGCCGTTAAAATTTCAAGTGGGAAACCGTGTCATGCTAAAGGTATTCCCAAGGAAAGGTGTAGTCCATTTTGGAATAAAAGGGCAAATCAGCACCACGATACGTAGGATCGTTCGAGATCATCGAACGTATTGGTCCGGTGGCATATAGACTGAGATCACCAGATGATCTCGGTGGTGTGCATGACGTGTTCCACGTCTCGAATTAGAAGAAATTCAATTGGACGGAAATTTATACTTTATCTTAGAATCTTTGGAGATTATGGCTCGCAAGGTTAAACAACTAAGGCGAAGCCGTACTCCGGCAGTCAAGGTTCATTGGAATTAGAAGCGCAGACCCAAGTTTACTTGGAAATGTGAAGATCACATGAAGTCAAAGTATCCCCAACTGTTTACAGAGGAAGACGTACCTGATAACTTAAATTTTGGGACGAAATTTTTCTAACAAGGGGAGACTGTAACATCAGTGCCGGAACCAGTACCGGAACAATGATCTCAACAGTAACATGAACAGTAATCAGGTACAAACTATAAGTTTTTCATTGTATGTCATGATCAATATCATATGTCATTATCATTTCATGTTATCAAACAGTGATTTCAGAATCATTTCAAAGAAACAAAACTCAGAAAACATGGTTCATCAGTCAGATAATTATCTGGAAATACAGAACCATCATGTGATTATGTGTTAGGATTTTATTATGTATAAACGTATGTGAGGCTTTATAGAACAAAACAACACGGATGTCGTTACCTGAATGCTAAATCGACGGATTATTCGTATAGGTGACGATCTGTACGAATATATCTGAAGGTTCAATGTTCTGAATGATATCCGATAAGTAGAAAACAATATTGAAAAGTATAGTTATCGTCGTGTTCGTACGGGTGACGATTTGAACGAATACGCGCGACGACCGTATGATTCGATTTTAAACAATAAATTTAATATTTTTGAAAATTTAAAATAAACGAAAGATATTAGTTAATTTATAAGGAATCACAACCTAAAAAAAATTCTTAAATATTAGATTATAAGTGTTGATACATGTAATGTCCCTAGTTCTGTTTTGTAACTCTAATCATGTAAAGTTCAAGTTATTAATGGAAGTTGTCCTTATATGTTATTCTTAATGTTTATTATTGATTATATAATGTGTTAATCTGATTAAATTTATAGTTGAGTATGAAGACTTCACATTCGGGTGAATGACTCTAGAATGAAGTCATTCGCCGAATGAAGCTGTATGATTATGAGAAGAAAGCTTATGCTATTTTGTCACAGTCCATTGCTACTGATATTTTCCATCAGTTTAGACAATTCACTTCTGCTAAGCTACTGTGGGATGCATTGCAACAAAGATATGAGGGTAATGATGCTTTGAAGAGTATCAAGTCAAAGGCACTGAGAAAGGAATTCAATAGCTTCATGTATGTGGGAAATGAGTCACTGGATGAGCTGATTGCTAGATTTTATCATCTTTTGAGTGAGTTATTCAATCATGAAGTCAAGACAACAACTCAAGAAAAGATCCAGTGTTTGGCAGATGCTCTACCTCCAAAGTGGGAGTCATTCTTGATGGTACTCAAGCAGAACCAGATGTTGGCACATATGGATATCAATGATTTTATCCAGAAGCTGAAAGAGCAGGAGATAGAAAACAAATGGAAAGCCAAGAGAGTTGTTCAAGTTCAGGACCCCTCCTTATCCTATTCCACTCCCACAGTAGATAAATCCAATACTCATGCTCCTCTAAAGACTGCTTTTGTTTCTAAGACATCTGAGGCTCCATCTACCGCTCAGATTCATTTCAGTCAATCATCTTCAACCAGTTCACAAACAGAGCATCATCAGCCTACCGCCAGTCTGAAAACAGAAAATTTCGACAAGGTCACCGTGGAGATTGCAAAAGAGCATATGGGTCTTTTGTCTACATTGGTTAGCTCATATGATGGATTAGTTGCTGGTCAGATCGGTAATCCTTATTTGACCAATGATGACTATTCTCAGATAGATCCTGATGACATGGAACGAATTGACATTATGTGGGCGTTGGCAAGTGCGGTTAGGAGAGCTAAGGAGTTTGTCAAGAGGACTGGGAAGGATATCAATTTAAACAAGGAGTCTAAGTTTGGATTTGATATGGCATCGGTGACATGCTACAATTGTGGAGAGAAAGGTCATTTTGCCAGACAGTGCAAACAGCCGAAGAAAGCAGGCAACAAGAATCCATTCCAGCATCAGAAATCCTCCACTGCCAATCCAGAAAGGAGATTAGTTCCCATTGATTCTCCTTCTCAAGCTGGATCTTCATCCTCTGCAAGTAAAGCTTTAATGGTTCAACAGGATGAAGGGGTGAACTGGGATTTCAGATTCAATGCTGATAAAGAAGAACAAGATAAAGCTTGTGTTGCTGAGATTCAACAATCTGAAGATCAAAGTGAGGAAATCATTCGGGAAGACTCAATGGTGAATGATGATAAAGTCTCAAATTCAGAATCAGATAGCATGACAGATTCAGACACTCAAGATTCTGATGCTGAAGCTGATGACTCCTCTACTCAATTTGCTTTGATGGTAAACTCTTCTGCTTCATCAGAGTCAGAGCAGGTATACACTGACTGTTCATCTTCACATTCAGAGTGTTTTAATTGTGTTGATCTTAGAAGTAAGGTCCTTGCTTATCAGAAACATAACAGTGTTTTGATGAACGATCTCGACTTATGCATTGAAGCTAACAAAATTTTAAAATCTAATGAAAAAGATTTTCAAGCTAAAATTGATCTTTTAAACAGACAATTGCATGAAGCCGAGATTGCAGTGCTGAATAAGCAAGATGCTATCACTTCTTATCTCAATACCATCAATGAGATTAAGAAAAAGTTAGCCATAGTTGAGTGTGACTATGAGACATTGGGTCAGAAACTCAAGAGCTATGAAAGCTCATCTTATATTATTGAGCACATGATCAGTAGGGGTACTGATCAACAGGGGAAGGAAAAGGTTAACTATCAAAATTGTCCCCCACCTATCCTCAACACCTTTGTCAATACACCAAATGACAAAGATGTTAAGGATTTTCAAGTTACTACTCCGTTAGTAATCGATCCAGTTGATCTGAGTACAAATCAGATTTCATCAAAGACTGAGGGATCTCGGGTGGATGGAGTTGTTGAAGATTGGATCTCAGATTCCGAGGATGAATCAGATTATTCACCTAAGTATAGTACTCCTCGGAATCAAACCCCTGTTGTCATGAAAGGTGACCCAATCTGCAACTCAAAGATTTACAAAGAATTGTGCTTTGTTAAAGCTTCACAAGAGTATGAAGCTAAGTGTGTTACCAAATCAGCTTTTGTTGGTAACAAAGGGACAAAGGGTTTGGGCTTTGATCCAGATAGTCAGAAAACAAATGCTTTTAAATCAAATAGAAAACCATTTTCTGATTTAAAACATTTTCATAAAAAGGGTGACAAAGTCTGTTTTGAATGTGGTGAGTCTGGGCACATTGTGAGATTTTGCCCTCATTTGATCAGGCCAAAGGCTGTTTCTTTCAGAAAACTAAATTCTGCTTTACCAAAACCGATAAAATCTATACCTAAGCCTGTTCAAATAAAGGCCAAACAACCAGTTCAGATTAAAACTTCAGACAAGGGTAAAGAAAAACTGGAAACTTTGAATGTTCCAAGTGTGCTTAAAGTTAACCAAGCAAAAACATCATCCATTTATATGAAAACCTCTTTTGATAAAAATGCAATTTGGAAAGTTAAATCATCTGAGGATTCTGTTTCACCTATTTCAAATAAATCTCTTCCTGATGGAAAATGGATTGATGTATGGATCCGAGACTCTATGGGTCAACCCAAGACTGTAAAGGCTTGGGTTCCCAAAGTGAACTGATTGTCTCGTTATTGTGTAGGTTGCCCCAAAAGCTGGAGTTAACAGCAATTGGATCGTTGATAGTGGGGCTTCCAGACACATGACTAGTGATATTTCTCTGCTCACCAATGTGAATGCAGTTCGAGGTGGATATGTTGCTTTTGCTGGTGACAAAGGCGGATTTATTACAGGAGAGGGAATTCTGACAAATGGACAAGTGTCATTTGATAATGTCAGATATGTTAAACAACTGGAAAACAACCTCCTGTCAGTTTCTCAAATTTGTGACAAAGAGTACAAGGTTTTGTTTGATGAGTCAAAATGTTACATTCTTAAGCAAGGTGTTAAGATCCCTGAAGATTGGATTTTGATGTCTGCCCCCAGAAAGCAAGATTTGTATGTTCTCAACATGGCCACAGCTTCAACAACATCCTCCACAGCTTCATGTTTTATGACAAAGGCAACTGAGAAAGATTCAGTCCTTTGGCATAAGAGGATGGGTCATTTGAGTTTACGCAAGATGAATCATTTGGTTCATAATAGTCTGGTTGAGGGAGTTAGCTTGAAAAATTTTAAGCTGTCTGATATCTGTGTATCTTGCAAGAAGGGAAAGCAGTCTAAGCAGTCTCACAAGCTGAAAAAATTTCATTCAATCAATGTTCCTCTTGAGCTTCTCCACATGGATTTATTTGGTCCTGTGAATCGGAAGAGTATCGCTGGAGATCAATACTGTCTTGTCATCACTGATGAGTATTCCAGATACTCTTGGGTTTTCTTTTTGATGGAGAAATCTGAAACGTTTGATTGCATTCAAGTTTTGGTTACCAAACTTGAATCACTTTATAAGCTCAAGATTCGTCAGTTTCGAACTGATAATGGAACGGAGTTCAAAAATCACAACATGGAGAATTTTTGTAATGCAAGAGGCATTGTGCAACAATTTAGTGCTCCATACGTTCCACAAATGAATGGTGTTGCTGAACGCAAAAATAGGACATTGATTGAGGCTGCTAGGACTATGCTTGCTGATTCCTCTTTGCCGGTTCAGTTCTGGAATGAAGCTGTAGCAAATGCGTGCTATACCCTGAACCGGGTTCTTATTGTGAAAAGACATGGGAAGACTTGTTTTGAACTGCTCCACAACAGAAAGCCAAATCTTAAGTATCTAGAACCATTTGGTGCACCGTGCACTATGCTTAAGAAACATGAGCAGGGAAAGTTCAATGAAAAGGTGGAAGAAGGGTATTTTCTTGGGTACAGCACTCCAAACAAAAGAGTTTACAACACATCAACTCATAATGTGGAAGAGTGGTACCATGTTGATGTTCAGAAATATTCTATGCCCCCACCTGGAAAAGGCCCAGACTGGATGTTTGATTATTCTGGTCTTTTTGACTCTTTCAATATGTCTCCCATGTATTCAGATGAAGATGTTGCAGTTCAGATGTTGTATGATGTACAGAATGCACCTGATGAACCTTTGCAACCTTCATCTGCATCTGTTCCAATCACACAGATAAATGATGACAGCTCAGACACAGATGATAATCTTTTTCAACCAGCTGATCCTGAACCAGCTGTTGACAATCTTGTACCTAATCTTGAGAATTTGAATCTGAACAACTTAGATCCTCAGGTTGAGGTTCCAGCTCATCCTGTTGGAAGAATTAATCGCATTCATCCTCAAGAGAACATAATTGGAAGTCCTTTGGATGGAGTTAAGACAAGACATCAGATTTCTTCAGGCGGTCTTGCTGACATTCTTGATTTTGCAGATGTAAGCTTTTGTGCTCACTCCTGTTTTATTTCTCAAGTTGAACCGCGTACTGTCACTGAAGCTCTCAAGGAAGAGTCATGGGTTGATGCTATGCAAGAAGAACTTTTGCAATTCAAAAAGTTAGGTGTCTGGCAATTGGTTGACAGACCCAAAGGTGCAAAAGTCATTGGCACTCGATGGGTTCTTCGTTGCAAGAAAGATGATCACGGGATCATAGTGCGAAACAAGGCACGTCTGGTGGTTCAGGGATTCAGACAGATAGAAGGGTTGGACTACAATGAGGTGTTTGCTCCGGTTGCTCGACTCGAAGCCATTCGTATCTTTTTGGCTTATGCATCCTTTAAGAAGTTTAAGGTTTATCAAATGGATGTCAAGAGTGCATTCCTTCATGGTGTGATCAGTGAAATTGTATATGTCAGTCAACCTCCCGGGTTTGAAGATCCCTTACATAGAGACCAAGTCTACAAGCTAGACAAGGCCTTGTATGGATTACACCAAGCTCCGCGAGCGTGGTATGAGACACTTTCTACTCACCTTCTGAACAACGGGTTCAGAAGAGGTGTCATTGACTGCACATTATTCATTCGTGAAAAGGATGGTTACTTACTCTTGGTATAAGTATATGTGGACGACATCATCTTCGGTTCAACAAATGATGATCTGTGCAGAGATTTTGAAAAGGTTATGAAAGAGAAGTTCGAAATGAGCTCAATGGGAGAGATGAAATTTTTCTGGGATTACAAGTAGATCAGTCTGAGGTAGGAATCTTCATTCATCAAACCAAATATGTTGGGGATATACTGAGCCGGTTCAGTATGTCTGATGCAAAACCTGCTGGTACCCCACTGGCTGTCAATCACGGGATTTCACCAGATGAAAAGGGGGAGTTAATTGATGCTACTTTGTACCGAGGAATGATTGGGTCTCTTATGTATCTTACTGCTTCTCGGCCAGACATCATGTTCACTACATGCTTGTGTGCACGGTATCAATCAAAACCAAGAGTCTCTCATCTCATTGCTGTCAAGAGGATTATGCGTTATCTGAAGGGTACACCGTATCTTGGCTTATGGTACCCTAATGATGATAACTTTGAGCTTACTGCATATAGTGATTCAGATTATGGTGGATGCAAGAGAGATTTCAAATCAACATCTGCAGGATGTCAGTTCTTGGAAACCGATTAGTCACCTGGCAGTGCAAGAAGCAGACGTCGGTGTCTACTTCAACATGTGAAGCTGAATACATTGCTGCTGCTAGTTGCTGTTCTCAAATCATCTGGATACAACAGCAACTCAGGGACTATGGGTTACATTTTTCTAACACTCCTATATATGTTGATAATACTGCTGCCATAGCTGTCACTAAAAATCCTGTTCAGCACTCCAAAACCAAACACATCGACATTAAATATCACTTCATACGTGATTGTTTTGAAAAGAAATTAATCGATGTAGTGAAAATTCACACCGATCACCAAAAAGCCGATCTTTTTACAAAAGCATTTGACAAACCCAGATTTTTATATCTGTTATCGGTTAATGGTGTTTTCCAAAAGGATGAAGTTCAATCCTCATCTGAGTCTAATAAATGATCATCATTTTTCTTTGCTAGTCTTTGCTTTGTTTATTTTAGTCCAGTTCTTAAATTTTGTCTTGTATAGTTTATTTTCTTCATCAAAAACTCAAAAAGCTTTTCTGTTTTTAGGTTTTTAGGGGGAGATATTCTGTTATTTGAAAAACCAAAAACAATAGAAAATTTGAAAAACCAAAAACAATAGAAAAATTAAAAAAATTGAGATGGTTTTTCTTTATAAAGTAATACATTAATATATCATGTCATAGAAGCAGAAATGAATGTATAAGCATTAAACACAAGAAAATTGTGATGGGATGTACTGATAGGCTGACTATACAGAATGAATAAACAACTTGTGATAACTTAGAAAGTTTGATCCGAGGGACTCATTTTATTAAACCACTTGAGTGAGAAACGGTTTTTGACTCAAATCAAGCATACACCTGTCATCATGGAATCAAATGAGGTTTCATTCAAAGAAAAATAAAGGCAAGCTGGTATTAAGCTTGAAGAAAATCAAAAACAAGCTGGTATTAAGCTTGATGAAAATCAAAAACAAGCTGGTATTAAGCTTGAAGAAAACCTAATGCAAGCTGGTATTAAGCTTGAGAAATACTTAAACAAATTAAGTTCGATTCCATATATGTGCCATATTGCTGGGACGGACCTAGCTGAAGCCATCCATTTGGATAGAACAAGAAAAATACAAAAAGATAATAATGTTTGAATCTTATTGAATTCATGATGACTGGTTTTAAGATATGCAGAAATGAGTTTTGAACTGACTTTGATCTTTAATGGTGAAATGAAATGGGGAACTCAATCAGAAAATATGAGTGATCATAAAGTTTGTTTAGTAGTTGTGTATTGTTCGGTTTAATTTTTGGACAAACATATCAGTAATCGTATCATAATAAAATTGTGTTTGAAGTAAAGCATTCATCGAAGACAACGTGATGTGATTAGAGATATGTGTTATTTTATTAATGGACTTCTCACAAAAACATGTGGTTAATTGTCTTTAGTTACTACTTGTATAGTCGTATTTGTTGTTTCAGAAAAATACAAAAAGATTTTCTATTTTAAATTTTATTTTAGATGATCATTTGTAGATTCGGATGTCTGTAATATCTGAATCCTGAACCACCCAGACATATCTTCATAAATTGTCAAAAGTTTGTTGTTCAAAATGCCATATATTGAAAAATTTAGTTTTGGGTGTTAACATCTCTCATTCGTCCGAATGAGAGGTAGAATTCATTCATTCGGCCGAATGACCTCATTCTGCGAATGAGTCATTCGACCGAATCAATCAAACAAAGTTGTCATCAATCGGCGAATGAAGGGTGTCGAATGTCTCATTCGACATTCTCATTCGGCGAATAAGTGTTGTCGAATGTCTTATTCGTAACTCTCATTCGGCGAATGAGACTGAGTCTGAGCCGACCTTTCGTCTAGCTCATTCGTCGAATGAGCTTGGCTATATAATAGTCCTTCGGCCGAATGAGGGTCATTCGAACATATTTTCTTTCGCCACATCAGAGGGTTTTCCATTCGGCGAATATCACTGTTCTCACTTTCGATCAATTTCCTGTGACTGTCATTAACCCTGCTTCTGATTATCACATTCTTCTTCATCTCAGCATGGCAGGTTTCAAATCGGTTCCCAAGCATAACATCTGTGCTCATCTGGATCTGAACACTCCGAACGCCAAACACTACTCAGAGATCATTACTTTTCTACGGCGTTCGAGGATTTTTACCGCGATATCCACTGTTCATGTGCCGTACCATTCTCACCAGCAGGATTTCTGGACCTCAGCCGACATAGACTGTGAGGTCGAGCCTACAGTTATCAGGGGAAAGGTGCAAGGGCACGATGTTGTTGTTTCTGCTGAACACATTAGGAGAGTGTGTGGTTTTCAGGACTCTCCCGATCAGCCATCTTTGCTTGATCGTTTCTTGGTTCGTGGATGTTTTCTCAGATGCAAGTATGAAGGTGATATAGGAGCTGGAATTCTCAATAAAGCTTTCATGTCTCCACAGTTCAAGTACCTCGCTCATGTTTTAGTTCACTGTCTCGGATCAAGGCGAGGTGGATTCGATGACATGCGAGAGACTATACAGTGTGCGTTTGCTGCTTTAGTGCTGAACAAGCCGTTCAACTTCTCGGAGATGATTTTTATACATATGAAGGAGAACGTGGTCTTGAAGGGGGACAAGAAGTTTCTGATGTACCCTCGGTTTCTACAACAGATCATTGATGCTCAAGTTCCAGATCTTCCAAAGGTCAATGCTGACATTGTTCGTTTGGAGCACATGAATGACACCACTCTTAACAGAGTCTTGTCATACAGGGGAAAAGAGAGGAAGCCTGCCACCCGATCCTTATTTGGACATCTCTCTCGACCTGATTACAGAGCTCCTGTTGGTCGCAGATGAAGGCACAATGACTCCGATTCAGACGTTGAAGACATTGTTGTACCAGTTGATGGAGATGACAGTGACGGAGGTGATGATTGTGATGATGCGGGTGTGAGTGGTGCAGGAGGTGGTGAGAGCTCAGTGATTGTGAGCATTGCAGCTCCGAGTTCTGTTGTGATAAGTGTGGGTACAAGTAACATAACCACTGCTGCTGATATGAGCATGGTTGATGTGGGTGGTGCTGTTGCTGGTAGTGATGCTGGTGTGTCTACAGCTCAAGAGGAGGACATAGATATTGATTCGCTGATGGATTTGGACTTCCTGGCTACTACTACCACTACAGTTACTGCTTCTGTCTCACTTGATGCTACAGCTCCTCATGTTTCTGAAGGTGATGATGAGTCAGAGGACTCTGGTGATGATGAGGGTGTTGTTGGAGATGGTGATGAAGAGAGTACTGACTCTGATGATTTTATGGAAGAAGGCTATGAGAAGGTGATGGTAAGTGGAAAGATGGTTGTCAGGAAGAGGAAGAGAACCGAAGAGGAGATGGAGGAGATTACTGATCCACTGTTTATACCAGAGTTTGATGTCTCTCCTCCACCTCGGTCTTCTACTCCAGTTTCAGTGGCTGTGACTGCTGTCACTTCTCAGGCTACATCCTCTCGAGCTGGAAGGGGAAAGAGGTCCAGGTTTTCATTTCAAAGGAGGTCAGAACTGACTGCAGCTGCTACAACTACTGTTACATCAGTAGCAGCTGTATCAGTTTCTTCACTGACACGGTCAAGGGCTGTTCTTTCACATACCACTATTGCCCCTCTGACCACTCCTATCACTCATGAGCCAGTATATGTTGCTGCTTCTGCCGGTCCCTCTACATCCAGAGCTGATATGTTCATACCTACTGTTTCAGTTGTGGATCAGCTGAGCACACTGAACAGTATGGTTCTGAGGCTGATGGAGAAGAACATGGAGCAAGAGACCAAGATTGCTCAGCTCACTCAAAGGATAAATGATCAGGATGCTCTGTTGCTGCAGGCAGATGATAAACAAGCTGATCTTAGGGCTCGTTCTGCTCAACAAGAGGAGCAACTACTGAAGTACATTGATGAGCATAACCAGTTGGCTATGACTGCCACTGGTTTCAACGAGAGGATTCTGCTTCTGGAAGCTGAGAATGCTCGCCTTGCTGAACTTGTTGAGAGTTCCAAGGAGGGCACTCCCAGGCTTGAAGGCACTGAAACCCGTTCCGATGAATCAGACAAGGAGGAAGATGAAGAAGAAGAAGAAGAAGAGTCTGAGGAGGAACAGGTAGATTATGAGGATTCAGAGAAAGATGCTGAATCTGATGATGAAGACAAGGACGGATCTGGGAGTGGGTCTTCTGGGTCATCCAGTACTGATGATGATGATGACGATGATGATCAAGCCCCTCCATCTTCTGAGATCCGGTCCAAGAAGGCCAATGACAAGAAGTCACAGGCTCCTCCTCCTTCGTCTCCCTCAAAGACAGCCGAACCTGAAGCGACTGAGGAAGTAGAAGCTGTGCCTGTGAGACGTCAGTTAGACGAGACTCTTACTATGATTCTGGACGCTCAAGGCATTATACAGCACTCAGTCAGCTACGACAAGGAGGAGGGAGAAATCATTCACTGCCTTTCAAAGGAACAAATAGCTGAGCTATTCAGGTTAAATCCTGATGAGGTGATCACTGACGATACCTCTGTTCCTGTTTTTGATGAGCCAGAGCCAGAACCTTTTGATGATATAGATGAGGTTATTCTGGAGGATATTACGGATGAGGAGTATCCTAAATATGCATCGGCTGAAGATGATCTGCCTACATTCACTGAACCATTTGATCAAGAGACAGAGGATCTTCTGGTCAGGTATTTGGAAGAGCAAGTTGAGACCAGCAAATCTGAAGCCGATGACAGAAAGAAAAGGAAAGAAGAATGGGAAGCTTATTGGGAGGTTTTAAAGAAGCAAAGCACCGAGAAGATGCCAGCTACACACAAGAAGGTTTATAGGACCAAAGGCTACAAAGCTGGAGGTCAGATTCTTAGCTGGGCATACTTCCATGACCTCGGTTGCTACGCTGTGAAGAGAGAAAAAGGAATAGACTACTTTAAGCACCCACATGACTTCAAGACGTTGCCTGGATTCGAAGTAAATCAGTTAGCACGTCTGAAGATGCTTTATAGTGATGACTCTGGGATGTCTGCTTGGTTCTCTCGCCAGATCAAGTACGAATATCGGAAAAGATGGGTTAATTTTCAACCACAGCAGCCAGAACGATATTACTTGCCAGAAATTGATGGAGATACCCGCAAGCATAAAGTGATCCTGAAGTGGCTTCCCCCTAAAGTTTTGAAGAAGATTCCTTTACGGAAGATGCGACAAGACTTTATGGATGGCTTCCGATGGTGGTATTATGATGGGCGCACTGGTGAGGCTGTGATAGTTCTGTGCAAAGACAAATAGTGGGAGACTGTTAGGATATTTGAGCCTATGTGGTTGACTAATTTGTCCCACAAAGATGTTATAGCTTTGTATCGTCATCAGATTTTCTTCGACGTACAGGATATGGAACAGGCACTTCAGTTCATGAGAGTGATCCGAATCTGCATATGCTTAAAGGTTCATGCTGGAGCTGACTGGAAAGCGATCTCGGCAAAGTATTTCAAAAAGGACACTTCCAAGAGTTGAACTAGGTCCAAGGTGGAGTTTGTTGATACATGTAATGTCCCTAGTTCTGTTTTGTAACTCTAATCATGTAAAGTTCAAGTTATTAATGGAAGTTGTCCTTATATGTTATTCTTAATGTTTATTATTGATTATATAATGTGTTAATCTGATTAAATTTATAGTTGAGTATGAAGACTTCACATTCGGGTGAATGACTCTAGAATGAAGTCATTCGCTGAATGAAGCTTATAGCGATTGTCTGGCGATAGAATGAGTCATTCGCCGAATGACTCATTCGATTGACAGCTCATTCGAGCTTGATCATTCGCCGAATGAGTTGCTTCGGCCACTCATTCGGCCGAATGACTACAGCTTATATATACTTGTTCAAATCATTTCAACACTACTTTTTGAAAGCCCTCCTTCTTCCCTGTGATCCCAGAGTCAAACCCTAGGAGATTAGAGCGCCCATTGATCGTCCAAGTTCGATTCTCAACCCGTGGTGTTCGATTGTTGATTCCAAGTCATTCCTACACCTTCGGATCACCACGGTTCCTGTTGATTTCGATTGGAAAACCCTGGAATAGGATTCCGCACTATTCCAGAGGCTGTCGGGTAGATTTACATTGGATTCGGATTGTTTCCGAGCTCCAAATCGGTCCAACAATAAGTCGGGTCGTTTCGTTACGAAAAACTACGAAGAGATGACGTTTTACGCGAAACTGAACGAGACCGAACAACCGGGTATTTTGAATCATTAAATGAGTCAATTAATGTGGTAACCACCACCACCAAACCCACCTCCATCTTCCATTTTTGTTTTTTCCTCTTTCTCTCTCTAGAAAGTTTGCTCTCCACCTACTCTCTAAGAGTTCTCTTCTAAATCTTCATCATTTCAAGAGTTTTTGGTGTCAAAACGATCCTCTCGTCACGTAGATCACGGAAGTACAAGGGTTTTAAGCTTTTAGCCGTTATTTTTGAGGTAAATCTCGAACTTTCTGTTCGTTTGGCAACTTAGACACAACCGGGTTAGTTGATCATGTTTTTAATCGACCTGTACACCTTGGAAACCTTTAAAACCGTGTGTGTGTGAGCTTGAGGAAACTAAGTACGAGTCAGTAACAACATAGGACAGGAAAATGATGATGGGCCGTAGTGGAAAACAACAGGTTCGTGAAGGTTTGAGCAGGTTGAAGTTGCAGGCTCGTGAATACTGCCAGCCGAACCTTCTACCAGCTTTAACCTCTGCTAGCCGAACCTGCAACAGCCAAAAATGGTTAGAACCGAACCTCTATGTCACGAACCGGGTACAGGAACGAACCCTAAGGTGACGAACCTTAGGGGCACCGAACCTGGAAGCTTCCTACTTGGCCGAACCCATTAAACTCACGAACCTTGCATGCATGGAAGCTGCGAACCTCAGGATCAGCCGAACCCTACCTGGCTGAGCTTCACGGCTCACGAACCTGTTAAGACTTGTGAACCTGGAGCCCTTGCCGAAGCTCCACTCCACGAACCAATTCCATGCATGGCAGCCGAACCCAAGCCCACCAACCTTTCTTAGCCCAACCCATTGAGTCAGAGAGGGCCGAACCTAGATGCTGTTAAACAAGATCCTTAGCCGAACCTTCTATAACAGCTGAACCCTAGACCCCATAACCTCTTTAATGCGGCCGACCTGGTTAGTGTGAACCCTAACTTGCCGAACCTTAGGCCTTAATCTTGTGGGGTAGCAGCGAACCTCCAATCCTTGTCGATACATAGGCTACGGACCTAGGTTTTTCAAAAGAAAATTTGAATAGATGGAGTCATGCATGATAAACAATTTTGGGTATATGTGTGCATGCATAGAATGAGATCCATTCTTGGGTGTATGCATGTGACATTAGGGTTTGGCGATGAACAAACCATGATGGATTATTCATGAATCAAAACAAAGGTCTAAAGGTCGGAGGGTGGTTAAATTACTAACATTTAGATCTTAAGAAGGATCATAATACGTATAACTTAATTGTATGGATTAAATTGATTAGCCATGTTGGATTACTCAAAGATTTGATTTATGAGAAATGGGAAATCAAAGACTAACAATGGGCCGAGTGGGCCCAATGGGGTTAACTAAGCCCATCACATGTTAAATGGGGATTTAATTCAAATTAATGATATTTTAATAAAGGAAAATGTTATGTGAACTTATTAATTAAAATAAATGATTTTTTTTATAAATTTATATGTTAGTTAAAGTAAATTAAATTTAAAACATGCTCATTTAAAGCTTGTAATGATTTAATGGGGAATAAGGGTTAGGATTGGATATCTAAGTTAGACTAGTTAGAATACATTTTAGAAACATAATAGTAACATAGGACACTTACTTGCACACCGAGACCAAACCTTAGATACGATGACTAATACGTATATTTGTTATATTCGAATTCTTTTAAAAACTAATCAGGAACTGAAGAAACCTAAGCTACAACAAAGAGCGCGCATTTTGTGATAGTACAGTACAGAGCAACACAGGTGAGTTCATTGCCTTTTTGAAACATTTTTGTTTTTCAAACGCGGGGCTGAGAAGCATGCGTAAATCTTTTTATTTAAATTGTTTTACGTAAATGGTTTTACTTATTATTTAGCCTATATATATATATATATGCTTGTTATACTACTAGACTCCTGTTTAGGTAATTGCTATGCGGAATTAACTAACAAGTTAATTAAATTACTCTTATGAGTAATACCTTAATTCTAAAACTCTAAACAAACCCTTAGTCCATCAAGCTCAAATTCAAGAATCTAAATTCTAAGTGGAATCAAAAGAACTAAAGCTAAAGATCAAAATCAATGGAATTCGATCCAGGGTGTGATCAGTAAACTAAGGATCCTAATCAAGAATCTATAATCATTGTGGAATCATGGAAATCAAAAGATCAGAATCAAGAGAGTCAAGTGAATCATGGGAATCGTAACCGTGTGTGAATCATGTAAATAATGAAATCATTAAAATCATAATGAAATCATTAATGCTTAAATTCAGGTGGATGTCAGTTGTATGGAAATCAAGACCACGTGTAACACACGGAAAGTCCCGGCATAAATAGTAGACTCTTGTAGTCAAGCTATATGGGCAATAACGGAAACTATTTAGCAAATCAAAATCAGGAGAATCAAAGAAAATCAAGAATCAAGGGATATCCTAAAAGTCCTGGCATGTACAGTAGACCAGTGGGTCAAGCTGATATGAGCATTATTAAAGTCCCGACACATACAGGTAGACTCCTTGCGGGTCATGCCTGACATGGGCCACGTGTGAGAGGGTACAACTTGGACAACCACCAACAACTAAGTCTAATTTATTGAGTCAAATAAGGCCCAATCATCATGTCTTTGTTGTAGTTTAAATGTTTACTTATTAATTTAGTTACTCATTTGATATTATATTTCTACAAGTGTTTTGGGTAATCATGTAAGCATGGTGAACTCAGGAAATCAGTGGTATTTCAAATTGTGGAAATCAAATTCTAAAAGTGAAGGGGGCGGTACAAAAGATGCTTAATTATCATTAACAACAATGTCCTATGTGACCTAGTATGTGGTGGGATGGCGTTTGGACGGGTTGTAGGCTCGACCCTTTCGTATGCCCTATATATAAACATACCGAGTTGGATGATACAGGTGATGTTAATGAGGTTGAGGTTGTTACCGAAGAGATTGGTAGTAGCTAATGTATTCATGTTTTTAGAGTTCTAAACGAAATGTTTGAAACTAGAATGGGAATGAAACTGGAAGATAGGTAAGACACTTAATTATCATTAACAACAATGTCCTATCTGACTTAGTATGTGGTGGGATGACGTCTGGGCGGGTTGTAGGCTCGACCCTTTCGTATGCCCTATATATAAGCATACCGATTTGGATGATACAGGTGATGTTAATGAGATTAGGGTCGTTACCTAAAAGATTTGTAATAGGCTATTCTTTTGAACTGGAATCGAATGGTAGGTAAAATGCTTAATTATCATTAGCAACAACGTAATATGTGGTTTAGTATGTGGTGGGATGGCGTCTGGGCGGGTTGTAGGCTTGACCCATTCGTATGGCCTATATATAAGCATACCGAGCTGGATATTACAGGTGATGTTAATGAGGTTAAAGTTGTTACCTAAGAGGGTTACAAAAGCTATTTTTCAAATACTAAACTATTTGAACTCACCAACCATTGTGTTGACTTTGTTTTATTTCATACTTTCTCAGGTGATGTATAGGATTAAGCTAAGGTTTTAGGAATGCATGCTAGGATGCAAGTTAGATGTCACACCCCGAGCCGGCGGGGTTGGATCGGAGTCCCCATCGGGCGGAAGGTTCCCGAGACGCGATATTGTGGATGATAATCGTGATGATCAGATTGTTTACATAGAATCAATGTTAAAAATATCTAAGCACAATAACATTAATCTAAAATTCACAGAGTTAAATTACAATATCAATGTCTGGTAATTTAACCAAGTAAATATTTCAAAAAGAATCATAAGTTCACTATCTAGTATTAGTACAAGATCTCAAAAATGATTCGCAATGATCAACAAAAGATGTGCTTTCCAAAACTACTAGGTCCTCTAACTGAGCATCCTAGCATGCAATCCAAATCCCTAGCTTAATCCAGTACGTCATCTGAGAAAGCATGATAATAAAACAAAGTCAACACAATGTTTGGTGAGTTCATATGATTTTGGTATTTGAAAATAGTTTTGTAAACCTTTTAGGTAAAACCTTAACCTCATTATCAACACCTGTATCATCCAACTCGGTATGCTTATATATAGGGCATACCCCTGAGTCGAGCCTACGACCCGCCCAGACGCCGTCCCACCACATACTAAGTCACATAGGACATTGTTGTTAATGATAATCAAGCATTTTACCTGCCATTCTCTTCTATGGTCATCTGAGATTTAAAACACTCTATTTAACTGTTTATGATATCAACCCAAAAATGTTTATGTTTCCCCCTAGGTAACAACCTTAATCTCATTAACATCACCTGTATCATCCAGCTCGGTATGCTTATATATAGGGCATACCCCTGAGTCGAGCCTACGACCCGCCCAGACGCCGTCCCACCACATACTAAGCCGCATAGGACACTGATCTTAATGATAATTAAGCGTCTTACCTAACACTCACTTCTATGTTAAAAGTCTTGATTTCCATAATTTGAAATAAAACCGATTTCCTGGGTTCACCATGTCTTCATGATTTCCCAAAAGCAATTATAGAAATAAAATGTTAAATGTTTAAATAAATAAATAAATAACATTTACATACAACTAAGACATGATGATTAGGCCTTATTTGACTCAATCAATTAGACTTAGTTGTTGGTGGTTGTCCAAGTTGTACCCTCTCACACGTGACCCATGCCAGGCATAACTCACAAGGAGTATACCTGAACTGACCAGGATTTTAATGTTTTGCCCATATCAGCTTGACCCTCTGGTCTACTGTATGCGTAGGGACTTTAAGGATATCCTTTGGTGCTTGATCGTTCTTGTTCATTCTTGATCGTCAATGATTCTCTTGATTTTTGATATTGATTTCATTTGATCGTTCACGTTATTGCCCGAATAGTCTGACTACCAGAGTCTACTATTTATGAAGGGACTTTATGTGTGTTACACGTGGTCTTGATTCCCTATACAACTGACATACACCTTAACTCAAGTATTAATGATTTCATTAGATTATAATGATTTCATTATTTCAATGATTCACACACATTTATGATTTCTGATTCCTTGAGTCTCTTGATTTGATCTTTTGAATTTCCATGATTTCACAATGATTAATGATTCATGATTAGGATCCTGAGTTTACTGATCACACACTGGATTAGATTCCATTGCATTTGATCTTTGGCTTTGGTTCTTTTGATTTCACTTTGAATTTAGATTCTGGAATTGGAATTTGATGGACTAAGGGTTTATTTAGAGTTTAGAATTAAGGTATTACTCATAAGAGTATTTTAATTAACTTGCTTAATTAACTTGATAGTTAATTTAGCCTGAGATTTACCTAGACAGGAGTCTATGTGTATAAACAAACATATATAAAGTATATAATAAATAAGAGCATTTAAGTAAACAATTTAATAAAAACAGTTTACGCATGCTTCTCAGCCCCGCGTTTGAAAACAAAAATGTTTAGAAAAGGGGCAATGAACTCACCTGTGTTGCTCTTGATAGAATTACCACAAAATGCGCGCTCGTTGCTGTAGCCTATGTATCTTCAATCCCTGAGTTGTTTTAGGAAAATTCGAATACGATAAGTATATACTGTAGTCGTCGTAACTAGGTTTGTTCTCGGTGTGCAACTATGTGTCCTAGACTACTAATGTATTTCTATAACTCATTCTATCTAATCTAAAATATCACCCGTTAGTAACCCATTTCCCATACATCATCACTACAAATTCTTAATTAAAATATCCTTAATTTATTTCATGTTAAGTTAAACACTTATTAAAAATCACTTGTTTTTCTTTAAGAAAATTTACAATTTAACCTCCTTTATTAAAGACGTAATTTAATTTAAGAAAATAAAACTTATTTAGGTTGGACTTGATTTAAGCCCATTGGGCCACCCTTGGGCCCATTGATTTGACTTTGCTTTCTTATTGATTTCTCTCATTAAGATAATTACTAAGCCCAGATGATTTAGATAAAACATCTAGGTTAGTTACATATTTTTTGTTTATTTTTCCCCCAGGGTTGGGTGTTAATAAATAAACCGATACCCAAAACCCTTAAGTGTAGCTTTGATCTCATGATTTCTAAAAGGTGTTGATCTCAAAAGATGTTGATAACTCTTATTTAGTTAGTTGTAGGATTTAAGAAAACCATTCCTTATCAACCCTATTCTATGTTTTCTTTAAAGAATTTCTAGCATCATAAACCAATGTAACTTGTAGATTAAACCCCTTGGTCCTTTCTTGATGACTTCCAAATTTAACTAAATAACCCACCCAAAGTTGGTTTGCATGGATAGAGCCCTATCATTATTCCCTCCCACGCATGCACTAACATGGATGTTCCCATGTATCCACATACTTTGGATTCCCCATGCGTGAAATCATATCAATCCCATGCATCATTTGGTCAACCTAACCCACTCGTTCACACACCCATAGCCGAATGAGAGTTGGGCTGGTCGAATAACATCTGGGCCGAAAGAAACTTGGGCCGGGAGAATGGCTGCCGAATAGGACAATGCCGACCGAACTAGTATCACCGACCGAATGAATTGGACTTGCGAATGTCCAGGCTGGCGAATGGATGGTGGCCCGACAGAATGAGCTTCATGTCAAATGGCCTTTGATTCGACGAATGAGGATAGTTGGCTGGTCATAATTTCATTCGGCCGAATGTGGGGTTGGTGGCTCATTCGCCTGTGGCCTTGCCATTCGATCGTTCGAAAACTCAGATGCAGCCTCTCATTTTCGAGAAATCGACTAGTCCAACACTAGCCCACTTGTTCCTACAACATTCTAAGGTGTTTGTGTGAAATTCCTAGGCTTAGAAATGGTTTAGACCGGTTTCAAAAGAGGGTTCGGATTTAGGGTTTAGAAACCCTAAAATCGCTACTTTGAGCTAGTTTTTACCTCTGATTTAGTGGTTGTTGGAATAGATCCTTTGTACTTTTGTGTAGGGAATGATGAGATCTTCGTTTAGGTTCAAGAATGGCTTGATTTCATCAAGAGATAAAGGAGATATTTGGATTTGAAGTTCAAACTTTGTAGAGAGATAGAAACCGGGAGAGAGGTTTTAGAGAGGGAAAGTAAAGAGGTTGAATGAGGAAGATGATTCATTTGGGGTATTTATACCCCGGGTGAGTTCAGGTTCGTTTCGGTTGCTCGGTTTCGCGTAAAACGTCGGCTTCGTTTCATTCTCGTAACGAAACGTCTCGGTTTTTAAAATAAAGTTAATAAAACTATTTTAGGTTGTGATTCCTAATAAATTAACTAAATATCTTCTATTTATTTTAAATTTTCGGAAACATTTAATTAACTGTTTAAAAATTGAATCGTACGGTCGTCACGCGTATTCGTTCAGATCGTCACCCGTACGAACACGAGGATAACTGTACTTTTCAACATGGTTTTCTAATTATCGGATATCGTTCAGAACGTTAAACTTTCAGATATATTCATACAGATCGTCACCTATACGAATAATCCGTCGATTTAGCATCCGAGAAACGATATTCGCTTTGTTTTGTTCTGTAAGCCTCACAAACGTTTATACATAATAACTCCTAGCAAATAATCACATGATGGTTCTATATTGCCAGATAATTATCTGACTGACGAACCATTATTCTGAGTTTCATTTCTGAAACAAGTTTGAGTCTGTTCTATGATAATATGAAATGATACTGATATATGAACATCAACTGAATTATGTACTTGAATCACTGTTCATTTTACTGTATTGATCACTGTTCCGGTGACGTTTCTGGCACTGATGTTACAGTCTCCCCTTGTTAGAGAAATTTCATCCCGAAATTTAAGAATAATTATCGGGTACGGCTTCCTTTGTAAACAGTTAGGGATTACTTGAATTTCATATGATCTTTGCATTTCCTAAGTAAACTTGAGTTTGCGCTTTGAATTCCAATGAGACTTGGCAATCGGAGTACGGCTTCGCCTTAGTTGTTTAACTTAGCGAGCCATACCCTTTGAAAATTCTTAGATAAGTATAGATGTTCATCCAATCGAATTTCTTCAACTGATATGACGAGCGATTCGACAGTAGAACATTTCTTCAAGTTTGAGGCGTGATACACGTTGTGCACACCACTGAGATCACCTGGTGATCTCAGTCTATACGCTACAGGACGAATACGTTCGATGATCTCAAACTGTCCTGCGTTTCATGGTGCTTATTTGTCCCTTTATTCCAAAATGGACTACATCTTTCCTCAGGGTACCTTTAACTTGATAAGATTTCCCACTCAAAATGTCAACGGCTTGCGTTATTCATTGGTTTAACTATTCTGTCTTATCCTTGCTATCCGTAACCTTTGTTAAATCTAAGCTATCTTATCAATAGTTGATCTACTAAGCTCTGGTTTAGCTGTTCGATTACCTCCTATCTCAGTCCCACAGCTCGATAGCCGACATATTCCGGTCTTAATGAGCCTTGAATGGCGTGCATTCAATGCTACTATTATGGCTGTTGTTGCAGGAGAATTTGATCAGTGGCAACTGAGAGTCCCAATTTCCACCGAAGTTTAACACACCGGTTCTCAACATATCCTCTAGGGTCTGTGTCGTACTTTAGCTTCGACCGTCCGTTGATGGATGGTGAACTATACTCGAATTTAAGTACATCCCTAGAGGTTTCTGCGATGTTGGTTAAAACCTTCATGTGAATTAGCTGTCTCTGTCTAAAATGTTAGACAATAGCACCCCATGACGTACTACTATCTCGTTGTTGTATAATCCGTCAGTTTACCTATCGCGAAGTTTTTCCTGCGTTAGCAAGAAATGGATAGATTTCTGTCAATCGGTCATTGGTGACTCAGAGAGCACTATGACCCATGGAAGCACGAGGTAGCTTGGTTTCGACATCCATAGCTGTTTGTTCCCACTTCCAGAGCAGAGTTTCAGGTTGTCCCAGTAGCCCTGACGGCTTCTGGTGTTCCGCCTTTACTTTCGCACAGACATACTCGACGATGTATTTCTTCATTCCCGGCCATCAATAAAATCTCTGTAAATCTCAGTACATTTTATCGATGCCCGGATGTACTGATTATTCGACTCGTGTGCCTTCCCAAGAATAAATCTTTTTGATTTACCTACCGCCGGAATCCACCCACTATTTTGGTAGTAGGTATTTCATCTGGTTTATCTCAAACTGTCTTTCTGTTCTACAATCTGACACACTCCTTAAAGTTTTTCGTAGGTGGCTCTCACAACTCTAGGTCTTGATTGTTAGATCGAGACCCTTGAGTTTCACCTGGTGAATCCTTAGGTTATTTGATACAACCGTATACCTATTTCACCATCTGTTTAATCTATTCTCCTCTTTAAAAGGTTACTCTATAAGTCGGGGAGGTCTACCATAAAATATGGCAGATCCTTTAAGATAAAGGAAATGATTTAGTGATGCATATTTACCTTACTCTTCCCCGAAGATTGCGTAACTTACGGAAGCCCATTGTAACTGTTGTTCCAACTGTTACTTATTCTCATCCTAATTTCACCATTAAAGAATTTAACATAGTGTTGTTCTTCCTTTAACAGCTCCAGAATATCCCTGAGATGTCGTTCGCGTTCTGTCTTGCTACAAGAATAAATCAGTATGTCATTCCTAACGAAAACGACAACCTGATCTAAATACCGTTTGCACACTCGGTTCATGAAGTCCATGAAAACCATGGGTGCATTCTTCTATCCGAAAGGCATTACCGTAACTTGGAATGCTCATATTTCTTTCGGATTACTATCTCTGGCGTATTTTCCTATTACATTCACAACTGATTTTCTCCCTTGACTTACTTATCTAGTTTAGATAAGAATCCAGCACAGTTCTAACATTTATCCTTTCCTAATATCCTTGAACTGGGTTCTCGACTTAAATAACTCAAAATTCTAGGAGGTCTAGATAGAAAATGAAAGTTTACCCACTAACTTTGACACTTTGAATTTCTACAGCTTTTAGTGTTCTACTCAAATAAAGTCCTCTTCCTAATTACAATATTTAAACTGTAACCAAGAATTTCCCTATCTCTTATTTAATCATTTAACGCTCACTTAACCTAAAGGTTCCTTAAGTTATTATTCCGATTATCTTTTTTTGACACTGACTTTGTTTACGGCTATCTTAAATTTATTGTTTCTAAAATTACAACAGACTATGCCGTTCTAATTAATATACCAATAAATAATTTAATGTATCAAGCTGAAATTTGCATACCTATGGGATCATCGGACTTTGAATGTTCCCCAGGAGCTGGTAAAGCGAGTAGTTCCTCAGTTACCGCTGGGTCTGCTGAAGGCATTCTCCTAGGGCAGTCCCTTGCGAAATGTCCGTGCATTCCGCACACGTAGCAGTTGTTGTTATGTTGAGAGGAAGTGGAGGTGCTCGCTTTTTGTTTCTGTTTCCTAGTGGAAATAAACCGACACTGTTGGATCCAGTGTCCGTATCTTCCACAATTTAGACAGTGTCTACAAGGTTTATTCTCACCATGGTGAAAACCACATCTGGCACATTTAGGATATGCACCAACATATTGACGGGGAGTAGAGGTTTTTGGTGACCTACACTGTTGCATCCAGTGCCCCGTCTTTCCACAGCGCGTGCATTGTACACATGAAAGTTCAGCTCGATGATGGTAGTGACAAGCCGAACAGAGAGGGGTTTTTCCCTCATAACGAGCACTGACTCCTGTAGTCAAATCTGGCAGAATTTGACTGATAGGTTCAGCTTCAGTGTAGTTCACAGCTTCTTTTCGCCTTTTTGCACAACGATGTTCGGGTTGCTTGCTGGCTTCTCCTTCTTCAGATTCTTTCTTCTCTGCAGAAAGTAGTGGGAAGTTTCTAGCAAACTCCTCACTGTTCCAGGGAGAACCGTCATCAACTCTTCCGTTATCAGAGTTGCGAGTGCATCAACTGCTGGGTCTATCTCCTGTGAAGGAGGAGGTGGTGATGGTTTTCTTTTTGGTGACACTCTGATCACAACCAATAGAACATTGGTTAGTGCAATGATCGAATGCAAACGACACAATGCAAATAAATTCCTAATTCATGTGTTCTCTACATGAAGGGTCCCTAAGTTATAGTCTAGGCCAAACCGTTTGAAGTAAATGACCTATTATTCTCTATAACCTTGAGCTCTGATACCAATCTGTCACACCCCGAGCCGGCGGGGTTGGATCGGAGTCCCCGTCGGGCGGAAGGTTCCCGAGGCGCAATATCGTGGATGATAATCGTGATGATCAGATTGTTTATATAGCATCAATGTTAAGAATATCTAAGCACAATAACATTAATCTAAAATTCACTGAGTTAAATTACAATATCAATGTCTAGTAATTTAACCAAGTAAACATTTCAAAATGAATCATAAGTTCACTATCTTGTATTAGTACAAGATCTCAAAAATGATTCGCAATGATCAACAAAAGATGTGCTTTCCAAAACTACTAGGTCCTCAAACTGAGTATCCTAGCATGCAATCCAAATCCCTAGCTTAATCCTGTACGTCATCTGAGAAAGCATGAAAATAAAACAAAGTCAACACAATGGTTGGTGAGTTCATATGATTTTGGTATTTGAAAATAGTTTTGTAAACCTTTTAGGTAAAACCTTAACCTCATTATCAACACCTGTATCATCCAACTCGGTATGCTTATATATAGGGCATACCCCTGAGTCGAGCCTACAACCCGCCCAGACGCCGTCCTACCACATACTAAGTCACATAGGACATTGTTGTTAATGATAATCAAGCATTTTACCTACCATTCTCTTCTATGATCATCAGAGATTTAAAACACTCTGTTTAACTGTTTATGATATCTACCCAAAAATGTTTATGTTTCCCCCTCGGTAACAACCTTAATCTCATTAACATCACCTGTATCATCCAGCTCGGTATGCTTATATACAGGGCATACCCCTGAGTCGAGCCTACGACCCGCCCAGAAGCCGTCCCACCACATACTAAGTCGCATAGGACATTGATCTTAATGATAATTAAGCGTCTTACCTAACACTCACTTCTATGTTAAAAGTCTTGATTTCCATAATTTGAAATAAAACCGATTTCCTGGGTTCACCATGTCTTCATGATTTCCTAAAAGCAATTATAGAAATAAAATGTTAAATGTTTAAATAAATAAATAAATAACATTTACATACAACTAAGACATGATGATTGGGCCTTATTTGACTCAATCAATTAGACTTAGTTGTTGGTGGTTGTCCAAGTTGTACCCTCTCACACGTGACCCATGCCAGGCATAACTCACAAGGAGTATACCTGAACTGACCGGGATTTTAATGTTTTGCCCATATCAGCTTGACCCTCTGGTCTACTGTATGCTTAGGGACTTTAAGGATATCCTTTGGTGCTTGATCGTTCTTGTTCGTTCTTGATCGTCAATGATTCTCTTGATTTTTGATATTGATTTCATTTGATCGTTCACGTTATTGCCCGAATAGTCTGAGTACCAGAGTTTGCTATTTATGAAGGGACTTTATGTGTGTTACACGTGGTCTTGATTCCCTATACAACTGACATCCACCTTAACTCAAGTATTAATGATTTCATTAGATTATAATGATTTCATTATTTCAATGATTCACACACATTTATGATTTCTGATTCCTTGAGTCTCTTGATTTGATCTTTTGAATTTCCATGATTTCACAATGATTAATGATTCATGATTAGGATCCTGAGTTTACTGATCACACACTGGATTAGATTCCATTGCATTTGATCTTTGGCTTTGGTTCTTTTGATTTCACTTTGAATTTAGATTCTGGAATTGGAATTTGATGGACTAAGGGTTTATTTAGAGTTTAGACTTAAGGTATTACTCATAAGAGTATTTAATTAACTTGCTTAATTAACTTGATAGTTAATTTAGCCTGAGATTTACCTAGACAGGAGTCTATGTGTATAAACAAACATATATAAAGTATATAACAAATAAGAGCATTTAAGTAAACAATTTAATAAAAACAGTTTACGCATGCTTCTCAGCCCCGCGTTTGAAGACAAAAATGTTTAGAAAAGGGGCAATGAACTCACCTGTGTTGCTCTTGATAGAATTACCACAAAATGCGTGCTCGTTGCTGTAGCCTATGTATCTTCAATCCCTGAGTTGTTTTAGGAAATTTCGAATACGATAAGTATATGCGGTAGTCGTCGTAACTAGGGTTTGGTCTCGGTGTACAACTATGTGTCCTAAACTACTAATGTATCTCTATAACTCATTCTATCTAGTCTAAAATATCACCCGTTAGTAACCCATTTCCCATACATCATCACTACAAATTCTTAATTAAAATATCCTTAATTTATTTCATGTTAAGTTAAACACTTATTAAAAATCACTTGTTTTTCTTTAATAAAATTTACAATTTAACCTCCTTTATTAAAGACGTAATTTAATTTAAGAAAATAAAACTTATTTAGGATGGACTTGATTTAAGCCCATTGGGCCACCCTTGGGCCCATTGATTTGACTTTGCTTTCTTATTGATTTCTCTCATTAAGATAATTACTAAGCCCAGATGATTTAGATAAAACATCTAGGTTAGTTACATATTTTTTGTTTATTTTTCCCCCAGGGTTGGGTGTTAATAAATAAACTGATATCCAAAACCCTTAAGTATGCTTTGATCTCATGATTTCTCAAAGGTTTTGATCTCAAAAGATGTTGATAACTCTTATTTAGTTAGTTGTAGGATTTAAGAAAACCATTCCTTATCAACCCTATTCTATGTTTTCTTTAAAGAATATCTAGCATCATAAACCAATGTAACTTGTAGATTAAACCCCTTGGTCCTTTCTTGATGACTTTCAAATTTAACTAAATAACCCCCCCAAAGTTGGTTTGCATGGATAAAGCCCTATCATTATTCCCTCCAACGCATGCGCTAACATGGATGTTCCCATGTATCCACATACTTTGGATTCCCCATGCGTGAAATCATATCAATCCCATGCATCATTAAGTCAACCTAACCAACTCGTTCACACACCCATAGCCGAATGAGAGTTGGGCTGGTCGAACAACATCTGGGCCGAAAGAAACTTGGGCCAAGAGAATGGCTGCCGAATAGGACAATGCCGACCGAACCAGTATGACCAACCGAATGAATTGGATATGCGAATGTCCATGCTGGCAAATGGATGGTGGCCCGACAGAATGAGCTTCGGCGAAAGGGTGTTATCGAATGGCCTTTGATTCGGCGAATGAAGATAGTTGGCTGGTCATCATTTCATTCGGCCGAATGTGGGGTTGGTGGCTCATTCGGCAGCCTGTGGCCATGCCATTCGGTCGTTCTAAAACTCAGATGCAGCCTCTCATTTTCGAGAAATCGACTAGTCCAACACTAGCCCCCTTGTTCCTACAACATTCTAAGGTGTTTGTGTGAAATTCCTAGGCTTAGAAATGGTTTAGACCGGTTTCAAAAGAGGGTTCGGATTTAGGGTTTAGAAACCCTAAAATCGCTACTTTGAGCTCGTTTTTACCTCTGATTCAGTGGTTGTTGGAATAGATCCTTTGTACTTTCGTGTAGGGAATGATTAGATCTTCGTTTAGGTTCAAGAATGGTTTGATTTCATCAAGAGATGAAGGAGATATTTGGATTTGAAGTTCAAACTTTGTAGAGAGAGAGAAACCGGGAGAGAGGTTTTAGAGAGGGAAAGTAAAGAGGTTGAATGAGGAAGATCATTCATTTGGGGTATTTATTCCCCGGGTGAGTTCGGGTTCGTTTCGGTTGCTTGGTTTCGCGTAAAACGTCGGCTTCGTTTCATTCTCGTAACGAAACGTCTCGGTTTTTAAAATAAAGTTAATAAAACTATTTTAGGTTGTGATTCCTAATAAATTAACTAAATATCTTTTATTTATTTTAAATTTTCGGAACCATTTAATTAACTGTTTAAAAATCGAATCGTACGGTCGTCACGCGTATTCGTTCGGATCGTCACCCGTACGAACACAAGGATAACTGTACTTTTCAATATGGTTTTCTAATTATCGAATATCGTTCAGAACGTTAAACTTTCAGATATATTCATACAGATCGTCACCTATACGAATAATCCGTCGATTTAGCATCCGAGAAACGATATTCGCTTTGTTTTGTTTTGTAAGCCTCACATACGTTTATACATAATAACTCCTAGCAAATAATCACATGATGGTTCTGTATTGCCAGATAATTATCTGACTGACGAACCATTATTCTGAGTTTCATTTCTGAAACAAGTTTGAGTGTGTTCTATGATAATATGAAATGATACTGATATATGAACATCAACTGAGTTATGTACTTGAATCACTGTTCATTTTACTGTACCGATCACTGTTCCGGTGACGTTTCCGGCACCGATGTTACATTAGAGGACCTAGTAGTTTTGGGAAGCACATGTTTTGTTGGATATTGTGAATCACTTTTGATATCTTGTACGATTACAAGATAGTAAACGCATGATTAACTTGTTAGATTTACCTAGTTAAATTATCATATGTTGACAATTGTAATTTACTCTATAAATTCTAGTTTAATGTCATTGTGCTTTATTTTTTCTTAACATTGATGCTGTGTAAACAATCTGATCATCATAATTATCACTCATGATATCGCGCCCCGAGAACCTTCCGCCCGACGGGAAAGTCGATCCAGCCCGCTGGCTCAGGGTGTGACACATACCAGACATCTTTTTAATTTTGACCAAATATGTGTGTTTAATCCTCTTCTATTTGCATTTTCAATAATTCTCAATTTTAGCCCCTCATGTTCTAGTTAAATTTAACTAGATTAACTAGCTTAGTTTAACAATTAAACTCTTAACTAGTTTACAATTAACTTAACCAAGTTAACCCATTTACTAATAAAAGAGTTAAATAACATATAACTTCAAAATAACATCTTGATTGATTAAAATAAAATAAATCATGAAATGGATCATTACAAATTCTCCTCTCCTTCGAAAACGTTTCGTCCTCGAAACCTCTTTATAATTCCAAATCCTATCATACCCATTTCTAATTTTAATCCTTTTTTCCACAAAGATTATTCTTTGTTCTACTAGTATGTGTCTTATATAGACACATCCAACGATATTTCAACTCCTGAAGGTAATAATATTCATATTTTTATACCACAAGTATCTAATGCATAATCACGTTAAAATTTGTACTTGCTTCTTCTTATTCTCATACCATTTTTGTTAGATTTTCTTCATTTGTGCATGATTGATCTATTCTTGGAAGTTTAATGTCATATGGATGATGTTAACAGGCACTACTTATTTCAGAATGTTATAAATAGTTGTTAACATCAATATAACAATCAAACTGTCATCCATAACTCTATACGTATTCCTATGGTGATTTAGTGAGGTAGTAAACCTAGATCACGAGATGTTACTACATGTTTCTAGCTCATGATGATGGTATCACATACGGAATACACAATCATTTATATCGTCATCTTATTATGCAAGGATGTTTCAGTTCAACTTATATAATCACACATGAAGTTAGAACATAAAAGTTCTTTAAAAATTCAAAAATCAAGATTTTGCAAAATTCCTTATCATTCACAACAAATAATCGCATCATATATAAACATGTATTACTTTCAGTTACTTTCAAGTAAGGCACAAGCAAATTACACAATCACATGCTTATTATAACAAGTTCTTTTGTTATGAGACTTATGTCAAGACATTCACCGTTATCTAATGTTTTCATGTGTCAAAACCTTCAATTTTATTTTAGGCAACTCTTGCCTAAAACATTTAACTTTTAATCAATGATGACTTACCGTCATATTATTTTATTTGACTTTTGGCACTCATGCCAAAATGATTAAAGCATATGCCCAGCCGCCAATCCACCACCTCTTCGACACACCATAATCATGTCTTTGCTAGTATTTTAGGTTTCAAACCATAACCATTTTATAATGTTAATGCTTAAAAGATTTGTTATGTATATTCACATATACTTACTTCTCAATTTTCATCAAGGATAAGCAAAGTATCCTAATACATCTATCATAACTCAAATTTTGTCAAATTTCTTTACTTTATGACTCAAAGTCCATCACATATGGTTTGCAGATGGTCAACAATCATTTAAACAGCTACAACACAATATTCAGTACAAACTTGTAGTGTGAACATTTCATTTATTATAAATCAATATACTAATTTACTTAGTAATACAATTGATTATTCATTTTTTTTCAACATAATCATCATTCACATTTAAGTTATGTTTTCAAAATGTTTTTGGATTACATTATTAATGCCATCCTCATGTGGTCTTACATAATCTCCATTCAATTGTGAATCATCACAATCAATTTACCATTATATATGTCCACATTACTTGTAGATCCTTTAAATTCAATATTTCAATGTAGGTCTCTACACCACTTGTAGATCATCCTAATTCATATATCAATATAAATGTCTACATCTCTTGTAGATCATTTACTTTCATATTTCAATATAAATGTCTACATTATTTGTAGATCATCTCAATTAAAGACTATGCATTATCTTCACACCCATGTGAATTTTGCAATACATGTCTTACATCTCAACTTAGAAAACTTCAGAGACCAAAATAATTATCTATGTTTGTATTTTTATACTATTTGACCATTTCTATTCTTACATGCATGCGACCTATGTCACTTAACACACAAATCCATTCATACACATCAAATTCACAATTGCACAGTTAACAATTTCGTGATTTCAAAATCACATATCAAGCAAATTCCTAATACTTTACCAAGTTTCTATGAATGTAAAATGATATCCATAAGACCACAATCATATCATAGGTGTACTAGTATACTGGCCAGGTATAGAAGGGCACTCATCATATGCATATTCTCTTATTTCTCCCATTTCACACGTAGGACAAAGATTTTGGTTCCAAGTAACAAATCAATATCAATTCAAGGTTAAAGTTCCACAATCAATTCAATCAATGTAATACAAGAATTAGATATGCTAACCTTATGCATTTGGCTTCATGATCGGGTCTTCGAATCAAACGTTCTCATTCCATATCAAAAGCACAAAAGTTTGAGATCAAGTGTTCGCGACGCACTTGCTTCACTCAAACCTTAGGCTCTGATACCAACTTGTGACACCCAAAAACCTTTTACGTGATTACACCTGTTCAAAATATGGTCCTAGAAAATTTCGACTTAAATTTTACAAAAAATTTCATTCGGAAGCGTGAAAACTAATTACAAGTATTAAACATTCTTGTATGTGACTACAAACTTTCGACATGGATGACGTTTAATTCTTCACAACTTCTGCCCGATCATGATTTCAGAACCGCACCTATTTATGACCTGAAATCACCACAATTAATCAAGTGTTTGTTCATAAGAACTAAGTGAGTTAACCCCTTTGACCCCGGAATCAAATTCATCACAAAAATCTAAATCCGGAAATTTTAAACAGCCGGCGTACGGTACTCCAGCCCCTGGCGTATGACAGAAGCATCCCAGCGTACCATACTGTGGTCAGTGTACAGTACGCCTCCTGAAGCATACTGTATGCCTAGACATGCAAAATTTCTTCATTTTTCGCGTTTTTAACGCCCAAAGCCATTTCTGAGCATCACGGGGTTTCATAATACGTTTATAAATCAATATATCACATTTCTAAGCATATATAATGATCTTAATATCATTATTTAAAAAATCTATCCATCTCAATTAAATTTAACAACTATTGCTAACGGGTCAAAATCACCTTGTTTAATTAACTCAACCATTTTAACCACCCAATTTCTGCTCCATGACGTTACCTGGAAGCTAACTAAGTCCCAAACCATGCACGGTGACTTATCATCATTTTATCAACCAAATGGTTATCAAACTTTTAAATAAACATTAGGCTATGGGTTATCTCAACCAAGCCTCAATTTATCAATTCAACTCTATTGCAATATATCATTCATTTGAATACTCACAACAATTTGTTTAGCCAATAATCATATCAAAAAAAAATGTATAATCATACTTTCAAGTTAATTTTTCACTAACAGGTCAAAACCCATTTTAATTAACTTATCATTTAAACCCACCCGTATGTGGATTCACCCCAACGCCACAACAATGTGGACTTTCATGACAAACCCAATGCCAATTCATTATGGACTTAAATGACAAACATCAACACCATTTCATTATCGACTTACATGACAAACCCAATGCCACGCACCAGTGGTCTTACATGATAATTCCAATGCCATTTCATTGTGGACTTACATGTCAAAAACCAACGCAGTTTCATTATGGACTTACATGTTCCTCCACACGAATGTGGATCATCACCAAAATGCCATATAGCATGGTCTTACTTTAGTTTCACACGAATATGAATCATCTGCAATTATCGGTGTCAGTTATTCTAAACATATAATGACACTTTCATTATTTATGCAATTATATCATAACATTAACCAATTTCAACCAAAAAAAAAACTCAAATGGCTACATCTAATATTTGTTTCAACAACCCAAATACCACCCCATGTGGTTTCCTATTCATATACTTCCACACAAGGTGGATTGTCATCACTTTCTATGTCAACTATCAATTAACATTTAATAACACCTTTCAAATTATGCATTTAGCACATAACATTCATCCAATACTACAAGACATCTATCAAGTAGTTAAATACCACACCATGTGGATTCATATTCATATTTTCAACATTTCATGACACATATGGTCTATTTAGCATTCAATTTATCACAATTACTACAAGTCAATTACAATTAGTTACAACAAACATAATCACACAACACATAAGAACTAATATGTCTTATGGTTGCATATTAGTGAGTAGGTAACTCACCTTGGCCCGTAGAAATGCTAAACCTCGCAACTCCTTCTCGAGTCTATGGATTTCTCTTTCAATTTCATTTCCTATACAAATAATATAGCACACATGCCATTTAGCATTTCTAAGTTCAATCATACCACATAATAAACAAGGTTCCTCTTTTCTACTTGTTTGTACCAAATTCTCTATTTGACCCGTTAATGTAAATGTGGGTCCTATTCATTTTCAAGTATCTTAAACACTTTTAAAACACCCAACCATATGTATATGATCTACTAGTACCATTCATTCATTTTAAATAAACATATCTACTAAATTTCTCATTTTTACAACATTTTGAAAAGTCTCAAATTAGTGTAGCAACTTTTTGAGTTGCTGCTGTAATTGTCAAATTTGAGCGACCTATGGTTTTATTCAACCTTTTTTGTTCAAATATTGATTGTATTAGACTCTAAGAGATTTCCAGCCATATAAGATACATTTTCTATAGATTTTTGAACGATTTTATATAAATATTTAAAGAACAGGACAGATTCATCCTTCAACCAAAAATTCTGTTTTTTACAAAAATATGTTATGCTGTTTTCAACTACAGTTTTCGTGTACTTAATCTCCATATATTTTCTCATTATAAATATCTGTAGAAATTATATTCAATAAGCTTTCCAAAGATATATTATATGCTCCAAACCGATTATCAGTCGATTTTATACGATTTTTCAAAAATCAGCACAATAACCAAAAATAAGTCCTACCAGCATGCTGAGATTTCTGTCAAGCTATAGAATTCTACCATTTTGTCTCCCTTACAACCCGAATTAGTTTATAAGTTTCAAAGACAAAATTTAGTAGTCTCCAATAACTTTATAACCATATATAAAATATGCCTAAATCAAAGGTATGGTTGATTTTATATGATTTTTCTAAAACATGACAGAAATCAAAAATTATTTCAGTCTGCACTTGATCTTACTTTTTATTTGGCATTTCTACAAACATCTTGTGTGCATAACTTTTTCAAACTATTTTAAAAATGCTTATTAGAACCTTCTATTTTCCTATGCTTCATTATTCAACATCAAAGTAGGTGATTTCAAGTCCATATAGTTGGTATACATTGAAATTTCGAACATTTTCATCATATAACACCCATTTTTAGATTTGCCCCCATCCAAATAAATCAACCTACATAACCCACGAATTATACTTCAAAATTTCGAAAAATTTGCTTACCAAGTTCTTAGATGAAGCAAGAGGTGATGATATATGTGTTTGCATTCATGATCCAACCCAAGATTGGAAAGATTTGGAGCAAGATTTTTGGATTTTCTCCCATCTCCTCTTCTTGTTCACGTCTCCCACACACACATACCAGAAAACTTTTTAATTTTGTCCATATATGTGTGTGTGTTTGACTCTCTTCTATTTGCATTTTCAATAGTTGTCAAGTTTAGCCCCTCAAGTTCTAGTTAAATTAAACTAGATTAACTAGCTTAGTTTAATAATTCAAATCTTAACTAGTTTACAGTTAACTTAAAAGTTAACCCATTTACTAATAAAAGCGTTAACTAACATATAACTTCAAAATAATATCTTAATCGATTAAAATAAATTAAATCGCGAAATGGGTCATTACAACTTATGGTCGTGGATACTATTATGGATCATCGATAGTACCTCCAGAATGCTAATCCAAGTAGTTTGAACCTTAACTCGACCAAGGTTAATCAAAAACAAGATCAATAAATGGTTCTAAAGACAGTAGTATTGACGTGGAACAATGGGGTTTGATCATGCGTTAACCGGTTGGGTTAAGTTATCGATATTAATCCCTTGGGTTTTAAACCTCCGGTATTAACTTAAACACATTTAGTATTGATAATTTCAAACTAATTCAAACAACTTAAACTTTTATTCAAGCTATAAGGATCAAATTTGGAAGTATGAGATCAACGTAGTATTGATATGAACCTATTAGGGTTTCTATGAGTTGACCGATTGTGTGTGACCCATCGATACTACCCTGGACCATCTTTAAACATGTATAACTTATAAAATATATTTTTTACTAATGAAGCATGACTAAAACAAGACAAATAGATAACAAGTAAGGGATTAAAAAGAACTAATATGTTTGAGGGCCATTAGGGTTTTCATTAAGTGTTAACAATATTCTAAGTACTTTAAAAACATAACCCTTTATTAAAGTGTCATAGTTTTATATTAACCTTTAAAAATGGATTAAAACATAATGATAAACGGTTAAATAACAAAGAGATATCACCATATACTAAGTTAACCAAAATGGTTAAGTGTTAGTATATGATATTACAAATTATGATTAAGCTTGGTAAAAAATAACAAAGTGAGTAAACTCTAAGGAGTTACAACAAACTAAACCAACTTAGGTTATACATCACACAAAAACATATACTTAAAACTTGTGAACATCAATAAACCAATCACAGGGCTTTGAATACAATACATTACAACAACAACAACGAACGCGTGCATTTCTTGATTAACAGTCAACCACTTCATACCAAGGTGAGTTCATTTGCCCCTCTTCTAATCTTTTGATTTCAAATGCGGGGCTGAGAAACATGCCAAGATCTTTTTATAAAGGTTTTATTGCTTTAATACATCATTTTACTTATGAAATAACAAAGGTTTTACCTTTGTTATCATATCTATTTTTATGTGTGTGAGATCAATTTTTGTAACATGAGAAATTCAATTGTGATTACTAGTACATTGAGATATTAAAGATGTTATCATGATAATATAATTTCATGATATCATTAAACATTTTGAGATAACTTTGTGTGTAAGATGACACGTACTTATAACAATGTGATGATAACATGGAGTTGAGATAACTATGAGACAATAACAATGGGATGATAACATTATATTGATTACTAGTAAGCCTGATTGCATTGTATCACTATATTCATGTCTGCATAATTCATTTCATGATGTAAGTCCCTTTCTATATCATTTACCATTAAGTAGCAGAGGCTAAGCCGACGGTAACGTAGTGGTACCATAGGTTTGACAAACCTCCGGCGAGTGAAGTCGGTACGTTATGCATATTATTTGTAACATTTGGCCGATATCGTATGACCGGTAATAGGGCGGCAACATTCAGGTTTGGTAAACGACCACATTGGGTGATATTAATCAACAGATTACGTTAGTAATTGTACTCGATTCTGTAGACTGGTAGACTGAGCGACTGATCTCACTCATGTCAAAAGCTGGTGACAGATCGTTGTGAAGACAAGTGATTACAAATGGATAGGGATTAATTGGAGACATTGTGGTTTGACTCTATGTTGACCACAATGTGGTCCCATTTATGCAATATGCATTCAATTGGGTGAATACAACAAATGAGTTGACTGTCACTTCTAACTTAGAAGTGAATAACAGTAAAATTTACATACGAGAGGACAATTAAAAGGTTAACATTTAATTAAAATATATATCTTTAAACATTAAAGGGTTTACCATCACTTAAGTAATGGTAATACATACCCTACAATACATTATTTCTATCAAAATCAATTGTGGGATGAGAACATGTGAGATTATCAATTGAGATTAACCAATGTGGGAAGGAAATAGGTATCCTTAGTTGCAATACAGGCGGTATTGAACTCAGTTAAGTGTGCTGTGGGGTGGCGGCTTCACTTGTGATACGTATGCCCTATATATAAGCATGCTTGACTGAGTGAAATCCTATTTGTATGTGGAACTATGGAGAGAACATTACTGGGGAATAAGACAATGTGAATTACAATAAGACTTGTGAATGACAATAAGACTTGAGAATAACATTTTTTAAATTATTCCAAAACACTAAACTTATGAACTCACCAACCTAGTGTTGACTTGTTTTAATTGCATGTTTTCTCAGGTGGCGAACAGGTCTTGTCACCAGATTTCAAGGCATAAGCTAGTGAGACTATATAGAGGACCTAGCTTCTTTTGGATTGTGCATATTTGGATGACATATATGTGAATCACTTTTGTAAATCTAATGCAGATACAAGATAACAACTTTATGATTCTTTTTGGCGAGATTTACATTGTTAAATTATCAACATGACTTATATAATTTAACTTTGTAATTATATATCAATTTCATTTAGCATTTCTCATTATATATCATGTGCCATGTAAACAATCTGATAATTTATATTATCATACGATATTGCGTCCCGAGACCTTTCCGCCCGACAGGAAAGTCGATCCAGCCCGTCGGCTCGGAGTGTGACATGAACCACTGTTGAAAAAATAAGGACTGATGACCCTCAACCACACTTCCCCTTCTGAGCAAAACCAGAGTGAAGCCGAACAATTGAATAACAACAGCAGACATCAGTTCTCGACCACTGAGTGTCAACCGTAGAATACAACAGCGGATCCAACAGCAACTGATCCAACAACAACTGATCCAACAACCGCAGATCATGCCTTGAAGACAACAGCGGAATCAACAACCGCGGAATAGCTTCCGCTGTTCAAAAACTGAACACATAACAACTGATCACAACCACAGAAGAATAACTGAAGACCCTAGTTTCCGTAGTTGTTGACTTTTCTATCAGTTGTTGTACAATTTTGTTTCTATCAGTGTCTATAATTTTGTCAGCTATTTGTCTTATTATTTCTTGTCCTTTAACATTGAATGTTTGGTATTTATACCCCAACATTCCCTGAATTACTTGAATTGACTTTCCCGAAAATTCCTTGTGTATTTATTATGTTTTCTCCTTTTCTAGCAAAACTAAACAACCTGAAAATAACTAAGTGTTTGACTCAAGAGGGAGTGAATACCTACGCTTTGACCTTGAGTCTAAAGTCGGATATTCCTGGTTAGTAACTCCTCACGGTCAAGAATTGGTATCAAAGCCTTGTTATTTAGTCTTGGTTTAACCATCAAGTCTAAAACTCAAAGCTCTTACTGATATCCGGTTGTTTAGACTCTTCAAAACTTTGTTTACTCCTTCACTTCATTTGTTTTTCAAATTTCTATAGGTGCTTGGTTTTGAACTCAATACTATTCAAAACCATTCTATTAGACAACCTTGAGATATAATTCTTCTATTGTAACCTCAATGGCAGAGAAATTTATCTTGATCCTCATAACACTTGCTTTACAACTAAACCACCTATACTGGTGAGATATCAGTATAATTTATGGTAGAGGAGGATGTTGAACCAACTGAATAATGAGTCATTGACTCAACAATTTGAACGGTTCACATCTCTTCTTAGCGAACTAAAACTTGCGGGTCAAGTTTACCCAACTATTTCTGTTCTTAACTGTTTTCTGAGATCTCTCCCTGACAAATGGGAAACTTACCCCATTGTCATGAGGTCTTCTCCAGACTTTGGCTATCTCACGCTTACCCAACTTCATGGTAAGATACTCACTTTTGAACGTGATATTGACTATAAAATAAAGTTAATAAAGTCTTGTAAATGAACCTAGGAGTATGTCCAAGGTAACATGGCTCTCCTAAGTCATAACTCTGAGAATTCTGATCAGAGTTATGATGAACATATTGATATTACCACCAGCATCACTACTTCTTTCTCTTCATGTGATGACCCTTCTTTCCTTCCTGAAAACTTGTGTTTTATCATGGATGATCTCCATCAAATTCCAAGTGATGAATTGGAAGAGATGGATATCTCAAGTCAACTTGCCCTTTTGAGCAAAATAACTAACAAGTTCTATAAAAGGACCCGAAGAAAGTTTCCCGGTATCCATGGTATGAGCAAGATAGGTCTAAATAAAGCAAAAGTTCATTGCTACAGATGTCATGGCACAAGACATTTTGCTAGAGAATGCAGAAATGCCCCTAACAATTCTTCTTCACCCTATGTGACCTTCCCCAACACAAACACATCTTTAACTTCTTTTTCTTCATCTTCTTCTCATTATCCAAAGCATAATCCTAATCAGGCTACAGCTCATATTGTTCAGAACTCTCCTTCATTCAATGTTCAATATGTACAAGCTGCAAATGGCAGCATGCATCAACTCATGCCTGCCCCTCTTCAAATTGTTTCACCTTTTCCTTCACAAATAAACAATCCAGGCCTAGCTGTCCCAACTTCCCAATCCAACCTACCTGCTCTTTTTACTCAAGAGTATGTGGATTGGAGCAGCATGCCAGATGATGTAGGGTATGCGTTCATAACCTATGTGCCCACAGACTTTGCTTTAATGGCCATTGGTGAAAACCCAACTTCTTCTTACCAGCCTGATGCTGATTCATCTGATGCTCAGTTATCTCCTGTTATAATAGAGAAACTTTGTTCTGAAGCTTGTATTGAAGCATTGTTCTATTACAAAATCAGGAACTTGAACAACAATTGGCCTATAAAAATCTTGAAGTAGAGAAAGTAATAAAAAATAAAGATGGCCTTCTAAAAACGAAAAAATCTAACTTACAAGCACTGTTTGAACTGCAACAAGAAAAATATTCTTCTTGTAAAGATGAACTGGCCGAAACAAAAGTAAGCTGTGAAAAGTGGGTTGAATCCTGCAAAGGGTTTAGAATGCTTCTAAGTAAGCAAGTTCAAAGCAGGGCAAAATTTGGAATTGGGTATAATCATACAAGCCCACTAGATGATTATACACCAATTGACAATAAAGTGGAAGAAAAGGTCTCTGAACTTGTCTCTCCCACATTTTTTTCCAGATATGATTCCTGAAATAATGAACTCACCTCCAAGGATGTATCAATCAGGGTCAATTCAAAAGTTGCGAATCCCTCCCACACGAAACCAGAAGTACCTGAAGAAGCACACTTGGATAATGTTCAAACAAAAAACTCCTTAGAATGGAAAGAGACTGTTCCTTCTATGAGCTTCACTTCAAGTTCTAAAAATACAAAAACTAAAAGGAAACTGCTATTGAATCTAAGGATTTTTTTTAATAAAGGAAAAAGTACTATGATTGAAATTAAGTTTCCTCCTTCCCATCCTCATTCTCCTATCCAATAATGAAGGCCAATAAGCCTTTCATTCCAAAGTACTCTGCCTTATCTCCTGCCTGCACAACATGTTTCATGTACAACCATTCTACCAAAGATTGCAGGACAAAAACTCCTCTTGAGAAAATAGGAGATATGTTGAAAGCTAACAAAGCCTCCTCATCTAAAGGGACTCCCCCTAATAAGGGGAAAACGGCTAAGAAAATGTGTAAACAAAGTGCTAACAACACTATAAAGCCTAATCTTCATCCATCCTTTCTCTCACCTATACCTTTGGCTTCAATCCCTAGACCTTAAATTCATGGCACACCTCCCACCTACCCTATGGTGAATCATGTCATTATCCACCAGCTGCTGTGAATTCACCGGCTATGAATTCACAGATCAACATTCTGCATCAAAATCAGCAACAACTGATTCCTATGAAGCAGAAACTGATGAATAATGTTTAGAAATAATTGAACTCTAAAAATGTTCTTCTCTTTTCCAAAAAAAATAATGACACATATCTAACATGTTGCATTTGATCCAATATGCAGAGAGATTCTTCAAACCATAATCATTTATGGTATGTGAACAGTGGAGGCTATAGGCATATGACATGGTGCAGATCTATTCTCAATAATTTCATTCCAAATAATGAAGGATATGTATTCTTTGGAAATAATGCAAAGGGTTGGATAGTTGGGTCTAGTTCTGTGCTTAGTGGTAAATTGCACTTTAAAGATGTTAGTCAAGTTGAGAACCTCAAGTTTAATCTCTTGAGTGAGTCTCAACTGGCAGACAAAAATTACAGTTCATTTTTCACTAAAAACAGTTGCCAAATTCTTTCTCTAGAAATAAACTCTAAAATAAAGGTCTTAATAGATCAACACACTCTTCTAACAGCTGAGAGAAGTGGACAGGTCTATTTTATTGACATGACAACGGATTCTCAATCCTCAATTCCCACGTGTCTCATAGCTAAAGCTTCTTCTTCTGAAAATGCCCTTTCGCACAGAAGATTCAGTCACCTAAATCACCAATAGCTTCATAAGCTTTCCACCTTTTCACTTGTAAGAGGATTACATTTAAAAGAATTCCAGTATGAAGGACAATGTGAATCTTGCTTGAAAGGAAAGCAACATATATCATCACATAAGTCTACTGATGAATCTAAGACAACTAACTGTCTCAATATGCTTCATATGAATCTTTTTGGTCCAGTGAAGGTAGCTAGCTTAGCTAAAAAGAGATACTATTTAGTTGTTGTAGATGACTACTCAAGATTTTGCTGGACCTTCTTTCTATACAGCAAAGATGAGACTTTTGATAAAATTAAAGCCCTTATCACTTAGATTGAAAGACAATTTGGTCTTCATGTCAAGATAATAAGAAGTGAAAATGGCACTAAATTCAAGAATCACGTTCTTGATGAATTATGTACTTCTAAAGGAATCATTAGACAATATAGTGTTCTAGAACTCCTGCTCAAAATGGGGTAGTTGAAAGGGAAAATAGGACACTTATTGAGGCTGCAAGAACAATGCTTGCAGACTCAGGATTACCTTCGTCTTTCTGGGCTGAGGAAGTAAACACTGCTTGTTATGGGTTAAACAGAGTTCAAATTGTGAAAAGACATAATAAAACTACCTATGAAGTCCTGCATAAAGTAAAACCTCTCATCTCCTTTTTCAGAGTGTTTGGATGTCCATGTTTCATCCTAAACACAAAGGATTCCCTGTCCAAATTTGCTGCAAAAGTGGACTCTGGATACTCAGTGGGATACTCTCAACCTCTAAAGCCTACCGAGCTTTCAATCTCATAAATAAGATTGTTGAAGAATCTATTGATATCAAATTCAATGAATATGCATCTACCTCTTCATTTCCCTCAACTCTTGATGACTTTTTTGATCTTGAAAGCTTTAGCTACACTCCTCCTGCTTCATCTGTGTCTACTTCTTCTGAATCCTGTCAAACCTCTAAAAATCTATCATCTCTTGAGGAATGTTCAGAATCATAGTTTTTCACTTGTTTTCCCTCCTATCCAATAAATACCCAAAATCTCAATGAACATGTGTCAACTTCCACATCCCCGATCATTGAAAATGCTCCAACAAACACTTCTGAACAAACACATGTTCCCAATATGTGAAAACTCACCATGTCCAGCTGAAAATTTCTCTTCTTCCGATGATGCTTCTGCCAATAATTGTTTGGACATAATTCCTTTCAATAAGAATCATCCTTTAGAACCAATTTTTGGTGACTTGAATAAAGGTGTTCAAACCAGAAGCCAAGTCTCAAACTTTTGTCTTCAAGCTGCACTCGTATCCCAAATTGAGCCTTCAAAGTATCGGTTGACCTTTTTTTTAAACATGTTTCAGGTGAAACTGCTAACTAAGCGTATTTTGATGATCATATTAGAGCTTGGACCTTGTTATTTAGTTAGTTTTGGTTTATATGTAATCTTTTCTTATGACAATTGAATGTAAGAAATTACAATATAGTACCTTGTGGTTTTGAAAAATCTACAATTCGTGCATGCTCCGATGATTCCGCCATTGGTCAGGGTGTTACAGATTGGCATCAGAGCCTGGGTTATAGAGACTTAGGTTATTAAGAATGAATGACTTAGAATATACCATAGGATGCCTTAGTTTGAACTTTATAGTTGTCATTCTAGGCCTCGAATTGTTATTAGAACTCTCTAGTTGCCATGATAGGCCTTGAATTTTTATTTGAACACTATAGTTGCCATACTAGGCCGTTTGAACTTGGTAGTTGCCATGATAGGTCAAATTTGATTATGTGACTACGATGTGCTACTTGAATACTTATTTGATAGGTTAAATGTTGGAACCTAGTTTATGATGTCTTAGTATTCACACACTAGACTTAGGGTTCAAAATTTCTTGACCCCCTGTCTTACGTCTTGCAAGAGGACCGTCAATACGAAGAATGCTCTTAGACTTCTAAGTCTACTTAAATATTTGAATCTCTTCAATAGTCTTTAGGTTCACATTAGTAAGTAGGAAACACATAAAATCTGGAAGGGGGAATACCTGTACTCTGGGGATTCTGTCTCGAAAAATATTTCGTATAAATCCAAATCAACCGATGGACCTGTTATGCTTTCCTTGGAACCCTTGGAGTGAGTATGAACCTATAGTATAAAGTATGTCTTTCTAAAAGTTAATTGAACTTAAACACATTGATATGTCAAAAGTCTTCCTTTAGGAATGCATCAGAGCATTTCTTTGACATTGAACTTTCATTGGAACTCTCCAATTCCCATTTGAACCTTCTATGTATTATTTAATATGGTTCAGTTTTCTGACCCTTTTCCTTTGAACTTTCGGATCACGTGATTAACATTTTCTTCTTATAGATATCACGCTACAAAAATAAATCTTAGCACTCAGAGACATTAGTGTAACATCAGTGCCGGAACAGTAGTTCAGAACAGTAGGAAAGTACTGTAGATATTGGTACGAAAAGTGTAACACCCCGACCGATGGCGGAAACGTCGGGATGCCACGAGGGATGTGTAGATTGTTCAAAAGCTCGTGGGCATCTAAATCAAATCATCATATAACATTCAATCAACCAAATTAATTATACAAAAATCATGTTCATCATGAAATAGTTACATCAATTACAAAAAGAATTAGCTATCTAACTAAATTCAATTCGCCAGAATTTAAGTTAATTAGCTAAGTCCAAGATCCTATATGATGACGTCCAAAAGTTTGAGTTCCTCATCCTCAACCTACTTTGCTTCATTACCTGAAACATGTAGGAAAAATCAAGTGTCAACTACTAAGTAGTTGGTGAGTAATCATAAGTTTTTATACTTAAAAGGTTTTATAAAATGAATTTAAAAGTTTGAGTTTAAAAATGGTTTTATAAAACGTTTAGATATAACAAGTATAAATGCTTATGATTTTCTAAGAAAATCCACCAGAATACCTGTATGAGATAATCCAACCAATATCCAAACTCAACAATCCAACACATACACAAACACATAATCACATATCCAATCAGTCATAATAAATCATAGATAATCATAGTCAATAATAGATAATCAACCACATAACCATTCAATCAATCTCAACATCAATATTCTCAAATAATATCTGCGACTATACATGGTCATTATGTAATTAACATAAGTTAAAAACATGATCCATGGAGTCGAAGCTATCCACGTTACAATACAAGAAACCAATGCAATTAACCAAGGTCAAAGGCATTGTTTCACGGAGTTATGATATTCCAAGTGGCTATACATGTAATCTTTGTTATTGACCAAAGTCAATAACAATCTTTACACGGATGTGGTAACCCACGTTACAATACATGTGATCATTGCGTATAACCGAGGTCATCAGCAATGCCACACAGAGTTTTAATGATCAATGTAATTCCATAATATAATATCATGTTGATAAACAGGTATTATCTTTGTGTTATCAAAATAATATTTGAATTTGGTATACATGTTTCACCTCCGAGTTTTAAAACAAAACAGTTTAAAGAAAGGGAGGTTATGAGAACTCACCTGAAGTCCTTAGGATATGCGTTCTCGTATTATTCGCGCTCGCGTATGTGACTCAAATCAACTCAAAGATCTGTAATTAGTGTGTTTACATGTTCATAAGTATATGCGTTTCATTTAATCACGTATCCTCAAGTGTTTACTTTTTTATCCTTAATGTTTCTTTAGCTTAGTTACCTAATTTAAGTGAAATTCTAACACTTAAATTTCACCAATGGTTAACATAAAAAGGTAGTTTAACTTGTTAGTTTATTTACCTAATGAGGATAATTTCATTGTGAACCCTTAGGTATATTTCTCATAGATATGTATGCTTAAGGATGTTAACCCTTATCACACATATACCTATAACCACATATATGATTCCATTTAAACCACCACCATAGACTAAGTTATTTTATAAATTTTAAGTTTAATAAAAGTGCATGTAGAATATCCATATGATGTGTTAACCTTTCCAATAAAATTTCATATAAGTGTAATACCGTATTTTAAAACAAACTTATGCTATAGAGAGAGAAAAGGTGGTGGTTTTTATATAACTTTCACGCATACTTAATTACCCTTATTATCCTTGTTCATAAGTTCACCCTAAAACCCTCAGTTTCAAAGATCCACTTTCAGTCACCCTAGGATCAGCGAACCTTTAGGTTCGATGTCCATAGGGTTCGGCTAATTGGTAACAGGTTCGGCCCAAGAGAAAGAAGGTGGTTCGTGTGAGAGCTAAGGTTCGGCCAAGCATTAGGGTTCGGCTCATAGGGTTCGTCCCTTAAGGTTTTCAACCATAGGTTCGCCCCAAATTAAATAGGTTCGGTCAGCTCATCAAAATGGTTCGCTGAGTGTAGTGTTCGTCTGACTCAAGAAGGGCTCGGCTAATACTAAGGTTCGGCCAGATCACTTGCATGGCTAAGGTTCGCCATGGTTCGACCAACAAGGTTCAGTTGGAAATGTGGAGGGTTCGGCCACCCTACAGGGTTCGTTGCTGGTGCGTAGCAGCTGGTTAGGTTCAGCCGATCTAGGTGCCCTCGAACGAAACACGAACAAGTTTGTAACAAAGAACTTCATGGAACTTGTTAATCTAGTAAGATTAACTTAAGTTCTAACATATTTAACTTACATTTTTCATAACGATATTTTATGTTTTACTAAAATGTAATGATTTATAACATGTGAACATAGTTTTATAAAAATCATCATAACTTGTGTTACTAAAACATATTAAAGTAACTAAAAGGATTTTGAACTTAATTTTTATAACTCGAATAATATTTTTATAAATGACGATCTATTAAAAATTCATATCTTTTACTAGTATAAACCTTATGTAAATAAGGTTTAGTGATTAACGAATAAGGGATAAGGGTTAATAGAGGGTACATAACTTAGAATAATTAGAGGAATTCTAGTAACACATTAGTATATATTAGGACACTTGGTTACACACTGAGACCGAAACTCTATATACGTCTACTCCAAATACTTATAGTATTCGAATCATAATAAATCAACACAGGTGCTAAAGATACATAGTTTACACTCAAGGAGCGCGCATATTTACTTGGTACATTTCATAGCAACACAGGTGAGTTCATTGCCCCTTTTCTAAACATTTTTGTTTTACAAATGCGGGGATGAGAATCATGTGTAAATTATTTCCTTGGATTATATTTTACTTAAATGCTATTACATTTTATATGTTTCATATGTATAATTGTTACCCTATATTATGTCTAGGTAAACTTATATCAGGTTTCGTAAGGAACTATTTTTAAAGATCTATTTTCAAAGAACTATTTTCAAAGATCTATTTTCAAAGAACTATTTTCAAATATCTATTTTCAAAAAACTATTTTCGAAGATCTATTTTCTATGAACAATTCTAGGTGCTGTCTGGCGTATGTCGATCAAGACCACGTGTAAAACAACCGAAAGTCCCGACACATACAGTAGACCTTGAGGGTCATGCTGATATGGGCAAGAATCAAACAATCAAACAAGTAAACAATCAAAAAAATTCAATTAAACAGAGGGAAACATTAATCAATGGATATCCTAAAGTCCCGACACATACTGTAGCCCTGGAGGGTCATGCTGATATGGGCGCATCATGAAGTCCCGACACATACAAGTAGACCCTTTTGGGTCAATCTTGATATGGGCCACATGTGAGATGATATAGACTGGACACTACCAATAAACTAAGAACCTTTGATGTTGGTTGAGAGTGAAACGCTTAATTATCGTTAACAACAATATGATATGTGGTTCGGTATGTAGTGGGCTGGTGGCTGGGCTAGCGGTAAGCCTGACCCTACGTATGCCCTCTATATAAGCATACTTGGCTGGATAGCATAGGCCGTTGTTAGTGAGGTTAAGGTTGTCATTTCGGGTGTTAAAGGTAGTCATTTTCAGATTGTACAAAGGATAACATTTACAGATGGTTCAGAGGTTAACATTTTCAGATTATTCAAGGTTTTCAGTTAAGTGTGTGGGGTGAAACGCTTAATTATCATTAACAACAATATACTATATGGTCCGATATGTGGTGGGCTGGCGGTAAGGTTGACCCTACGTATGCCCTATATATAAGCATATTTGGCTGGATAGTATAGGTGGTTGTCGGTGAGGTTAAGGTTGTCACTAGGGCAGGTTTGTAAATATTCATTTTTCCATAACAAAACTATCTGAACGAACCAACCATGTGTTGATTTTGTTTTATTACATGCTTTCTCATGTGACGTACAAGATTAGATTAAGATTGCCGGATGCATACTAGGATGCCAGGATAGTGGACCTAGTAACTGTTGGAAGGACATATTTTGTTGTCGAGGGTGAATCATTTGATATCTTGTATGATCTCAAGATAACCGACTTATGATTCTATTGGATATGTTTGCTTAGTTAAATTAACAAACATGATAGTGGTAATTTAACTTTGAAACTTCTAGTTAATTATGTAGATTTGAAGAATCGATCACGAAATTCTACGATTTGATCATAAAGGTGCGGAATCCGTTTATCACTAGATTTGGATCAACAATAACATTGTACTATATCATCATGAATCTGAATTTCTCATCAACATTCAAGTGTTTACAATACAAACGTGAAATACAACACTCGAATATACAAAGAATGACACTAAGATGAAGAGAATCTTTATCTTGAACTTGAGAGAATGTTGCTTTGTATGTGTGTGTAATTATGAGCTCCAAGCTTCCAAGTCTACCCCCTAAAATGCTAAAATGAAAATCTTTTTCATTTTTAGAATTTTATAAGTACATAGAAAAATCAAAATTCCCGGAAAATTGACAACCGATATGATTTACCATCTTTGTAAAACATTATGATCAATGTGACTTGAAAACATCAAGAAAATATAACAATGTAATTCCAAACCTGTCAAGTTCTCCATAATAATATGACAGTTAAAGATTAGAACGATTTTACCAAATACACTTCAGGAAGTTCCACTATCAATGAACTATCCTCCAATTGATAGGTCCTCTTGAAATCCTCCTACACACACTCACAAACCATTAGATAGCTTTGGTCACCCAAGCCTTCGAGGTCTTGAGTTTTCCATGAGCATCCATATACCGAAATTTAATCCATTTTCCAGTTGAAACTAATGAAGTTTCCTTTGAAACTTGTTTGTTTTTGGTATCCACTACTGTTCCTGTTCAAGTGCATTCTTAAGATAATACTTATCTTGAATCACGACATTGTTGTTAAAAACCAAATTAGACGTTAAGGGTTTTGAAAGTTTCAACTTCTCTTCATCTGAGGCTTTCACAAGTTCTTCCTTGTTTTGATTTGAAATTTTTTATTTTTTAGAAATGAACTTTGAAACCTCTGTGACACATGACTTTGCATTACTAACTTGTCCTTTTAACTCACACAGATAAGGACAATTAGCAATGATATGCCCTCTTGTACCACACTCAAAACATATTCTCCTCTCCACAAACCTAGGAGAATAGTTTTGCACAAACCTATGGTTTTGGTGATTTTTCACTGGCGAACCATAAACCAGTCTTTGATTCCTTGTTGAACCAATGTGAGTCAAATGTGACTTCTTACCACTTGACGTGGGAGACTCATAGTTCAACTTTTCATATCTTGTGGGACTTAGTGAAATCTTGTCTTTGATCCAATACTTTGAAGTATCACACTTTAATTCCACTTTATTTGATGCACATGATGATTTCACAACCCATTTTGATTGAATTTGACGTTTAGGTTTTGAACTTGAAAAACCATTTTGTTTTGAAAAATTCTTGTTTTCGTTCTTTGAAAACTTTTTAATTTCATCCAATGGGGTTTTGAAAGAGACTTTCTTATTTGATGATGTTGCTAAGTTTGAAACACAGGATTTTACATCATCAAAAATGTTATTGTGAGAATCATCATAATTCTTATGTACATCAATCAACCCACATCTGTACAATGTCTCCTCATCATATTCCTCTAAAGTACAATCTTCAATGATAGGAGAAAAATTGTCATCAGCACAAATTGGATAATTTCCCTTATTAAGAATGTTATCTTTTGAAATTTTTGTATCACTTGATTTCTCAATAAGGGGACTTGAAGAAATTACATACTCGTAATAATTCTCCAATTTGTGCATGATTTTGTCAAAGTCTCTTTTTGCCTTGTCCATTTTGAGTTTAATATTATTGACTGCATTTGCCAATTCAACATTTACTTTGCTCAGAATGTCAAATTTTTGTTCAGAAATGCCTTCATTGGCATTTGACTGACAAATCATCAGTCAACTTTTGAACCTGTGACTTCAATTCTGCAATCTGTTTTGTAAAAAAACTTTTCTTTTGATTTTAAAACCATGTATGCTTTATTGCAGTTTGATAAGTCACATTTCAAGTTTAAGTTTTCTTCCACCAAACTCCAAATTTTTCCCTCAAGATTTAAACATTTAGAGCACGAGAGTTTAGAAAACTTAGCTGAACTTACCTCTTTATCTGAAATGGCATGACAATGATCTTCACTAATGATGGTAGTTGTTTCAGACAAACCATTAGAGGCATCCTCATAAACACTTGATCCTCTGTTAACACCACTTCATCACTTGAAGTTTCATCCTTTGACTTCAACACATCATCTTCAGACTTCTTCATTTCACTTGTGATTTCAGAATCATCAAGAATGTGTGTGTCTTCAGTTACCTTACATCTCTCTTCTACAACTTCCTTCACCTGTTTGCTATCTTCAGTCAGTTCAGGTTCATTTGTTTTATCAGATTCTGACACTGAAGAATCCTCACTCTTTTCTTCATCAGTACTTTCCATCCTCAAATTAACACTTGTCTCAATACGATCTTCAGTTTTCAAATCATCTTCCGTTTTTCCATCAACATCTTCTTTTTCTTTCTCAACACTCATAGTAGCCTTTAACATGTTTCTTTGTTCATCAATCCACGAGAAATCAGCAATTTTCACAATCCATGTTCTGGTTCGTCTTATATCCGTTTCCATTTTGTCAACCACATCTTTGAAGTTCATGAATTTGACATGATGAATGACTTCTGTTTCCTTCATTCTTTCAACAAAATCACTCCATCGATAAGGTAAGAATTGCGTAAACTTCTCAATGATTTGTCCATCAGTGATATCAAACTGAAAATATTTCAATTCTTGCATAAGTGGTAAAAGGCGATCATAAGCATCATTGATCTTCTTTGCAACATGATTATTATATGCAAGTTCTAACAAACTCCACTTTGCACATGAATGTGGCATTTGTTCAAAATCATTCTTTTTAATATCTTCAGAAATGATCACCGAAAACAAGTCACACAATTCTCTTTCTTGATTAAATTCAAACATTTGATCTTCATTCAGTTTTGATGTCCCAAAATTATCATTCGATTTCAGACATGGTTTCTTGTATTGTTGGTACAATAACTTCTGGTAATTGTCATCCGCTTTAGTAATAAACTTTTCAAATGTGGATCTCCAGTTTGGATAATTTTCCAAATTGTCCAACACAAGTCCATTGTTAGCCAACCATTCCACGTTCCAGTTCTTGTATGTCATATTTAACTTTTATGTTCAACACGTCAAAGTTTAACCTCTCAAAACAAAACAGCTCAAACCTTGTCTTAAAGTCCGAATTAGGTCTTGAAACCTATCCCAAATGATCCGGAAGGCCCAAAATAGGTAAACAAGGTTTATTTGAAATTTTAAGAATGTGTCTTTTTGGCTCAAATGAAGCTTTTTAACCTTTAAAAATAGGCCACGAGTCTTGGAAGTATGATGTATAAGGATCAAAATCTCACGAACCCCAACCAAAATCTTGTGAATCTAGGTCAATTTCTCGCGAACCTTTCAAAATATTGCGAAGCTTGCAAGATTTTCACAAACCTTATGAGATTTCAGATCCACAAACCTTTTCCGGATAGAATCACGAACCCTAAGTAAAATCTCGCGAATCTTGGTCAAAATATCGTGATATTTGGTCAATTTCTCACAATTTCTTGTGAAATAGTCAATTTCTCGTGAACCTGGAGGTTTTCACGAACCTATGGAGGTTCGTCTCGTAGGTTTGTCTGTTCGTTCGAACAGACCTGCAACTTCACTAAAATGGCTCTAGAATCTTCATTTTTTGGAGTTAGAAAGCGCATGAGTAGTCAAAATCTTCGTTTTTTCGAGGCGCGTCTTTCTATCGGATCAAAATATGCAAAAACTTGATAATTTTTTGTAGATCTGGGTTTTTGTTAACAAAAACGTGAAGAACTTCAAGAACACCTTCAAAATGATGAAGTTTCTGATCAAATTACATGAGATTGATATCCAAACACTCGTGGAATCGAGCCTAAAGCTCTGATACCACTGTAGATTTGAAAAATCGATCACGAAATTCTACGATTTGATCATAAACGTGCGGAATCCATTTATCACTAGATTTGGATCAACAATAACATTGTAATATATCATCATGATTCTGAATTTCTCATCAACATTCAAGTGTTTACAATACAAACGTGAAATACAACACTTGAATATACAAAGAATGACACTAAGATGAAGAGAATCTTGATCTTGAACTTGAGAGAATGTTGCTTTGTATGTGTGTGTAATTATAAGCTCCAAGCTTCCAAGTCTACCCCCAAGTCACTTGAAATGAACTAGCAAAACCATATATATAGGTTTCATAGGTTTGCCAATAGGTTTGTCAATAGGTTTTCCAATAGGTTTGGCAATAGGTTTGCCAATAGGTTTGCCTCAGATATAAACAATGAATTTACACGAACCTATGATAAGGTTCGTGAACCTTATGCTAGCCGAACCTATTAACTATCAATCATAGCCAAACCTAACCTTTTAGGATCTCTATCCGAACCCTTTGACACTTGACTTTTCTAATCATATACAACAGACTATGATTTCATTTACAACAAGCGAGGTTCACACAGTAAATGCAGCTTTCACACAGAAAATGCGTCAACAAATTATCATTGTGCTTTAATTATTCTCAAATGTTGTGCTATGTTTACAATCTGATCACTCCGATTATCACAAGATATCGCGCCCCGAGAACCTTCCGCCCGACAGGACATTCGATCCGGCCCGCCGGCTCGGGTTGTGGGAGATTGGTATCAGAGCTCAAGGTTATAGAGAATATAGGTCATTTACATATAACGGTTTGGCCTAGACAATAACTTAGGGACCTCATGTAGAGAACGTGGGGCTTAGGAAATTATTTGCATGTGTTTTGGCACTCGATCATGAGTACTAACCAGTAACTCTTTGCTTAAGATCAGGATACCACCGAGACGACAAACATCACCTCTTCCTCCTCCACAAGAGACAGATCCAGCAACTGTTGCACTGGCAACCCTGGTTATTGAACAATTGGTGGCGGTCCTCCCTGGAATCATCACATGGATCAGGAACACTGAGGAGTTTGCTGGGAACTTCCGACAAATCTTTGCAGAGAAGAAAGAACCGAAGAAAGGGGAAACCAGCAAGAAACCTAAAAGTCGCTTTGCAAAAAGGCGAAAAAGATCTGTGAACTACATTGAAGCTATACCCATCAGTCAAATCTTGCCAGATTCAACTATAGGAGTTAGTGCTCACTAAGAGGGAAAAGCCCCTCTCTGTTCAACTTGTCACTACTATCATCAAGCTGAACTTCCATGCGTGCAATGCACACGCTGTGGGAAGGCGGGTCACTGGAGGCAACAGTACAGGTCACCAGTAGCCCCTATTCCCCATCAATATGTTCGTAAGTTCCGTGAATGTGCCATATGTGGTTTTCACCATGGTAAAGACAAACCTTGTAAACACTGTCTGAATTGTGGGAGATACGGACACTGGATTCAAATGTGTCGGATTATTCCAACATGGAAACAGGAACAAAAGGCAAGCACCTCTACTACTCCTTGACACAAATACCGCTGCTACACATTCGGAATGCTTGGACATTTCGTAAGGAACTGCCCTAGGAGGATGCCTCCAACAGTCACAGCAGTCATTGAGGAACTGCTTGCTTTACCAGCTCCTGGAGTACGCTCGGAGTCCGATGACTCCATAGGTATGTTTTGTTATTTGGTATATTTAAGTTATTGAATATTCTGTTTTAATTTAGGAATAATAGGATAAGGAAGCCTTAGATTAGTTACTTGACAATTAGATTAAAGAAATAGTATAATTAACGTTTATAACTTAATTAGAAATCACTATCGTAGTTAAGGAGAAAGCTTTATAGGAATAGACCACTATTACATGTGGAAATTTGATAAAGAAACATACTTAATAAAAAGTTAGGAAATCCTTAAATAAATTGAGAATTGGTTAGTCTTAAAGCATTTAGTCTTAGTTACTCGGAAGACAACTGATGTAATTCCTAAAAAAAATTGTTTGGGAAAATTTCCTTTACACGTCTAGTAGGATTCGGTGGTATGTGTATGTCTGTTATAATATCAGCTTTAGATAATTATACAGATTAGCACACTATAGTTTGTGGAAAAATGCCGAGTTAAGTGGGTTGACCGTTATTTTAAACATAGCGTTGGAAAGTTAGGACTGATAAGCAAAACCACTGAAGCCAGCCAAATGAATAAAACTGCGGATTGACCAACCGCGGATACTTTCTCTTCCGAATGTAGAACAATTGAACATCAGCATCGGAACCTCAACAGCGGAAGATTCGCAAAAGAACTACCGCGGAACCCCTTTACTTCGGAAGATAATAGCTGGACCTGATCTCTTCGGAATACTACCAATGCTTCGGAAGACAACGAGTGCTTCGGAAGACAACCAATGCTTCGGAGAAAAACCTCTGATTAAATAATAACTATTGTTTAATCAGCTTCCGACGAACACCTTCTGAAAGAATAACCATTGAACTTCTATATAACTATCTCAACCTCGGAAGAATTGAGGACTTCTGAAGACTCATGATTCAGTGGTTGTTGACTTTGTATTAATTGTACTCTTCTAATGATTTAGTGTTTGTAATAGTGTCAGCTACTTGTCGTTTTACTTCATTGTCTTGTAACATTGAATTTTGGGTATTTAAACCCCAACATTCCCTAAGATAATGGAGTTACACACCAACATCATCTGACCAAAGCTGGCCATGTTGCTAACATCTGGTGATGGATGATGTGAGGTAAATACGCGTGTAATAAGAATGACGAATAATGACAGATTCATTTTAGAGATGTGCTTAGATTCGCCACCAAGGTAAATCTGTACACTTTTCATAGGGTAAATTACCATATTCTTTAGAAATTCTCTTAGACATTTAAGGCATACACCAGAATCTGGAAACAAATTCAGAGGTGGTTAGCACATATACATTTGTAACAATGTAGCATAGGATACACGTTATGCGACCTAAAGGTTGAGATTTAACTATCAAAACCTAGAGTTGCGAGAGCAACATGAGATAAATCCTATAGGAGTAGGAAGCAAAAGCTATGGTTATAAATACCAAGCTACCCCCCTATATTGCTAGTGGGCTCCAAACCTATGGGTCAACAGTACCTGTATGATCAAGCCTGCTCACACTTCTCATGAGTTGAAAGTACATGTTAGGAATTATTTAATCAAATTTCACATAAACAGAATCAAAGTATGTGAAGACTTAAAGAGCTCATTATCTTGAATGAGATATTCAGGTATTCCATAAAACTTTGTAGTAACTGCAGAGCTTCCTAGGAATTCATGGGACCTCTAAGGTAGGTTATCATTACAGGAGGAATGGTCAGGACAAATGAGAAAAATAGAAACTTTAAGGGATGTGCAATAAGCTGATCCAAACACCCTTAATGGAAATTTGAAATAACGCTTATCTTTCGCATCAACAATGTCCTAGCTACCATAGTAGCATCAAGGATATTTAAACATAGTAGGAAACAATACTTAGAAGACACGTAAGAAAGGAATAAAACGCTTTCCCCTTGTGTAAAGAAAGTTGTACCTGACGTCTATTTTAAATTTCGCGACGAAATTTCTTTAACAAGGGGAGACTGTAACATCAGTGCCGGAACAGTAGTTTGGAACAGTAGGAAAGTACTGTAGATACTGGCACGGAAAGTGTTCGTATAATATTCTATGTTAATATTATATGAAACAATTGATGTTAACAGTACAGAAACTCAAAACTGACAAACAACACACGCAGACACAATACTTATATGCTTAAACATTAAATTATGACAGGATACTATGTATGAATCTTAGATAGGATCTTATTATGTATAAACGTACGTGAGGAAATCCAAAGTAAAACCATAACGGATGTCATTAAATGAAATATTAAACATACGGTGTATTCATGTGGGTGACGATTCACATGAATATATCTGTAAGTTTAACATTCTGAACGACGTCTAATAATTAGGAAACCATCTTGAAAGTAACGTTGTCGTCGTGTTCGAATGGGTGACGATTCGTACGAATACGCGCGAAAACGATACGATTCGGTGAAACAATAAAAATAAACGTTTTTTTAAATTTTAAAAACAAATAAAAGATATTTAGTTATTTTATTAGGAAGTATTACCTAACATAAATTAGAAAACTCTATTTTAAATAATCGCAACTTTTCGTTACGCGAAACCGAGCGAAACCGAACACACCCGAACGCGACCGGGCTATAAAATCCCAAAACCTTCTTCTTTTCGTCCCATATTTGCAGACCCAAACACCCTTCTCTCTTTGATGTTCAGGTTCACTCTCTCTTTACTCTCTCTCTCTCTCTCTCTCTCTCTCTCTCTCTAACTTCAAACCTTCATAATTCCTTCATTTCCCCACCAAATTCAATGTTCTAGTAGTCAAAACGGTTGTGGGAACGAGAGGAGCACAGAAGTACATACAATATGGTGTGAAACAAGCTGAATCAGTTGCAATTTTAGAGAGAAGATTCGGTTTTTGAGGGTTTCTACTATTCTGGTAAGTTGATCTTTTTACTTGATTTTATACCTTCAAATCGGTTAGGATATGCACAAAAACGATTTAGGAACTGTTGGGTTGTGTTGGATTGAGTTTTGGATGATTTAAAATAGTGTATTTTATGAAACCTGCAAGTTCGTGAAGTTCTGGGAAGTGGGAGGTTGAAGATAAGAGTAACCCAAGAACATTTCATATAAATCGAGACCCTTTATTTTAAATGTCTCAAATTTGAGAACCTCATAACTGGAAAGCCACAAAATTCGAGAACCATTTGTTACGAGCCTTTTAATTCGAGAAAAAAATTTATTACCAACTCAAGAACACTAGTGCTAATCACATTCAAGAAATCACAAGATAATTAAATTCGAGAAAGCATTTTATTCAATTAGAGAACACATTTTTGTTCAATTAGAGAACACATTTTTGTTGAAGAACCATGGAACTCGAGAACATATATACCAAATTAGAGAACCCTTTTTGAACAACCCCAAAACTAGAGAACACATTATTTTTGAGAAACTCTTGAATTAGAGAACCAATTAGAGAACCATATAATAACTAGAGAACACTTTATTTTGGGAAATCATGGAATTAGAGAACCACATTTGAATTAGAGAATGCAATCTATGAAATTAGAGAACACATTATTGTGGGAAAACATGGATTTCGAGAACCACATTTGATCAACTTGAGAACCATTTTGAACACCCAACTGATTGTATTCGAGAAATCATAGGAGGTTTGGGTACAACGGGTTAATATGTTCTCAGTTACACTACTTGAACTTTAAGAGTAGAAACATAGTTAAACCTTAAAACAAGTGTTCAAATCTTAAACAATGGTTCAAAATATGTTAAAGGTTTATAACTAAGATATAGTAATTTAACAAAGTTTTACTTATAAATTGACTTAGTTAAATTTTACTAAAAAGTTGGTGGGTTTAATTTGACTAAGTAAAATTCATATAAACCACAACGAATTGAGAGTATGTCAAGTGGCTATGGAATTAAAAGAACTAAAGTAACAAGTAGAGAACTATGGGAGTTCAAGAAATAACTAAATATGGTGTGTTGATCTTTATCAACTCCCAACACTTAGTAAATTTCACGCGTTGGGTAACCAACCTAGGTTGTTTAAATAGAATAACCTAAGGTAAGGATTAACTAAAGAAGAAACACGAACAAGTTTGTAACAAAGAACTTTATGGAACTTGTTAATCTAGTAGGATTAACTTAAGTTCTAACATGTTTAACTTACATTTTTCATAACGATATTTTATGTTTTACTAAAATGTAATGATTTATAACATGTGAACATATTTTTATAAAAATCATCATAACTTGTTTTACTAAAACATATTAAAGTAACTAAAAGGATTTTGAACTTAATTTTTATAACTAAAATAATATTTTTATAAATGACGATCTATTAAAAAGTCATATCTTTTTACTAGTATAAACCTTATGTAAATAAGGTTTAGTGATTAACGAATAAGGGATAAGGGTTAATAGAAGGTACATAACTTAGAATAATTAGAGGAATTCTAGTAACACATTAGCATATATTAGGACACTTAGTTACACACCGAGACCGAAACTCTATATATGTCTACTCCAAATACTTATAGTATTCGAATCATAATAAATCAACACAGGTGCTGAAGATACATAGTTTACACTCAACGAGCGCGCATATTTACTTGGTACATTTCATAGCAACACAGGTGAGTTCATTGCCCTTTTCTAAACATTTTTATTTTACAAATGCGGGGCTGAGAAGCATGTGTAAATTATTTCTTTGGATTATATTTTACTTAAATGATATTACATTTTATATGTTTCATATGTATAATTGTTACCCTATATTATGTCTAGGTAAACTTATTTCAGGTTTCATAAAGAACTATTTTTAAAGATCTGTTTTCAAAGATCTATTTTCAAAGATCTATTTTCAAAGAACTATTTCAAAGATCTATTTTCAAAGAATAGTGGACCTAGTAACTGTTGGAGATATTTTTGATACTAGGATGCAAGGATAGTGGACATAGTAACTGTTGGAAGCACATATTTTGTTGTGGAGGGTGAATCATTTGATATCTTGTACGATCACAAGATTTCATTTCAAAATGAAAATTCTGAAATCACGATACACCTACTATTTTGAACTAGTCAAGTTCGAGTATTATGTGACGGACTTGTAATAACCGTTAGGTTAAAGCTTGTTACACCAAACGTCATATAGATACGAAGACTTTTATTACTTTCTTACAAAAGTAAAATGTGACAATTACGGTTTTACAAAACAAAATTCTTCAACCTATTCGGTTAAGGATTTGTTATACCAACTATCTTGAATACTACAACATAGACTAGACTAGTTTGCATTCGACATCAACTCAATGGTGTACCATGTTCATAAATTAGGGTAATCATTCAAGGAAAACTTTCGTTACTGGTGCACACGGAACGAGAATTTGCAGTACATGTGAATCCTACAAATACAAAACAAGGGACACTATTGTAGTAATCTTTGAATGTAAAACTCAAACATAATCAAACATATGGACCTAAAACTCAAAACATTTTCGTTAGAAAGGTTGTGTTTTATTTGTAGGTGATTGGTATGCTTTCAAAGTAGTGCTGGTGTGGTGGGTTGGCCGCGGTATACCCTAGATATAAGCACCAACAGTACATTGGGAGTAGAACCGAAAGCTTGACCAATGTTATGATTCATAGATTCGAGTGTTATCATTAAGGAAGCTAATCTTAGTCAAAACTATATGATTGAAAAATATGAACTATATACATATGGCCAGCTACGTGTAAACATCAAACCAAGTGAAACATACTATGTCGTGTTATGTTGGTAGGTGATTTGTATGCTTTCAAAATACTGTTGATGTGGTGGGTTGGCTGCGGTATATCCTATATATAAGCACCAACATTACATTAGGAGTAGAACCGAAAGCTTGTCCAATGTTAGGATTCATAGATTTGAGGGCTATTATCAAGGAAATAAATTCTGGTAAAAACAATATGGTTGAGAGATAGGAACTAGATCTATATGGTCAACTACTTGTAAACATCAAACAAAGTGAAACATGTTATGTTATGTGGTATTGGTAGGTGATTGGTATGCTTTCAAAGTATGATTGGTGTGGTGGAATGGCTGCGGTATACCCTATATATAAACACCAACAATATTTTGGGAGTAGCACCGAAAGCTTGACCAATGTTAGGTTCATAAATTCGAGTGTGTCAATATCATAATCTTAGTCAAAACTTGTGGTTGAATCAATAAATTATAGGTGTGTATCCTACAAAAGCCTTAGTTGTTATTCTCATATCAAGACAACCATACAAGCGTCATTGTTGCAACGAAAACATGAAAGACAAATACGTAACCTAATTATCATTAGTCAGGATCCTGTAAAACATCAAACCTTAAATCTAATGTAAACCTATGATGCAAACCCTTCGATAGTATCTGTGACTTGGAATCTAACGTTGTTCTATTACGTAACTCACAAATTCTCAAAATCACAAGTTGTGATTTCAGATTTGGTTTCTTAAGATCTAAAATTCATGAATCCATTTATATGTGGTATCTGGGAATTAGGAGCTTGTATCATTTGAAACTCTCTCAATAACTAACCACAAAACATTCGTATTAAGAAACAAAACATATACCTCGCTCACCGTCACCCTATTACATTAATTCAATATACAAATCCTAATTAATTAAAATAATGCCTTTAGTTAAATATAAATCACTATAGTTTTCTGACTGGGGAAATTATCAAATAGTAACAATGTGGTGGGTTGGTGGCTGGGTTAGCCTTACATATACCCTATACATAAATATTGTTAATAAATGGTAGATTACTTTAGCCAGAATTCACTGGAAATCAATAAGGAAATTAACTAAAGTAGGAGAAAGTAGTTTTAGTTTTATTAAATTCAACGAACATAAATCATAATAAACATAATGGTAATAAAAATCTCAACATTTATTACCAAACACTTGCAACCAAAACTTCATATATTCCTTACCATTCTTCTTAATTTCGGGACGAAATCCTTAAAAGTAGGGGAGATTGTAACAATTCTGATTAATTATGTAACTTTATGTAATAATGAGAAATTCGAAAATTTGTTCTTGTGAATGTGTGTGTGTATGTATACTACATGGAGCTAATACATTAGAAAACAATAAATAAAATAAGAAATAAATATTGATAATATATATAGATATTCATAAATAATAAACATAACAACAACAATGATAACAACTTCAAATAATGTTTATAAAACTAAAAGTAATAAAACTATTTAAATGTATGTATACATTTTATTTTGATTGTTATAAAATTTTGTAAAGAAATAAATAGAGATTCTATTAAACAATAAGAAAAATAAATAAATATTACTACTTATACAAGAAAAAGTATATAAACTTTATAAGTATAATTTTATATATTTATAAAAAAATTGTTATAACCCTTTTACAAACTATGGGGACCAAATCTGAAAAGAATTAAAAACTGAGTTTTTGAAAGAAAACATGGAGGGACTAACTATGTCAAATATTCAAACTGGTTATCTCCTTCACCCATATTACCTTGGGTCGATTCATGGATACCCGGTTTGGCTCCAACACGAATCCGATCGATCCCCATCTCCATTTACGGATAAATCAATAAAGTTCAAACCATTATCCATAACCAAGCATTAAGGAACCAAAATACATCACCAAATTGTCATTTAAAATTCAAAATTCTAAGAAGTTTAAGCCTAAATACTCGTATTCAATTGTGATTGTTAAAACCTATATAAACGAACATGATAATGAATTTAAATCGAGACTTACACACATCTAAGGTCGACGAATCATTCTGGGCAAAAAAAAAAACCAGCTCATCAACTCACTAGATCGCGAATCAAGCCATAAACCCATTTGGGTTTCGAAATTCTGAACCGTTAATCGAAATCGTACCATATCTAAACAAAGGTAAGTGTTATGTATACCATTGTGTTCGATTTTCAGCAACAAATGAAAGCCCTATGGTTTTGATTTCAATCGGATTCGAATTCGATTGAATTGGGACGAGACCAAAGTTAGGGTTCATAGTTATTCAACTGATTAGGGATGAAACCGAGAGAGCCTTTAAAAGCATTTAATTCGTTTTTCTTTCACGAGCATAGCACTAGAGCAACCGGTAACACACATCGATTAACTCTTGGTTTTCCATTAGGTCGTGGGTTTGAGTCTCATTTGGGACTGTTTTACAATTTTTTTATAACTTATTATTTATGAATTATTTTTAAATTCGGTTTTCACTAAAAAATTTTACATACATAAAAATTTTTATTTGGAAACAAAAATATATAATATTAATATTTAAAAAAATTAGTTGTTATTTATGGTTTTATTTTTAAGTTAAATCAAACCTATAAAACTTGTAATATTACACTTATTTTTATGCTTTAAATTTTTTTTAAGATATACATTAATGTTATATAAATACCACACTAATGAAAATTAAATTCTTATTGAAAACAAAAAAATCTTATTACTTAACTATTGCTTAGAATATTTATAAATTTTCAAATATAATGCTACTAGTAAAGTTATGTAACTTTATAATTGTTACAAAATTTTAATAGTTAGTCAAAATATATATTTTATCAAAATTTTATAAATAACAATATAATTATTATAAATAAATTAACATATTATTAATAAATTTTAATTTGTTTAATATTAACTTATTTTGTGTAGCATAGAAACTACAAATCTTTTCAACTTTTAAATACAATCACATTTAATACTATTATTAATCTATCATTTAATTCATTATTAGTTAGCAAATTATTTTATAAAATAAACATTTATTAGTTTTCTAAATTAAATTATAAACTGTAACGCATTTAAACAATGTTATAATTACAAAATATTCTTGAAACAAATCTAATTATAAACATCCACGTCTTGGATCTAATTATAATATTATAGTTTTATTAAGAATACTATATAAGTCATAGTTACATTAGTTCATATGTGATTGCAACTAGGTTAATTTGATTGTGTTGAATACTATTTGGACTACACTCTTACCGTTTAATTGCAAAGACATGCTCATCATTCAAGGTGAGTCTTCATAGCCCCTTTTATTGCTTTTATTTTTGGGGTGAAATATATAAATGTGGTTTTAAACTAATATCATATGAAACTAGTTTGATGACATTTAACATATTGAGTTTTAGTTAACAATGAGGATTGATCACCCTAGTGACTATGATAGATCCATTGGATCGGCCATCCCACTGTTGGTTGAGTTGACTTCGATCCTCCGTAGTGATAGTTTCTAATTCTAGCATTGCTATGCTAACTTGGTCAAACATTATAAGATAACATTAGTTGATCTGCTTTAGTTAATTGTTCAATTATGTTATGTTCATCCTGCTTTCACATGTGTTATACAACATTTGTTATGCAACTTAATCAACTATTTTTGGTGTGTGTGCTATAAAACCTATGAAGCTCACCAAATTTATAGTTGACCTTTTATTTTAAACATGTTTCAGGTGGAAATGCTAACTAAGCGTATTTTGATGATCATGTTAAAGCTTGGACCTAGTTAGTTAGTTAGTTTTGGTTTATATGTGTAATAACCAATTTTGTCGGAATATTATAAGTAAAATGTAATTGGAGTTTAATTATGTTTTTACTTTAATTGATGGGTGTTTTCATTAGATTTAATTATCTTAAACATTATTTGGTGGGTGTTTTAATAAATATTTGATATAAAATATAACATATGGTGGTGTTAACTAATTTATCCAAGTTAGTCATGATTAGTTAGAATTTACAAGTAATGGAGGGACTAGTTATGCAAATAGCTGAAACTTAAATTAAAAGAAGGGTTTTATGGAATTGGGGCTGGTCAAAATTGGTCATAAGATCATCTTGTGGCTGAAAACATGAAAGAGAGAGAGAGAGAGAGAACCAAGGGAAACCTCAAAAACTCTAAGGATTGATCAAATTGGTGGTTGATTATCAATCTGATCTTGAATGCAGGTTGAAATTGGAGTCCTCCTTGCATCAAGCTACACCTAGGTAAGATGTTTTGATGTTTTTGTTGGGGTTTTTGTGGGTCTCCTAAGGGGTGTGGGTTGGATGGGTCAAATCCGAAATTAAAAGTGTAGATGGTGTTATATGTTGTTAAGTATCATGATAATCACCCATGAAACATTTGATCATTTTCTTGCATGATGATGTTATTGATAAAAATGGAGTTTTGGGTTGTTCATGGTGAAGATGAACTAAGAGATTTAAATGGGTGATTAAATGATAACTTTATGTTATACAACATATGAAATTTGTATTACCTTGGTGATTGTTGAATGTGGTTGATTATAAACAAATATGGGAGATTGTTGGAGTTTTTGAAGTAGTTGAAATGTGTAAGGAAAATTCCTGCACACAAGTTGTTTGATGAAATGTCAACAACTTGATTTTTACCTAACAATGTGTTTAAATGGATGGGTGAGGTTAATTGGTTGTTATGTTCATAAAAGGTGAAAACTTTGTGATTAGGGGGTCATTTGACTATAACCAAGCTGTAAATGGTGATAATGGTCAAATGGGTGCGATTTGACAAGTTATAGTCAACTATGTTGTTTAACTATTAGATGTAATGTATGTGGAATATACATTGGATGTGGAATATACGTTGGATGTAGAAATTTGGTGAATTTGATGTTTGTATGTTTTGGTGTGACAATAATATGCAATTGGTGTATACTTGCTTAATTATTGTAAAATCATATTTTTATAAGTGGTGTGGTGAATTAAGAATGATTCACAAGGTGTGTGACCTTAATTGAAGTTTGACTGAAATTAGTTAAACATTTCACATGAGGTGTAAATGTGAATTGGGTTGAATCACAAGTGGTGTGATCTTCCCATGGTGAATCTATGGTGTTTAAGCAAATCAAAACTTAAATATTGGTGGTTGTAGAGTTTAACACTTTAGATGTGTTTTAAAGTGTTTTTAAATATGAATTTCATGTGTTGAAATTGTTGTTTTATTGTGACAAATGGAAATCCTCGGGTGGAAAGGAAGTTCCATTTGGTTTGGGTAAAATTTGGTGTTGTTATGGGTTTAGATGTAATGACCCGTTTAATAAATCAGTCGGTGTTAATTCTTAATGAAATTCAACATATTATGTTTGGAACTTTTTTTTTATGTCCCTAAGGTGTTATGGGATGTATTCAGGATGGTCACGGGGGTGTAAAACGTGAAAAGCTAAAAAAAAAAAAAAAAAAAAAAAAAAAAAAAAAAAAACTGCTGCTGCAGGGGCGATAAGCCTACGCCTTGGGAGTAGGCCTACGGCAGAAGGTTTCTGTTAAGGAGGCCTTAGCCTACGGCCAGGCCATAAGGCTACGGCTGGGGATGTCCAGTTTTGTCTGTTTTGGAAGTTTTCTCGCGTTTTAGGAGATATATACCTTCCGTTATGAACCCAAAAGTATACATAGGTGTTCTTACTTATTTCTAGCTAACTAATGATGATTTCAATGTGATGTTTTGTAGGTGAACGTAAAGGGTGATGGCGCGCATGATCAAGAATAGTATGGAGGATCGGATCGAACCTGTTTTGATTAGAACCCAATAACTTTTGTGAATTATTGTTAATGTTGTAATTGGGTTTCCATATGTAGAATTAACCTAACTGTATATGTTTGGTGAAAACTTGGGTTATTTCGGTATGATAAAATGGATGTTTATTTTTGAAAAATCTGGGACCTATTTTGAAATGTTGTATTAAACACGTGTCATGTGTGTGTGGGTTTTGGGGCTTACAATATGTAATTTTTTGTAATGACATTCGAATGTAAGAAATAACAATATAGTACCTTGTGCTTTTGAACAATCTACACTTCGTGAACGCTCCGATGATTCCGCCATTGGTTGGGGTGTTATAATTGTAGTCAAAAATAAAGACAGATTGGTAGTTCAAGGTTACTGCCAAGAGGAAGGCATTTATTATGATGAAACTTTTGCCCCTGTAGCCAGACTTGAAGCTATACGACTCTTTCTTGCATTTTATATCCATAACATAAAATTATTCCAAATGGATATAAAGAGTGCATTCTTGTATGGAACTATTAAGGAAAAGTCTATGTTTGTCAACCATCAGTATTTGATGATGTTCATCATCCTGAATGGGTGTACAGACTAGATAAGGCCTTATATGGTTTAAAACAAGCACCAAGAGCCTGGTATGACACTCTTTCTTAATTTCTTCTCTCAAATAAATTTTCCAGGGGAACCATTCATAAGACGTTGTTTGTTAAACTAGTAGATAAGGAACTTTTGTAGGTTCAAATTTATGTTGATGACATCATCTTTGGATCAACAAATCCTTCTTTATGTGAACAATTTTCAAAATTAACGTCTTCAAAGTTTGAAATTAGTGCCCTAAGTGAACTCAAAACATTTCTAGGTCTTCAAATCAAACAAACTCTCAATGGTATTTTCATTCATCAGTTTAAATATGTGAATGATCTTTTGAATAAATTTGAAATGACTGATTGTAAAATAATTTCTACCCCTATGGGAACTGCTTGTGGAATAACACTTGATGAAAATGGTAAACCTGTAGATGAAACTCTCTACATGTGTATGATTGGATCGTTGATGTATCTCACTGCATCAAGGCTAGACACTATGTATACTACATGTGTCTGCGCTAGATACCAATCTACCCCAAACAATACCATTTATCATTTGTGAAGAGGATCTTCAGATACCTAAAAGGTACTCATGTACTTGGTATTTGGTATCCTGCTAATCAATCCTGTAAGCTTGTTGCCTTTTCAGATAGTGATTATGCAAGATGCAAGGAAATCAACTTCGGGAGGATGTTAGTTCTTTGCAAAAATCTTAGTTTCATGGCAAAGCAAGAAACAACCCTCCGTGTCCAATTCAAACGTTGAGGCTGAATATATCGCAGCAGCACATTGTACTGCACAAATTTTGTTGCTGTAATATCAATAATTGGACTTTGGAATAACCGAACTAAAAACACTTCTCTTAATAGACAGTGAAGCTGCCAAAAATATAATAAAAATTCTTGTGTATAATTCTAAAACAAAACATATTGAAATAATATATCGCTTCATACGAGACTGTTTTGAAGAAGGATTAATTATCCCATAACATGTGTCTACAAGTAACCAAGTAGCTGACATATTTACCAAGTCTTTAGACTCTTCTACCTTCTCAAAATTTGTTTCCAAATTGGGCATGATAAATATGAGCTAATTGTTTAATAAATACGGTTGAGAATATTATTCTTAAACCTTGAATCTTACATAAAAGGATAATTCTTTATTTATCCTAACAACTAACAAGGGATAACCACTGATAAAATAACCTTGGTTCATTTTTCAGTAGTTGTACCTAACCACGGAAAGACGTTTAGTGGATATAGAGTTATTGTAAACCACTGTTTCTTTCCTTATGTAGTTGTATCAGATCCGTTGTTACATATTGTTTTTAACCTTTCCGTGGTTATACCACATCCGTGGTTATGGTCTCTCAGTAATTAATCAATGGTTAATATTTTCACACCATGGTTATTATTTTTGAAAATTACGCCCTGATTTGACTCTTACTAATTACTATGAGGACTTGACACCCTACAATTAGTAGATTTGACACTCATTAATTGTTTTACGGCTAAAATATCTTATCCTTTTTACTGTAACCCCCGGTTACTATTTAACAATTTTCTGTAATATCAGAGTTGGTCCAAGCAAATTTTTCATTTTCAAAACCTTGTTTGACCTTCTTTATTTTATAATATTAAACAAAGTTTAACGCAAACGTAAACGTGCCACACATTTTACAATACTTATTTACATAAGTAAGTATAAACCAAAATTTCAAACGTTTGCAACAAGGTTTGTTCGTTCGATTCATAGTCCACCTCGATCCTTACAGCCATGTCCATCATGTTTGACCTACAAACATCACACAATAATTCCCATTAGTTCATAAGAACTAAGTAAGTAAACACCAATGGTTTCTCAACAATAAAATGTAAAAATACATTTTTCACAATCAACATTCAAACCGAGTCATTTCTATTCGAATTGACTCTCACAATATAATAATATTATATTATCAATCATCAACTATTGCTTACAATAGTTTAATCCATATTACACTATGGTGTTCACATTCCTGTGCTTCCACCATAGCTATTTGTCAGCACCTCTGACTATTCACACATTTGTGGTATCATAATTAGTTCAAGTCTTGAGATGTTCACCCACCGGTACTTCCATCTAAGACAATTGCTAGCACCTCTAGCTATCCACCATTGTGGAGTCATAAATAATTCAAGTCTTAAGATGTTCACCCACCGGTACTTCCATCTAAGACAATTGCTAGCACCTCTAGCTATCCACCATTGTGGAGTCATAATTATATCAAGTATTAAGATGTTCAACCACCGGTACTTCCATCTAAGACCATTGCCAGCACCTCTGGCTATCCACACATTTGTGGAATCACAAATATATGAATCAATTTACTATGATGTTCACCCACCGGTACTTCCATCGTAGAGTTCCCACACTTTCATTCACCAAGGTATTGGATTTATAATAGGTTGTTGAACTTTTATTATTCAACGTTCCCCTATAACCAATACCATATTTATCATACAATTTATTCAACAACAATTTCAATATTTATTATGTGATGTCATAGTTGTGGGATTACTTACCTTGATCAGATAAGAGATTAGCAACTGCAGGCTCTTTTCCTGCTCTATAATTAATTGTTTGATTTCCACTACCACCACCTAGTTGCAAAATACATATACAACTAGTTTCATCACATATAGCACATACAATCAAGTTCAACACACTTGACTGATTTGACTTGCTCAAAGTCAATTTATCACATAATTGACTCTATCTTACTACGTTTAGTAAGTTTTAATCAATTATCACAATTAATCATGTTTCATATCTCACTTAGGCATTTCATCAAATAATTGATGTTAATTACATTAGTTAGGATCTTTAATAACTTTTATTATTCAATTTTTATTTTAAGATCATAACTTGTTAATAATTTTTAACATCAATTCATCATAATCATCATTTAACTCATGGATCATAATCCATATTTCATTTAAAATCATATTCAACCCATCCTACTAGTTATCACACCATGATATGGGTTTCATAATAACCGGACATTATCCCGGCTTCAAAACGAAGATTTCACCATCAAAACAGCAAGTTCTTCGTTTCTAACAATCCCTAGTTATCAACTAGGCAATAATCAATACCCATAATCATAGTATTACAATCAAAACTAGATTTAATCCATAAAATATGAAACTAGTAGAAAAGATTGAATCGTTACCCCTTTGAACAAAGTTCTCGGATGAAAACACTGATCTAGCAACAAAAAAGTTCTCAGAAGTGATATAATCGAACCCTAGCTCGATCCAAACATCTGGATGGCTTCAAAACACTGATCTAGCAAAAAAAAAGTTGCACTGTTCGTCCCTGGGTGTTTTTGAGGTCGAGAGGATAAAAATTAAAATTTCTTAAAGCAATCTGATAAAAATATCAATCTGCCAAACCGCCACACCCGTCGCGTACCGTGAAGCGGGGTAAAAGAACTCTTCGCGTACCGCGAAGAAATCCGGAGACCTTAGATATTTTGGGTGCTTCGCGTACCGCGAAGGAGCCTCAGAATCATCTTCGCGTACCGCGACGAGTCCCAAAACATAATATCTTTGTAATTTTCTTCGTTTCATGACTCCGGACAATCCGTAACTCCGTTTCGCGCACGGTTTTCTCCCACGTTCATCATTTCTCGCATACTATCAACCTCTAATAACCAAAATTTCTAAATCATTGTGGATCTCTAGAACGATCACATGTGCTCGTGCTTTTGATGACGTAATTCTCACACATTTTCAAAGTACAACAATCACAATCGTTCAATAACGATTATTTACAATACATTCATTATTAAAAACCGGTTGTTACAAATCTCTCCTCCTTACAAAGGTTTCGTCCCCGAAACCGATTAAACCTCAAAAAGGAAAGGATAATACTTTCTCATTTCATTTTCTGACTCCCATGTGGCTTCAGAACCGGTTTTATTTTTCCATTGAACCTTCACCTGGCTCAATGGCTTGTTTCTAAGTTGCTTGACCTTTCTGTTAAGTATTGCCACTGGCCTTTCTACATAATTTAATCTATCATCAATTTCTATATCTTCCAGTGGTATGTACGCAGATTCATCTGCTAAACATTTTCGTAAGTAAGAAACGTGGAACTTATTATGAATTCCACTCAACTCCTCAAGTAACTCCAGGCGATAAGCAACTTCACCAACACGAGCTATGATTTTAAATGGTCCAATAAAACGTGGACTTAGCTTTCCTCGCTTACGAAAACGTATAACACCTTTCCATGGCGAGACTTTCAACAACACAAAATCTCCCACCTGGAATTCAATGGGCCTTCTACGCTTATCAGCGTATGATTTCTGACGGTCTTGAGCCGCCTTCAGATGGGCACGGATCTGATCTATCCGTTCATTAGTAGTTTTAACTACATTTTTATGTGCGAGTTCACGCTGCCCAACTTCTCCCCAACAAACGGAAGTTCGACATTTCCTCCCATAGAGCATCTCATAAGGAGGAATTCTAATGCTTGAATGATAACTGTTATTATAGGAGAACTCTGCCAAAGGTAGGTAATCATCCCAACTACCCCCAAAATCAATAATGCACGCCCGTAACATATCCTCCAAGGTCTGAATGTTTCTTTCACTTTGTCCATCAGTCTGAGGATGATACGCAGTGCTTAACAACATTCTTGTTCCTAATTCTTCCTAAAACTTTCTCCAAAATCGAGAAGTAAATCGAGTATCCCGATCAGAGATAATGGTTACAGGCACACCATGACGAAACACCACTTCTCGTACATATAACTCTGCCATTTTATCAGAAGAATAGGTTTCACGAATGGGCAAGAAATGAGCACTCTTAGTCAACCTATCCACAATGACCCAAATCGTATCAAATCCCTTCCTTGTCTTAGGAAGCTTAGTAATCAGGTCCATTGTGATATGTTCCCATTTCCATATTGGAATTTCCAATGGTTGCAACTTACCATAAGGTTTCTGGTGCTCTGCTTTTACCTGCATACAAGTCAAACATTTCGCTACATGTTTAACCACATCTCGTTTCATACCTGGCCACCAGTAGTTTACCCGAAGCTCACGATACATTTTAGTAGCCCCATGATGAATTGAGTACTTCGATTTGTGCGCTTCCTCCAACAATGCAGACTTAAGTGGACAATTGGGAGGTATCCACACTCGACCCCACCTAGTCTTTAAACCACGATTATCTTCATCTAGGTTCCTTTAATTCTATCTCGTTTACAATTTTCTTCCTTTAAAGCTTCAATTTGGGCTTCCTTGATCTACTCAATTAGCCCTGAAGTAATCACAAGCTGCATAGCCTTCACTTTAATTGGTTCACACTCTTCTTTTCTACTCAAGGCATCTGCCACCACATATGCTTTCCCTGGATGATAGAGAATTTCGCAATCGTAGTCCTTGAGTAATTCCAGCCATCGTCTTTGCCTCATATTCAATTCCTTCTGAGTGAAGAAATATTTCAAGCTCTTATGATCAGTGTAAATAGTACACTTTACACCATACAAATAATGCCCCCAGATTTTTAAGGCAAATACGACTGCTGCAAGCTCTAAATCATGAATAGGATAATTGATTTCATGGTTTTTTAGTTGTCTTGAAGCATAAGCAATTACCTTGCCTCGTTGCATAAGAACACAACCCAGACCAAGATAAGAAGCATCATGATATACCACAAAATCATCAGGGCCATCTGGTAATGTTAATACCGGTGCCTGAGTTAATTTTGACTTTAACTCTTGGAATGCTTTATCTTGGTCATCACCCCACACAAACTTAACATCTTTTCTTATAAGTTTGGTTAAAGATGAAGCAATCTTGGCAAAGTCTTGAATAAATCTAAGATAATAACCGGCTAAGCCAAGAAAACTTCTGACATCGGTTGGATTTTTGGGTAGACTCCAATTGGTCACTGCTTGAATTTTAGAAGGATCAACAAGAATGCCATCTGCATTTATCACATGCCCAAGAAATTGGACTTCATGCATCCAGAAGGCACATTTAGAAAATTTGGCATATAACTTCTCCTTTCGGAGAGTCTCAAGTACCTCCCGTAAGTGACACGCATGATCACCTTTATTTTTGGAATAAACAAGAATATCATCAATAAAGACGATAACAGATCGATCCAACATGGAACGACACACCCGATTCATCAAGTCCATGAATGCAGTCGGTGCATTAGTCAGCCCAAAAGACATGACAAGAAATTCGTAATGACCGTATCGGATTCAAAACGCTGTTTTAGGAATATCTGCTTCCCTAACTTTAATTTGATGGTAACCCGACCGAAGGTCAATTTTAGAGAACCAAGAAGCCCCTTGTAACTGATCAAAAAGATCATCGATTCGAGGCAATGGATATTTGTTTTTCACCGTCACTTTATCAAGCTCTCGATAATCAATACACATACGAAAACTTCCGTCCTTCTTTTTAACAAAAAGAACAGGAGCACCCCAAGGCGAGATGCTTGGACGAATAAAACCTTTATCGAGAAGATCCTGCAATTGAGTTATCAACTCTTGCAAGTCAGACGGTGCTAAACGATAAGGAGCTTTTGCTATAGGCTTGGCCCCTGAAATAAGATCGATTATAAACTCCACATCTCTATCAGAGGGGATTCCCGGTAAGTCATCCGGAAAAACATCAGGAAAATCCCTAACAATTGGGACATTCTCCAAACTCTTTACTGTTTTCTCAGCATCAATGACATAAGCTAAGAAGGATTCGCCCCCATGATTCATATACTTCATGGCTTTGACCAAAGAACACAAAACAACCCCTCCATGTTTTTCTCCTTGGATGGACAATTCATACCCACTTGGGGTTATTAATTTTATAACTTTGCGATTGCAAAGAATATCGGCTTTATAAAAAGATAGCCAATCCATTCCAATAACAACATCAAACTTGTAGATGCACTTAATGTCCCTAGTTCTATTTTGTAACATTCATCATGTAAAATTCAAGTTATATTAATGGAAGTTGTCTTTCTATATTGTTCTTAATGTTTAATATTGATTATATGGTTATATGATTGGGTGATTTGGTTTATTGTTTAATTGAGTATGAGTATTGCTCATTCGGCCGAATGACTCTAGAGTATGAAGTCATTCGGCGAATGAGAATAGAGTATGTCTATATTCGGCGAATGAGTCATTCGCCGAATGACTCATTCGACTGAATTACCTATTCGACAGGAGTCATTCGCCAAATGAGTTGTTTCGGCCTCTCATTCGGCCGAATGTCAACTGCCTATAAATACAAGTTCAAAATCATTTCAACCCTAACTTCTGAGAAACCTCATTCGTCCTAAAGCACTCAAGTGTCAAACCCTTGGAGATTTGAGCGTTTCTCGCTGTCCAACTTCGATTCTTTGCTCGTGGTGTTCGATCTTCACTCAAACGTTCTTCTATTACCTTCGTATCACCACGGTTGCTGTCGGTTTCGATTGGAAAACCCTAGAGTAGGATTCCGCACTATTCTAGTGGCTGTTGAGCAGATTTCTATTGATTTCGTGTTGTTTTCGAGATCATTCTTGGTCCTACAAAGTGGTATCAGAGCTTGGGCTCTTGATTCTGCTCGATTTCCAATCCAAAACATCAGATCTGTGATTGATAGTTCGAAATCTACAAAAACCCTGATCTTTTTGCCCTAAAAGTTACTGTTTTATTGCAAATCCGTGTATTTTTGTGGTGTTTTTGTCAAAAAGTTTATCCCAATTTGTTCATTATCATCTCATGATGTTCTGTACCAAATTTGGTACTTAGATCTGGTCTAAATCTCAAGTTATCGTGATTTTTGTTGCAAAAACCCTCAGATTGGCCGAATGTGCATTGCGGCCGAATAGGTTCGGCCGAATAAGCCTCATTCGCCGAATAGCCACATTCGACTGTCTCATTCAGCGAATAGCCCTCATTCGATCTCTCATTTGCCGAATAGCCCTCATTCGATCAGTCATTCGGCGAATAGCATCATTCGACATCTCATTCGCCGAATAGGTTCATTTGCCCTAATTTGTCATACTCAAAACTTCATTCGCCAAATAGCTCTCATTCGGGCCCCGACATTCGCCCGAAGGATACTCATTCGGCCCTGTATCTGAAATTTTTTTTAAGTGTTGATCTTTGTTGTTTCTGATTAAATGGAAGATTTAGCACTGATGGCGAACCAGAATCATCGTATTCAGACATTGTTATTGACAGAGACTGAGACTGGAAACTCCAACAAGGCTCCCAAGTTGTTATCTTTAGATGATTATCCGCACTGGAAGTATCGGTTTGAAATCCACATCAATGGGGTGGACACCAATCTATGGATGGTGATTGAAGGTGGATATCTTAGACCTCTTAATGAAGATTGAACTCCAATGCTAGTCACACGGATGACTGAGCCTCAGAGGAAGCTGTATGATTATGAGAAGAAAGCCTATGCTATTCTCTCCCAGTCCATTGCCACTGATATTTTCCATCAGTTTAGACAGTTTACCTCTGCAAAGCTACTGTGGGATGCATTGCAACAAAGATATGAGGGTAATGATGCTTTGAAGAGTATCAAGTCAAAGGCACTGAGAAAGGAATTCAATAGCTTCATGTATGTAGGAAATGAGTCACTGGATGAGTTGATTGCTAGATTTTATCATCTTTTGAGTGAGTTATTCAATCATGAAGTCAAGACAACTACTCAGGAAAAGATCCAGTGTTTGGCAGATGCTCTACCTCCAAAGTGGGAGTCATTTTTGATGGTACTAAAGCAGAATCAGATGCTGACACATATGGATATCAATGATTTCATTCAAAAGCTGAAAGAACAAGAGATAGAGAACAAGTGGAAAGCGAAAAGAGTTGCTCAAGTTCAAGATCCTTCTTTGTACTGATCTACTCCCACAGTTGAGAAATCAACTGCTCATGCCCCTTTGAAGATAGCTTTTGTCTCTCAGACAGCTGAAGCTCCATCTTCTGCTCAGATTCATCTTGGTCAGTCATCTGCTTCAACCAGCTCTCAAAAGGATCATCATCAACCTGCTGCAAGTCTGAAAACAGACAACTTTGATAAGGTTACTGTGGATATTGCTAAGGAACACATGGGTCTTTTATCTACCCTTGTCAGCTCATATGATGGTTTAGTGGCTGGTCAAATTGGCAATCCTTATTTGACCAATGATGACTATTCTCAGATAGATCCTGATGACATGGAAAGGATTGACATTATGTGGGCTTTGGCAAGTGCTGTGAGGAGAGCTAAGGAGTTCGTGAAGAGAACTGGCAAAGACATAAATTTAAACAAGGAGTCTAAGTTTGGATTTGATATGGCATCGGTGACATGCTACAACTGTGGAGAGAAAGGTCATTTTGCTAGACAGTGCAAGCAACCGAAGAAAGCCGGAAACAAGAACCCATTTCAGCATCAGAAGTCTTCTACTGCAAATCCAGAAAGGAGATTGGTTCCCATTGATTCTCCTACTCAGGCTGGATCTTCTATTTCTGCAAGCAAAGCTTTAATGGTGCAACAAGATGAAGGGGTGAACTGGGATTTCAGATTCAATGCAGATCAAGGAGAACAAGACAAAGCTTGTGTTGCTGAGATTCAACAGGTTGAAGATCACAGTGAGGAAAGCACTTTGGGAGAAACAGAGATAAAGGATACTGAAGCATCAAGTTCAGAGTCTGATAGCTTGACTGATTCAGACACTCAGGAATCTGATGCTGAAATTGAAGACTCTTCTACTCAATTTGCGTTGATGGTAAACTCTTCTGCTTCATCAGAGTCCGAGCAGGTATATACTCATTGTTCATCTTCACATTCAGAGTGTTTTAATTGTGTTGACCTAAAGAGTAAGGTCCTTGCTTATCAGAAACATAATAGTGATTTGATAAACGATCTCGACTTGTGCATTGAGGCTAACAAAATTCTAAAATCTAATGAAAAAGATTTTCAAGCTAAAATTGATCTTTTAAATAGATAATTGCATGAAGCCGAGATCGCAGTACTGAATAAGCAAGATGCTATCACTTCTTATCTCAATACCATCAATGAGATTAAGAAGAAGTTAGCAATAGTCGAGTGTGACTATGAGACCTTGGGACAAAAGCTCAAGAGCTATGAGAGCTCATCTTACATTATTGAGCACATGATCAGTAGGCGTACTGATCAACAGGGAAAGGGAAAAGTTAGCTATCAAAATTGTCCTCCACCTATCCTCAACACCTTTGTTAATACACCAAATGACAAAGATGTTAAGGATTTTCAAGTCACTACTCCATTAGTAATAGATCCAACTGGACTATTTATTAATGAGGATTCCTCAAAATCTGAGAAATCTCGTGTGGATGGACTTGTTGAGGATTGGGTCTCAGATTCTGAGGATGAATCAGATGATTCATATGTATCTACTCAGAATCAAGCCCCTGCAGTCATGAAATGTGACCCAATCTCAAATTCAAAGATTTACAAAGAATTGGGCGTTGTAAAAGCTTCTCAAGAGTTTGAAGCAAAATGTGTTACCAAGTCTGCTTTTGTTGGTAACAAAGGGACAAAAGGGTTAGGTTTTAATCAAGACAAGCTAAAAACAAATGTTTCTAAATCACATAAACAGTCTTTCTCTGATTTAAAACATTTTCATAAAAAAGGTGAAAAAGTTTGTTTTGAGTGTGGTGAACCTGGGCGCATTGTTAGATTTTGCCCTCATCTGATCAGGCCAAAGGTCGTGCCATTCAGAAAACTGAATTCAGTTTTAACTAATCCTGTAAAATCTGTAACAAGGCCTGTTCAAATAAAACCCAAACAAAAAGTTCAGATTAAGTCTTCAAACAAGGGTATAGGGAAATTGGAAAATTTGGATGTTCCAATTGTGCTTAATGTTAAGCAAGCAAAATCATCATCCATTTATCTGAAAAACTCTTTTGATAAAAATTCAACCTGGAAAGTTAAATCATCTGAGAGTTCAGTTCCACCTATCTCAGACAAAGCGCTTTCAGATGGTAAATGGATAGATGTATGGATCCGAGACTCACTGGGTCAACCCAAGACTGTAAAGGCTTGGGTTCCCAAAGTGAACTGACTGTCACATCTTTGTGCAGGTTGCCCCAAATAACAGCAATTGGATCGTTGATAGTGGGGCTTCCAGGCACATGACTGGTGATATCTCTTTACTCACCAATGTGAATGCACTTCGCGGTGGATATGTAGCTTTTGCCGGTGACAAAGGCGGATTCATTAAGGGAGAGGGAATTCTGACAAATGGGCAAGTTTCATTTGATAAAGTCAGATATGTTAAGCAGTTGGAAAACAATCTTCTCTCAGTGTCACAAATCTGTGACAAAGAATACAAAGTGCTATTTGATGATTCCAAATGCTACATTCTAAAGCAAGGTGTTAAGATTCCTGAAGACTGGATTTTGATGTCAGCTCCCAGAAAACAAGACTTGTACGTACTCAATATGGCCACAGCTTCAACTACATCCTCCACAGCTTCATGTTTTATGTCAAAAGCAACAGAAAAAGATTCAATTCTTTGGCATAAGAGGATGGGTCATTTGAGTCTACGCAAGATGAATCACTTGGTACATAATCATCTGGTTGAGGGAGTTAGCCTGAAGAATTTCAAGTTGTCTGATATATGTGTATCGTGCAAGAAAGGAAAGCAAACCAAGCAGTCTCACAAGCTGAAAAAGTTTCATTCAATCAATGTTCCTCTTGAGCTTCTTCATATCGATTTGTTTGGTCCTGTGAATCGGAAGAGTATAGTTGGAGATCAATACTGTCTTGTAATTACTGATGAGTATTCCAGATATTCTTGGGTTTTCTTTTTGAAGGAGAAATCTGAAACATTTGAATGCATTCAAGTGTTGGTTACCAAACTTGAATCACTTTATAAGCTCAAGATTCGTCAGCTTTGAACAGATAATGGAACGGAGTTCAAAAATCACAACATGGAAAATTTTTGTAATGCACGGGGGATTGTGCAACAGTTTATTGCTCCATATATTCCTCAAATGAATGGTGTTGCCGAACGAAAAAATAGGACATTGATTGAGGCTGCTAGGACGATGTTTGCTGATTCATCACTTCCGGTTCAGTTCTGGAATGAAGCTGTAGCAAACGCTTGCTATACATTGAACCGGGTCCTCATTGTGAAAAGACATGGGAAGACTTGCTTTGAACTGCTCCATAACAGAAAACCAAATCTTAAGTATCTTGAACCATTTGGTGCACCATGCACGATGCTTAACAAACACGAGCACGGCAAGTTCAATGAAAAGGTGGAAGAAGGGTACTTTCTTGGGTATAGCACTCCAAATAAAAGAGTTTACAACACATCAACTCATAATGTGGAGGAATGGTACCATGTTGATGTTCAGAAATATTCTATGCCCCCACCTGGAAAAGGCCCAGATTGGATGTTTGATTACTCTGGTCTTTTTGATTCTTTCAACATGCCTCCCATGTATTCTGATGAAGATGTTGCAGTTCAGATGCTATATGATGTACAAAATGCACCTGAAGAACCAAAGCAACCTTCATCTGTTTCAACTCCTACAGCACAGACACATGATGATAGCTCAGACACAGACAACAACTCAGTTCCTCCAGTTGCCCCTGATCCTGCTGTTGACCATCTTGTACCAGGACTTGAGGATTTGAATCTGAATAATCTTGATCCACAGGTTGAAGTTCCCGCTCATCCTGTTGGACGAATTAATCGGATTCATCCTCAAGAAAATATTATTGGAAGTCCTTTGGATGGGGTCAAGACAAGAAATCAGCTTTCGTCAGGAGGACTTGCAGACATTCTGGACTTTGCAGATGTAAGTTTTGTGCTTATTCCTGCTTTATCTCCCAAGTTGAGCCACGTACAGTCACTGAAGCTTTAAAAGAAGAATCTTGGGTGGATGCCATGCAAGAAGAACTCTTGCAATTCAAAAAGTTAGGTGTTTGGCAATTGGTAGACAAACCCAAAGGTGCAAAAGTGATTGGTACTAGATGGGTTCTTCGGTGTAAGAAAGATGATCACGGGATCATAGTGCGAAACAAAGCACGTCTGGTTGTTCAGGGATTCAGACAGATCGAAGGTTTGGACTATAATGAAGTATTTGCACCCGTTGCTCGACTTGAAGCCATTCGTATCTTCTTGGCTTATGCATCCTTCAAAAAGTTCAAAGTCTATCAGATGGATGTAAAAAGTGCATTTCTTCATGGTGTGATAAATGAAACAGTGTATGTAAGTCAACCTCCCGGGTTCGAGGATCCATTGCATAGAGACCAAGTTTACAAGCTAGACAAGGCCTTATATGGATTGCATCAAGCGCCGCGAGCCTGGTATGAAACATTGTCTACTCACCTTCTGAACAACGGGTTCAGAAGAGGTGTCATTGACTGTACACTGTTCATTCGAGAAAAGGATGGTGACTTACTCTTGGTGCAAGTATATGTGGACGACATCATCTTCGGTTCAACAAATGATAATCTGTGCAAAGATTTTGATAAGGTTATGAAAGAAAAGTTCGAAATGAGCTCAATGGGAGAGATGAAATTTTTTCTGGGATTACAAGTAGATCAGTCGGAGGCAGGCATCTTCATTCATCAAACCAAATATGTTGGGGATATACTGAGCCGGTTCTGTATGTCTGATGCAAAGCCTGCTGGTACCCCACTGGCTGTCAATCACGGGATTACTCCAGATGAAAAGGGGGAGTTAATTGATGCTACTTTGTACCGAGGAATGATTGGGTCTCTTATGTATCTTACTGCTTCTCGGCCAGACATCTTGTTCGCCACATGCTTGTGTGCATGGTATCAATCAAAACCAAGAGTCTCCCATCTCATTGCTGTCAAGAGGATTATGCGTTATCTGAAGGGTACACCGGATCTTGGATTATGGTACCCTAATGATGATAACTTTGCGCTTACTGCATACAGTGACTCTGATTATGGTGGCTGCAAAAGAGACTTCAAGTCAACATCTGTGGGATGTCAGTTCTTTGGAACCCGATTAGTTACCTGGCAGTGCAAGAAGCAGACGTCGGTGTCTACTTCAACCTGTGAAGCTGAATACATTGCTGCTGCTAGTTGCTGTTCTCAAATCATCTGGATACAACAGCAACTCAGGGACTATGGGTTACATTTTTCTAACACTCCTAGATATGTTGGTAATACTGCTGCCATAGCTGTCACTAAGAATCCTGTTCAGCACTCCAAAAGAAAACACATCGAAATTAAATATCACTTCATACGTGATTGTTTTGAAAAGAAATTAATCGATGTTGTTAAAATTCACACCGAACACCAGAAAGCCGATCTTTTCACAAAAGCTTTTGATAAACCCAGATTTCTATATCTGTTATCGGCTAATGGTGTTTTCCAAAAGGATGAAGTCCTATCTTCATATGAATCTAACAAATGATCATCGCCTTTCTTAGATAGTTTTTGTTTTGTCTATTTAATTTTATTTTAGTTTTCTTGTCTAGTTTCTTCTATTCATCAAAAACTCAAAAAGATTTTCTGTTTTTTTAGGTTTTTAGGGGGAGATATATGTAAACTGAAAAACCAAAAACATTTTAAAAATTGAGATGGTTCTATTTATAAAGTAATACATTAATCTATCATGTCATAGAAGCAGAGGTGAATGTATAAGCATTAAACACAAGAAAATTGTGATGGGATGTACTGATAGGCCAACTTTACAAGATGAATAAACACTCTGTGATATCTTAGACAGTCTGATTAGTGGGATCTGTTTTGTTAAACCATTTAAGTGAGAAATAGTTTTTAACTCAAATCAAGCATACACCGGTCATCATGGAATCAAATGAGGTTTCAAACAAAAATAAAAGCAAGCTGGTATTAAGCTTGAAGAAAAAGAAAAACAAGTTGGTATTAAGCTTGAAGAAAAAGAAAAACAAGCTGGTATTAAGCTTGAAGAAAACCTAACGCAAGCTGGTATTAAGCTTGAGAAATACTTGAACAAATTAAGTTTGATTCCATACACGTGCCATATTGCTGGGACGAACCTAGCTGAAGCCGTCCATTTGGATAGAACAAGAAAAATACAAAAAGATAATAATGTTGAGATTTTATTGAATTTATGATGACTGGTATTAAGATATGCAGAAATGAGTCTTAAACTGATTTTGATCTCTAATGGTGAAATGAAATGGGGAACTCGATCAGAAAATATGAGTGATCATAAAGTTTGTTTAGTAGTTAAGTATTGTTTGGTTTAAAATTGGACAAAAATATCAGTAATCGTATCATAATACAATTGTGTTTGAAGTGAAGCATTCATTGAAGACGATGTGATGTGATTAGAAGTATGTGTTATTTTATCAGTGAATCTTTCACAAAATTATGTGTTTATTTGTCTTTAGTTACTATTTGTACAGTTGTAATTGTTGTTTCAGAAAAATACAAAAAGATTTTCTATTTTCAAATTTATCTTAGATGATCATTTGTAGGTTCGGATGTCTGTCACATTTGAATCCTGAATCAACCAGACATATCTTCATAACTGTCACAATTTTAAATGTTTAAAATGAAAATCTTGAAAAAAGTTTGAGTTTTGGGTGTTAAAATATACCATTCGTCCGAATGAGGTGTGAACTTCATTCATTCGGCCGAATGACCTCATTCTGTAAATGAGTCATTCGACCAAATCAATCAGACCAAGTATCTCTCATTCGGCGAATGAGTTGTGTCGAATGTCTCTTTCGACATTCACATGCGGGGAATGAAGTGTAACGAATGTCTCATTCGTAAATCACATTCGGCGAATGTGTTTAAATTTCATCCGACCTTTCGCCTGTCTCATTCGGCGAATGAACAAGACTATATAAAGAGTCAATCGGGCAAATGAAACTCATTCGACCAAAATCCTCTTTCGCCTTAACTGTGTGTCTTTCGCCCGAATCCCAATCTTGCTCATTCGATTTTTGTCTAGTGTTTGATCTTCACCCTGCTTCTGATATTCATATTCTATTACATTTCAGGTACTTGGGGAACAAAAATCATTGATTTCCAACCATGAAATCATCTGATTCAGATCATAGTCTCGTGTTTTAGGGTTTCTTGGATCGCCTTTGAAATAAATGGTCAAAACGGACTTAAACTGAACTTTGCCATGTTTTAAACTTGTTAGTCGGAAGTTTCTGAGTGTGTATTTGCATGTTTTGTGGACTAATTTGCTCATCGTATTGATAAGGGTTTGAAATTTCAAAATCCAACCGAATGACGCCATTCGGCGAATGACTCATTCCTTCAATGTCATTCGGCGAATGTGTTCCATTCGTCCCATGTATTTCATTCGATGAATGACTCATTCGGCGAATGTGTTCATTCGCCAGTTTATATGTCATTCGGAAAATCAGTCTGAAATGTTTCTAAGTTCTGATTTTTATCTGAATTCAAATTTTCAAGTTATCTGAATGGTTCTGACATGTGTATTTCTTTGATTTTCAGAATGGTTGGATACAAATCTGTGACGAAGAACAACATATGTGCACACTTAGACCTTGACACTCCGAACGCCAAACATTATACTGAGATCATTACCTTGCTCAGGCGGTCGAGGATATTTACAGCCATCTCCACTATGCATGTGCCTTATCGGTCACATCAGCAGGATTTCTGGGCATCTGCTGATATAGATTGTGAGGCTGAACCTACTGTTATCAGGGGAAAGGTTCTCGGGCATGATGTTGTCATATCTGCTGAGCACATCAGGAGGGTTTGTGGTTTCCAGGATTCCCCTGATCAGCCATACTTGCTAGACCGCTACTTGGTCCGTGGATGCTTTTTGCGGTGCAAGTATGAAGGAGATCTCGGAGCAGGGATTCTCAACAAGGCCTACATGTCTCCACAGTTCAAGTATCTCGCGCACGTACTGATTCACTGTCTTGAATCTAGGAGAGGAGGATTCGATGACATGCGGGAGACTATTCAGTGTGCATTTGTCGCCCTGGTGTTGAACAGACCATTCAACTTCTCTGAGATGGTTTTCTCGCATATGAAGGAGAATGTGACTCTGAAGGGAGACAAGAAGTTCTTGATGTATCCAAGATTTCTGCAACTGTTGATCGATGCCCAGTTGCCTGATCTACCGAAGATTAATGCTGATGTCATCAAGCTGGAACACATGAATGACCTCACCCTCAATAGGGTGATGTCATATAGAGGCAAGGAGAGGAAACCAGCTTCTCGATCATTGTTTGGACATCTCTCTAGGCCAGATTATCGAGCTCCTACTGGTCGTAGATGGAGACACGATGATTCTGATTCTGATATGGAGGATATTGTTGTGCCAGATGATGTAGATGATGATGATGGTGGAGATGATGAGGTTGGTAGTAATGTTGGTGTTGGTGCAAGTGGTAGTGGTGGTGGTGGTGTTGATGATGTTATTGTTGTTGGTGGTGTTAGCTCAGTAAGTGTGAGCATGATTTCTATAGGCACAGCTGCTATGGCTTCAGATGCAGGTGTTAGCACCTCCTTGGCTGCAGAGGAGGAAGTCGATATTGACTCACTAATGGAGTTAGATTTCCTGATTACTTCTTCCTACATAGTGACTGCTCCTATTGATGCTACAGTTCCTCACTCTTCCGAAGGTGGTGTTGAGTCTGAGGACTCAAGTGAAGATCAAGGAGAAGCTGGTGATGGTGATGATGAAAGTTCTGATTCTGAAGAGACTCATGATGATGAGTTTGAGAAAGTGATGATAGGAGGAACAATGGTGATGAGGAAGAGAAAGAGGAGTGAAGAAGAGATGGAGGAGATTATTGATCCTTCATTTGTTCCAGAGTTTGATTTATCTCCTCCACCTCGGTCTTCTGCACCTGTTACGGTGGTTACATCTCCTACTACTTCTCAGCCTACATCTTCCAGGGCAGGGAGAGGGAAGAGGTCGAGGTTCTCATTCCAGAGAAGGTCAGAACTGACAACAGCTGCTACAACTACTGTTACATCAGTAGCAGCTGTTTCAGTTTCGTCACTGACAAGGTCAAGGCCTACTCATGTTCGTGCCACTACCGCCCCTCTGACCACCTCGGTGACTCAGGCCCCCATATTTACTGCTGCATTCTCTGGTCCCTCCATTTCACGTGCTGATGTGTCTATACCTACTGTGTCAGTTGTTGATCAGTTGAGCACACTGAACAGTGTGGTACTCAGATTGATGGAGAGGAGTATGGAGCAGGAAAAGAAGAATGGGGAGCAAGAGCTTGTTATTGCTCAGCTCACCAAGAGAGTGGAGGAGCAGGACACTCTACTGATACAAGCTGCAGATCAAAGGGCGGATCTGAGAGCTAGATCTGCTCAACAGGAGCAGCAGCTGCTAAAGTACACTGATGAACATCATCAGCTTGCCTTGACAGTCACTGACTTCAGTGATAGGATACTTACCTTGGAGACTGAGAATGCTAGACTAGCAGATCAGTTAGACAGTCTCAAGGATAGTACTCCTCGGATAGAAGGCTCTGCTGCTCATTCCTATGATTCAGACAAGGAAGAGGATAAAGAAGATGAAGAAGAGTCTGAGGAGGAACAGGTGGATTATGAGGACTCAGATAAGGATGATGAATCTGATGATGAAGATATGGACGGATCAGGGAGTGGGTCTTCTGGTTCATCTAGTACTGATGATGATGATGACGATGATGATCAAGCCCCTCCCTCATCTGAGATCCGATCCAAGAAGGCAAATGACAAGAAGGCTCAGGCTCCTCCTCCTTCGTCTCCTTCAAAGACAGCTGATCCTGAAGCTACAGAGGAAGTAGAAGCTGTGCCGTTGAGACGTCAGTTAGATGAGACTCTTACCTTGATTTTGGACGCTCAAGGCATCATACAGCACTCAGTCAGCTATGACAAGGAGGAGGGATAAATCATTCACTGCTTAACAAAGGAACAAATTGCTGAGCTTTTCAGGTTAAATCCAGATGAGGTGATCACTGATAATACCTCTGTTCCTATTGTTGATGAGCCAGAGCAAAACTCTTTGATGATATTGATGAAGTTATTTTCGAAGATATCACGGATGAGGAATATCCTAAGTACACATCAGCTGAGGATGAGTTGCCTACATTTACGGAACCATTTGATCAAGAAACAGAGGATCTTCTGGTCAGATATTTGGAAGAACAAGTTGAAGCCAGCAAGTCCGAAGCCGATGAACAAAGAAAAAGAAAAGAAGAGTGGGAGGCTTACTGGGGGGCCTTAAAGAAACAGAGCACCGAGAAGATGCCAGCAACACACAAGAAAGTCTACAGAACCAAAGGCTACAAGGCTAGAGGTCAAATCTTGAGCTGGGCATACTTTCACGACCTCGGTTGCTATGCAGTGAAAAGAGAAAGAGGGATAGATTACTTCAAACATCCTCATGACTTTAAGACGTTGCCAGGCTTCGAAGTAAATCAATTAGCTCGTATGAAGTTGCTATACAGTGAAGATTCAGGAATGTCTGCCTGGTTCTCTAGGCAAATCCAGTATGAGTACAGAAAGAGATGGGTGAACTTTCAGCCCCAACAGCCTGAACGTTATTATTTGCAAGAGATTGATGGAGACACCCGGAAGCATAAGGTTATCCTGAAGTGGTTTCCTCCTAAAGTTTTGAAGAAGATTCCTTTACGGAAAATGCGACAAGACTTTATGGATGGCTTCCGATAGTGGTATTATGATGGGCGTACTGGCGAGGCTGTGATTGTTTTGTGCAGGGACAAGCAGTGGGAGACTGTGAGGATATTTGAGCCTATGTGGTTGACCAATCTATCTCACAAAGATGTTCAAGCTCTGTTTAGGCACCAGATTTTCTTTGATGTTCAAGACATGGTGCAAGCATTGCAGTTTATGAGAGTGATCCGTCTCTGCAACATTTTCAAGATCCATGCTGGAGCTGACTGGAAAGCTATCTCAGCAAAGTATTTTAAGAAAGTCACTTCCACAAGCTGAACTAGGTCCAAGGGGGAGTTTGTAGATGCACTTAATGTCCTTAGTTCTATTTTGTAACATTCATCATGTAAAATTCAAGTTATATTAATGGAAGTTGTCTTTCTATATTGTTCTTAATGTTTAATATTGATTATATGATTATATGATTGGGTGATTTGGTTTATTGTTTAATTGAGTATGAGTATTGCTCATTCAGCCGAATGACTCTAGAGTATGAAGTCATTCGGCGAATGAGAATAGAGTATGTCTATATTCGGCGAATGAGTCATTCGCCGAATGACTCATTCGACTGAATTACCTATTCGACAGGAGTCATTCGCCGAATGAGTTGTTTCGGCGTCTCATTCGGCCGAATGTCAACTGCCTATAAATACAAGTTCCAAATCATTTCAACCCTAACTTCTGAGAAACCTCATTCGTCCTAAAGCACTCAAGTGTCAAACCTTTGGAGATTTGAGCGTTTCTCGCTGTCCAACTTCGATTCTTTGCTCGTGGTGTTCGATCTTCACTCAAACGTTCTTCAATTACCTTCGTATCACCACTGTTGCTGTCGGTTTCGATTGGAAAACCCTAGAATAGGATTCCGCACTATTCTAGTGGCTGTTGAGCAGATTTCTATTGATTTCGTGTTGTTTTCGAGATCATTCTTGGTCCTACAAAACTCCCCCAATACCATGGGTATTAGATCAACAACATATTCCTCGTTATTGATTGTAAGTTTACAGTTTCGATAAATATCAAACACAAGAAAACTCTTAGAATCAGCAACCTCTACTTCTATTGGTACAGGCAACTTTTCTAAGACAAAAGATGGATGATGCACAAATTTTATAGACACAAAAGATCGATTGGCTCCAGAATCAAATAACACATAAGCAGGTATTGAATTAACAGAGAAAGTACTTGTCACTACATCAGCCGTGACTTTAGCCTCCTCTGCAGAAATCTGGAAAGCTCTCCCCTTTGGTTTGGGCGCTTCCAGTTTCTTTCCAGAGCCTTGAGATTTGAACGATCGGCTATCATCACTAATTGGTGCTACCCTCCTAAGTTCAGGGCACTCACTCCTCCTATGTCCAGGCTTATAACAATGATAGCACAGACTAGGAGGGCTCAAACACTGGGTTGCCAAATGTCCTGGCTTCCCACATTTATAACAGACAACAGGCCTAGCACGACACTCCCCCGCGTGCATCCTCCCACAATTGGGACAAGTTTTAGTAAAAACAGGCTTTTTAAACGATTTGGCAAACTTTGCCTTTTTAGACGAACCTGTTTATGTTTCCGCCTTTCATTTATCTCCGCGATCTTCTTGTCGTTTCAATTCCAATTCCCGTTCCCGGGCACAATTGATCAAATCATTAAGTGTCTCACACTTAGAAGGCGTGAGAAATTCCCGGTACTTCGTGTTCAACATAGTGTGATACCGGTTTATCCACATTCTTTCAGTTTGAAGGAGATCCGGACAAAATTTAGCTTTATCGAAGAAAATGGCAGTGATAGTATCAACACTTTCATCCTTTTGCTGTAAATGCAGAAACTCCTCAGTAATACGATCAATAGCGGCTTGAGGACAAAACCGCTTCAAGAAAAGTTCTTTAAACTGGGCCCATGTCAGCCCTTATATTCCATCTCTGCCTTTTTCCTTCCTCAACAACTCCCACCAATCTTTGGCACGATCTTATAACTGATTACCAGCAAACATGACTTCATCAGTCGGGTCACAATGACTAGTTTCAAATGTACTTTCAATGTCAGATATCCAATGCTAGCTAATCAAGGGATCTACCTCCCCCTTAAACTCTGCTGGCTTACAAGCCATAAATTCTTTAAAAGTAGTGTTCTTGGAAGATTATTTCATTTCCGCTCCAGTTTCAAATTCAGCCAATTCTTGATGAAGGAACTCTTTTAAGGAAGACTTAATTTCATCAATATATGTGGGCAAAGCAGCTTCAAAAGCCTTTGCCACCTCTTCCTTCACCATTATTTGAGTTTCAGTGAGTTCCACCTTCTCACTTCTATTCACACCAGAGGTATGTTCGTCAGCCATTCGTGGCTGAAATCATATAATTAGACAGTCAGTTTTATACATTCACAACAGTTGATTAATCTGTACATATACAGTATAAAATCACCTTACCTAATGTTCGCAATTATGATACAATCTGACTTAATTAAGGAAACGTTTATGTCCTAAACATCTTATTATACTGGCCAGGCATAATAACATGTTTATTCCTTCATCATTTCATTTCATAATTGAGAAGTTCGGTTTACACAATTTATACACACAATAATGTGTACATATACAATTCAATACATAATTACTGACCTCATACCTCCGGCTTAATGATCGAGGCTTGAATCGAACGTTTAATCATATATTAAGAGCATAAGATTTCAGTTCAAGTGTGTTTCTAACACTTGAATCGCTCAAACCATTGCTCTGATACCAGCTTTGTAACCCCCGGTTACTATTTAACAATTTTCTATAATATCAGAGTTGGTCCCAGCAAAATTTTCATTTTCAAAACCTTGTTTGACCTTCTTTATTTTATAATATTAAACAAAGTTTAACGCAAACGTAAATGTGTCACACATTTTACAATACTTATTTACATAAGTAAGTTTAAACCAAAATTTCAAACGTTTGCAACAAGGTTTGTTCGTTCGATTCATAGTCCACCTTGATCCTTACAGCCAGGTCCATCATGTTTGACCTACAAACATCACACAATAATTCCCATTAGTTCATAAGAACTAAGTAAGTAAACCCCAATGGTTTCTCAACAATAAAATGTAAAAATACATTTTTCACAATCAACATTCAAACTGAGTCATTTCTATTCGAATTGACTCTCACAATATAATAATATTATATTATCAATCATCAACTATTGCTTACAATAGTTTAATCAATATTACACTATGGTGTTCACATTCCTGTGCTTCCCCCATAGCTATTTGTCAGCACCTCTGACTATTCACACATTTGTGGTATCATAATTAGTTCAAGTCTTGAGATGTTCACCCACCAGTACTTCCATCTAAGACAATTGCTAGCACCTCTAGCTATCCACCATTGTGGAGTCATAAATAATTCAAGTCTTAAGATGTTCACCCACCGGTACTTCCATCTAAGACAATTGCTAGCACCTCTAGCTATCCACCATTGTGGAGTCATAATTATAACAAGTCCTAAGATGTTCACCCACCGGTACTTCCATCTAAGACCATTGCCAGCACCTCTGGCTATCCACACATTTGTGGAATCACAAATATATCAATCAATTTACTATGATGTTCACCCACCGGTACTTCCATCATAGAGTTCCCACACTTTCATTCACCAAGGTATTGGATTTATCATAGGTTGTTGAACTTTTATTATTCAACGTTCCCCTATCACCAATACCATATATATCATACAATTTATTCAACAACAATTTCAATATTTATTATGTGATGTCATAGTTGTGGGATTACTTACCTTGATCAGATAAGAGATTAGCAACTGCAGGCTCTTTTCCTGCTCTATGATTAATTGTTTGATTTCCACTACCACTGTAACACCAGTGCCGGACGCGTGCCGGAACGGTGATCGCAACAGTAAACATGTACATTAACTCAGGTACACATTTCGTGAAACTATGTTTAGACTATTGATGCATTTGATTAACATGAAACTATTATACGATTGTCTGAATTTGACTGAAACCTTAGGGTTTAACAGTCTGAAACATGTCAGACAACACAGTGTTGAAACATAAATACTTGATGTGATACTATTTGGTGTATACGTATGTGAGGTTAAACAAAACAAAATCTTAACGGTTGTCGTTTCAGAATGCCAAACCGACGTGTTATTCGTACAGGTGACGATCTGTACGAATGATTCTGATAGTTTAACGTTCTGAAATATTGACTTAACAGTAGAAAACAAGAATCAGAAAGCCAAACCATCGACGTGTTCGTTCGAATGACGATTCGAACGAATACGCGCGATGGCGACGCGATCTGACGAAACGAAATCGAAAACGTATGAAGACTCGAACGATCATAATTTTAAGGAAATAAAATATTTCCAATTTTACAATTTTGAAACTCATCATAAATAAATTTAAATTAAACTATTTTATTAAATCGCGAATGAATTCGCGAAACGCGTAAAATATTATAATTCAATAAATAATTTAATGAAACGATATTTAAAATGTTTTTCTAATAATAGTTATGTTCTAAAAATCTTAAAAATATTATTTTTATTTAATTTACAAAATACGCGCGTAACGACCCGGATACGCGACGAAAACGTAAACTGCGCAACCGAAACGAACCCGAATACCCGCGGGGGTATATAAGCACCAAATGATTCATTTATTTCATTTCACACCATCTTTTTCCTCTCAAACTCTCTCAATCCGTCACCACCATCTTCACCCAAGATCTAAACTTCAAACAAGCATAACTCCCTCAATTCTTGGCCAAATCACGTGATTCTTTCGCCTAAACGACCATCTTGAAGCCCTCTACAAGGAAGTACAACTCATCGGAGCTTTTGTCCAGCCGATTTTGAGGTATGATACAAGAAAGGTTACTGAAATTAGGGTTTTTAACCCATTTGCTCGACCACACTGGTGAAACCGGTTAAACATCCACTAAAACCGACCACATAGACTTGAGAGGCTCGATCTGCTTAGCCATAAACCCGTGAGAAACCTACAGTAGCCATGGATTCGTGATGGAGATGACAAAGTTGCTGGTTCGTGGGAGGTAATGACGGCCGAACCCTAGTTGATTCAGGCCGCACCACCGAACCTTTGGTTCGCTTGCCATCACCAGACGAACCCTGCATCAACTCCCGAACCACACATCTCCCGAACCAAGCATGGAAGAAGCTACGAACCTTCTGTGTTGGCTGCGAACCCTAGGAGCGAACCCATGCAGCCGAACCAGTTAGCAGACACGAACCCTCGAAGGTGGCGAACCTTCTCTACCTTGGCAAAACCTACGGGACACAGCCGAACCCCTCATGTCTCCCGAACCCTTCGACTAACCTACTACCCGCCATAGCCAGCCGAACCTTAACTCACCCTATAATCGATCTGTGTGTGTGTTCCTTATTCGGCCCAAGATAACCAGCCGGCCCAATTCTTTTCCCGGCCCAACGAAAAGCCCAGGTCATCCAGTTCGCAGCCCACATCAAATGGCCCAGCATAGGACACACCGGCCCAACATACTTGCTACGGCCCACCTTAATCATTGAACCCAATAACGAGTTTATTAGTCCAGTTTCTATAATTTGGCCCAATAACATCTATATAGACCCACACCCATACCAAATCTAGGCCTAATTACACAATAATGAGCCCAATGGGTTATCCGGCTCAATGGACTCAAATAAATATTAAACGTTTGAATGAACATTGGAAACGATAACAAGAAAGGATAATGTCTTATATGGAACGTTAAATTGTTGATTTAGGCAATGTCAAGTTTAAAGCAAAATGCACAAAGGCTTAAAAGCTTTATGTACAAATGATAACTTATAACTAATGAATAAGTGGGATATCTTTAAACAAGAAGAAGTTGAGCCGGATAATAAACAAGACTTGCAAGTGCTAGTCAACTTTAGGACTAACACATGTGCGCGCAACAAAACCCTTACAAACTTATACTTATAAAATGCAACATTATGAAATCAATACAGGAACGTGAACATCATATCAAGTACAAACAAAGAGAGCGTGCATATTTATTCTACTTAGTCACACACTACGGACACAAGGTGAGTTCATTGTCCCCTTTCAAATTTATTTGTTTTACTATGGGACTGAGAAGCATGTTAAACATTTAATGTTACTTATTGCTTTAAACATAAACATAATTCTTATGTTGAAACTTATACTTTAAGCTTGAGGCTTAAAAGCAATTGTTGAATCCTTGTGAGATTTAATGCTATTACATGAGACTTGAAACAATTACATGAGACTTGATACAATTACATGAGACTTGATGCTATTACATATGCTATTACATGAGACTTGATACAATTACATGAGACTTGATGCTATTACATGAGACGTGATGCTATTACATGAGACTTGATGCTATTACATGAGACTTGATGCTATTACATGAGACTTGATGCTATTACATGAGACTTGATGCAATTACATGAGACTTGATGCTATTACATGAGACGTGATGGTATTATATGAGACTTGAAATAAACATATGATATACATGATGAATCAATGATTGAATACTTGAAACTTTATGCTTGGAAACTATTACTTGCGCATGAAACATTGTACATGTATCTAACCATAGTCTACGTAATTGCTAAACTTCTGGTATTCCAGAGCTTGTACCTATGGGGTGAGATACATGTAAAAACGTAAACATAATGATACTCAGCTATTACCTGGTTATAAGCGACATGTAATTTCTAAACTTCTGGTATTCCAGAGCTTTTGTCGGCTTATATGAGGTATGTAAAGGCTAAACATGAAAGTATCGATTCTAGGCTATTACCTGGTTATAAGGGACACGTAATTGCTAAACTTCTGGTATTCCAGAGCTTGTGTCGGCTTATATGAGGTATGTAAATGCTAAACATAAACGTAACGTTACGGGGCTATTACCTGGTTATAAGGGACATGTAATTGCTAAACTTCTGGTATTCCAGAGCTTTTGTCGGCTTATATGAGGTATGTAAAGGCTAAACATGAACCTATTGAATGCTAAGCTATTATCTATATAAGAGACATGTAATTGCTAAACTTCTGGTATTCCAGAGCTTTTGTCTGCTTATAGGAGATAAGTAATGGCTAAACTATGTGTGTGTGAATCTATGATGCTTGATAAACATGATGAGAGACTAATACCTATGAATACAATAGACATGAAAAATTTGAAACAGATAACAAAAGCTTTGATGAGGATTGAATTGATTGGTAGGTAAAATGCTTAATTATTATTAACAACAATGTCATATCTGGGTTAGTATGTGGTGGGATGTTGGCTAGGGCTTGTTCCCTTACATATGCCCTATATATAAGCATACCGACTTGGATATTACATGTGGAGTTAATGAGGTTAAGGTTTTACCGAAAGAGGTTTGTTAAACCTATTTTAAACTTATAAACTTTATGAACTCACCAACCGTTGTGTTGACTTGATCTTTTTACATGCTTTCTCAGGTGAAGAACAGGTTTAAACTTAAGCTCTTGGAATTTCATACTAGGCTGCCCAGATAGAGGACCTAGTAGACTATTGGGAAGCACATCTTTTGTTGATGATACGTACTACTTTTGATATCTTGTACATATACAAGATATAAACATTATTCTTTTGGGTTAGGTTTACTTAGTTAAATTGCAGAACATTGCTATATGTAATTTAACTTTGTAATCCTATATATCATTTGATTGTACTTTAGTTATTCTTAAACGTTGATGCTATGTAAACAATCTGATCATCATGATTATCACCCGCGATATCACACCCCGGGAACCTTCCGCCCGACGGGGACTCCGATCCAACCCCACCGGCTCGGGGTGTGACAGATTGGTTTTAGAGCTCAAGGTTATAAAGAATAATAGGTCATTTACTTAAACGGTTTGGCCTAGACTATAACTTAGGGACCCTCATGTAGAGAACTTAAGACTTAAGTATGCATTATGTTTTCTGCATTCGATCATTGCACTAACCAAATTCTTTTGGTTACGATCAGAATGCCGCCGAGAAAACAACCTACTCCGCAAGTCTCTGCTCCTCACTCATCGACACCATCACCACCGGAGTCACCACCGCCACCTCCACCTCCTCCACACTCTCCACCACCAGGTTCAAGCACTGCTCAGACATTATATCCTGCTACCATCGCCTTGGTGACACTGCTGAGTACCCAACTGACAAGCCAACTGAAAGAGCTCGTCCCAGAGATGATAAATCGGATTCAGGGGCATGGCAACACTTCTGGTCATACTACAGGAGAAGCTAGTGGAAACACTAGCCATACGTCTGACTGCTCCTACAAATCCTTTGTAGGATGCAAACCTCCTAGCTTCACTGGAGTTGAAGGCGCTGTTGGATTAATCCAATGGCTAGAGAAAATGGAGAACACTCTGGACATTAGCAGCTGTCCAGAACACCATAAGGTTCGCTATGCAGCTGGTTCATTCAGCAAGTGAGCTTTAACATGGTGGAACGCACAGATCAGGGCTAAGGGAAGAGATGAAGCAATGGCGATGCCTTGGGCAGAATTTAAGCTTCTTCTGAGGAATGAGTTTTGCCCGAAACATGAACTGCAACAATTGGAAATTGAGCTCTCGAATCATGAGATGAAGGGAGCTGACCACATGACTTTTACCAACCACTATCATGAACTGGTAGCCCTGGTGCCAGAAATGGTACCAACCTTGGAGAAACTAATTGATCGCTATGTGGCAGGATTACCTTCATGTATACAAAGCGTTGTACTAGCTTCATATCCTGCTACTTTGGAGTCAGCCATTTCCCTCTCTGCTAAGCTTACCAAGGTAATGGTAAAGTCTGGAGTTTTAAAAGATGAAGCTAGAAAAGCCAAGGAAACAACATCAAAGAAACCCGAGAACCACCAGAAAAAGAAGCAAAAGGTCGTAAAGAACTATGCGGCCGTTACCCCTCTGAGACAGGCATCTGTAGCACCTGTCAATCCTACTACAAGGGGTTATAGGGGAGAATATCCCCAGTGCACAAACTGCAAGTATCATCATCCTGCTGGTGCTCAATGCAGGAAGTGCACGAATTGTGGCCGGTTTGGCCACTGGGTGAACAAATGCCGCTTTACGATGAATCAGGCTACCAACACTGCAACAAGAGCACTACCTCCACCACCACCACCACCACAGAACCCGGTCAACAACGACAACAGAGGATGCTACAACTGCGGGGAAATGGGTCATTTCTCCCGCAACTGCCCAAAGAAAGTGCAACCTGGAGCACAGGCACCTCGCGGACGAGCCTTTGTTATTGGAGCCAATGCAGCACGCCAAGACCCTAATGTGTCACTGGTACATTTCTTTTACATGACTCTTATGCATCTATACTATTTGATACTGATGCAGACCAGAGTTTTATTTCATCTGATTTTGCACAACAACTTAGTCTTACTGAGGAAACTTTAGACTCCCATTACATTATCGAAGTAGCGAATGGGAAACAAGTTACAGTTAGCACTATACTTAGGAACTGCCCACTTACACTCGTAGATCACACATTTGCCATCGACTTGTTGCCGATGGAGTTGGGCAGTTTCGATATCATCGTGGGGATGGATTGGCTCTCACTCAATCGAGTTGAAGTCATATGTTCCGAGAAGCAACTCCGGATTCCAGTAACGGATGATCGTGTATTGGAAGTTCGTGGGGATCAAGCAAAGCGAAACGTAAAGATCATATCATGCATAAAAGCGCGTAAGTGTCTGCAAAAGAAGTGCATAGCTTTCTTGGCTCATGTGGTGGAGAAAGAGAAAGACAAGAAAACAATACAAGACGTACCAATAGTGAGGGAATATCCTGAAGTATTTCCTGAGGATCTACCTGGTTTGCCTCCTGTGCGACCAGTAGAGTTTCGTATTGATCTGATTCCTGGAGCAACACCTGTTGCTAAATCTCCTTACAGGTTAGCACCTTCGGAGATGCAGGAATTATCTAACCAACTACAGGAGCTACTTGATAAAGGTTTCATTCGACCGAGCTACTCACCTTGGGGAGCTCCGGTTTTGTTCGTGAAAAAGAAGGATGGATCTTTTCGCATGTGCATAGACTACATGGAGCTAAACAAACTAACCATCAAGAATCGGTATCCATTACCGAGGATTGATGATTTGTTTGATCAGTTGCAAGGAGCTCAGTACTTTTCGAAGATTGATCTACGTTCAGGATACCATCAGCTTAGAGTGCAAGACGAAGATATACCAAAGACGGTGTTTCGTACCAGATACGGGCATTATGAGTTCATGGTGATGCCTTTTGGCTTGACGAATGCACCCGCGGTCTTCATGGATCTCATGAACCATGTGTGTAAGCCGTACTTAGATCAATTTGTTATTGTTTTCATTGATGACATATTGATCTATTCTAAAAGCAAAGCAGAACACGAGCAACATCTTAGAACGATCTTGGAACTGTTAAAGGAAGAGAAACTATATGTCAAATTCTCTAAGTGTGAGTTTTGGTTAAAAGAGGTTCAATTCCTAGGCCACGTTGTTAACAGTGAGGGAATTCACGTTGATCCTGCGAAGATCGAGGCAATAAAAGATTGGGACACTCCGAAGACACCTACGGAGATACGTTCTTTTCTAGGCTAAGCAGGCTATTACAGAAGGTTTATTTCAAACTTTTCTAAGATAGCTCTGCCACTCACAAAGTTGACACAGAAGAGCGAGCCGTTTGTTTGGGATCAAAAGCAAGAAGAAGCCTTTCAGACATTGAAGCAAAAGTTATGTGATGCTCCGATCTTATCTCTCCCAGATGGTTGCGATGACTTTGTTGTGTATTGTGATGCATCTCATAAGGGACTTGGCTGTGTACTTATGCAGCGGGACAAAGTCATTGCTTATGCTTCGAGACAATTAAAGATTCATGAAAAGAACTATACAACTCATGATCTGGAACTGGGAGCAGTGGTGTTTGCACTGAAGATCTGGAGGTATTACTTGTATGGCACCAAGTGTACCATATTTACCGATCATAAAAGTCTGCAACACATATTCGATCATAAGGAACTCAACATGCGACAGCGGCGTTGGGTTGAGCTTCTGAATGATTACGACTGTGTAATCAAATATCATCCGGGCAAGGCAAACGTTGTTGCTGATGCCTTGAGCCGGAAGGAACGAGTCAAACCATTGCGAGTCAGAGCAATGGGAATGACTGTGCAGACAAGCTTACACGACCGCATTATGCAAGAACAACAAAAAGCGATTGAACGAGGGAACCTGAAGAATGAACTTGATTGCGGCGTGGAGAAACAGTTGGAAACAAAACCCGATGGACTAGTTTACTTCAAGGATCGTATCTGGATTCCTGCAGTAGATGAGTTAAGGAAACTTATTTTTGATGAAGCACGCAAGACCAAGTACTCTGTGCATCCCGGTGCTGATAAGATGTATCAAGATTTACGGGCGTTTTATTGGTGGCCGGGTATGAAGAAAGACATAGCTGAGTATGTTGGTCGATGCCTTACGTGTGCTAAAGTGAAGGCAGAACACCTGAAACCGTCAGGTTTACTGGAGCAGCCTGAGATTCCACTTTGGAAGTGGGAACAGATAGCTATGGACTTTGTCACCAAGCTACCCCGCACTTCCAGTGGACACGATACCTTTTGGGTTATCATTGATCGATTAACCAAGTCTGCTCATTTCATGCCGATGCGAGAAACTTACTCGATGGATAAACTAGCGAAGCTTTACATCAATGAGATAATGGTACGCCATGGTGTGCCATTGTCTATCATTTCGGATCGTGATAGTAGATTTACATCAAGGTTCTGGCAGTCATTACAGAAATCTCTGGGGACGCAATTAAATTTGAGTACAGCTTATCATCCACAAACGGATGGTCAAAGCGAACGTACTATTCAGACCCTAGATGACATGTTGAGAACTTGTGTTCTAGACTTTAGTGGTAATTGGGATTCTCATTTGCCACTAATCGAGTTCTCCTACAACAACAGTTACCACAGCAGCATTGGTTGTGCCCCATTCGAGGCCCTTTATGGTCGAAAATGTCGGTCACCGATCTGTTGGTCAAAAGTAGGAGATAATCGTATCACTGGGCCAGAACTTATTCAAGAAACCACAGACAAGATTGCTCAGATACAACAAAGACTACAAGCAACTCGAAGCAGGAAAAAGAGCTATGCTGATAAACGGCGCAAGCCGTTAGAATTCCAAGTGGGAGACCGTGTCATGTTGAAGGTTTCCCCATGGAAGGGTGTAGTTCGATTCGCAAAGAAGGGCAAACTAACACCACGGTACGTGGGACCGTTCGAGATCATCGAACGTATTGGTCCTGTGGCGTACAGATTAAGCTTACCTGATGAACTTAGTGGTGTACATGACGTGTTTCACGTCTCAAACTTGAAGAAATGCTTAGCTGATGAAACTCTTATCATACCGGTTGAAGAAATTCAATTGGATGAAAAATTACGTTTTGTTGAAGAACCGTTAGAAATCATGGATCACAAAGTCAAGAAACTAAGGCGAAGCCGTATTCCTATAGTTAAACTTCGTTGGAACTCAAGGCGCGGACCTGAGTTTACTTGGGAACGTGAAGATCACATGAGAAACAAGTATCCCCAACTCTTTGCCGAGGAAGTCGTACCGAATAACGAGACTTAAATTTAGGGACAAAATTTCTCTAACAAGGGGAGACTGTAACACCAGTGCCGGACGCGTGCCGGAACGGTGATCGCAACAGTAAACATGTACATTAACTCAGGTACACATTTCGTGAAACTATGTTTAGACTATTGATGCATTTGATTAACATGAAACTATTATACGATTGTCTGAATTTGACTGAAACCTTAGGGTCTAACAGTCTGAAACATGTCAGACAACACAGTGTTGAAACATAAATACTTGATGTGATACTATTTGGTGTATACGTATGTGAGGTTAAACAAAACAAAATCTTAACGGTTGTCGTTTCAGAATGCCAAACCGACGTGTTATTCGTACAGGTGACGATCTGTACGAATGATTCTGATAGTTTAACGTTCTGAAATAATGACTTAACAGTAGAAAACAAGAATCAGAAAGCCAAACCATCGACGTGTTCGTTCGAATGACGATTCGAACGAATACGCGCGATGGCGACGCGATCTGACGAAACGAAATCGAAAACGTATGAAGACTCGAACGATCATAATTTTAAGGAAATAAAATATTTCCAATTTTACAATTTTGAAACTCATCATAAATAAATTTAAATTAAACTATTTTATTAAATCGCGAATGAATTCGCGAAACGCGTAAAATATTATAATTCAATAAATAATTTAATGAAACGATATTTAAAATGTTTTTCTAATAATAGTTATGTTCTAAAAATCTTAAAAATATTCTTTTTATTTAATTTACAAAATACGCGCGTAACGACCCGGATACGCGATGAAAACGTAAACTGGGCAACCGAAACGAACCCGAATACCCGCGGGGGTATATAAGCACCAAATGATTCATTTATTTCATTTCACACCATCTTTTTCCTCTCAAACTCTCTCAATCCGTCACCACCATCTTCACCCAAGATCTAAACTTCAAACAAGCATAACTCCCTCAATTCTTGGCCAAATCACGTGATTCTTTCGCCTAAACGACCATCTTGAAGCCCTCTACAAGGAAGTACAACTCATCGGAGCTTTTTTCCAGCCGATTTCGAGGTATGATACAAGAAAGGTTACTGAAATTAGGGTTTTTAACCCATTTGCTCGACCGCACTAGTGAAACCGGTTAAACATCCACTAAAACCGACCACATAGACTTGAGAGGCTCGATCTTCTTAGCCATAAACCCGTGAGAAACCTACAGTAGCCATGGATTCGTGATGGAGATGACAAAGTTGCTGGTTCGTGGGAGGTAATGACGGCCGAACCCTAGTTGATTCAGGCCACACCACCGAACCTTTGGTTCGCTTGCCATCACCAGACGAACCCTGCATCAACTCCCGAACCACACATCTCCCGAACCAAGCATGGAAGAAGCTATGAACCTTCTGTGTTGGCTGCGAACCCTAGGAGCGAACCCATGCAGCCGAACCAGTTAGCAGACACGAACCCTCGAAGGTGGCAAACCTTCTCTACCTTGGCAAAACCTACGGGACACAGCCGAACCCCTCATGTCTCACGAACCCTTCGACTAACCTACTACCCGCCATAGCCAGCCGAGACTCCTAGTGTCACGAACCTTCATCCTAGAACTCAGAGAGCCGAACCTTAACTCATAAAGAGAACCAGGGTTCGCTGGAATGTCATCACCGGCATTCGTTTGTAAATTCTCAACGCGTTCTTGATTGGGCCAGCTTACTTATTCAGCCCATAATCGGCCCACAAAATTTTGAATGGGCCCAACAGTTTAGGAATTTTGGCCGACACCCTACAATAACCTATCACCCTATAATCGATCTGTGTGTGTGTTCCTTATTCGGCCCAAGATAACCAGCCGGCCCAATTCTTTTCCCGGCCCAACGAAAAGCCCAGGTCATCCAGTTCGCAGCCCACATCAAATGGCCCAGCATAGGACACACCGGCCCAACATACTTGCTACGGCCCACCTTAATCGTTGAGCCCAATAACGAGTTTATTAGTCCAGTTTCTATAATTTGGCCCAATAACATCTATATAGGCCCACACCCATACCAAAGCTAGGCCTAATTACACAATAATGAGCCCAATGGGTTATCCGGCTCAATGGACTCAAATAAATACTAAACGTTTGAACGAACATTGGAAACGATAACAAGAAAGGATAATGTCTTATATGGAACGTTAAATTGTTGATTTAGGCAATGTCAAGTTTAAAGCAAAATGCACAAAGGCTTAAAAGCTTTATGTACAAATGATAACTTATAACTAATGAATAAGTGGGATATCTTTAAACAAGAAGAAGTTGAGCCGGATAATAAACAACACTTGCAAGTGTTAGTCAACTTTAGGACTAACACTTGTGCGCGCAACAAAACCCTTACAAACTTATACTTATAAAATGCAACATTATGAAATCAATACAGGAACGTGAACATCATATCAAGTACAAACAAAGAGAGCGTGCATATTTATTCTACTTAGTCACACACTACGGACACAAGGTGAGTTCATTGTCCCCTTTCAAATTTATTTGTTTTACTACAGGACTGAGAAGCGTGTTAAACATTTTCATAAATTGTTGAAATGTTACTTATTGCTTTAAACATAAACATAATTCTTATGTTGAAACTTATACTTTAAGCTTGAGGCTTAAAAGCAATTGTTGAATCCTTGTGAGATTTAATGCTATTACATGAGACTTGATACAATTACATGAGACTTGATACAATTACATGAGACTTGATGCTATTACATATGCTATTACATGAGACTTGATATAATTACATGAGACTTGATGCTATTACATGAGACGTGATGCTATTACATGAGACTTGATGCTATTACATGAGACTTGATGCTATTACATGAGACTTGATGCTATTACATGAGACTTGATACAATTACATGAGACTTGATGCTATTACATGAGACGTGATGCTATTACATGAGACTTGATGCTATTACATGAGACTTGATGCTATTACATGAGACTTGATGCTATTACATGAGACTTGATACAATTACATGAGACTTGATGCTATTTCATGAGACGTGATGCTATTATATGAGACTTGAAATAAACATATGATATACATGATGAATCAATGATTGAATACTTGAAACTTTATGCTTGGAAACTATTACTTGCGCATGAAACATTGTACATGTATCTAACCATAGTCTACGTAATTGCTAAACTTCTGGTATTCCAGAGCTTGTACCTATGGGGTGAGATACATGTAAAAACATAAACATAATGATACTCAGCTATTACCTGGTTATAAGGGACATGTAATTGCTAAACTTCTGGTATTCCAGAGCTTTTGTCGGCTTATATGAGGTATGTAAAGGCTAAACATGAAAGTATCGATTATAGGCTATTACCTGGTTATAAGGGACACGTAATTGCTAAACTTCTGGTATTCCAGAGCTTGTGTCGGCTTATATGAGGTATGTAAATGCTAAACATAAACGTAACGTTACGGGGCTATTACCTGGTTATAAGGGACATGTAATTGCTAAACTTCTGGTATTCCAGAGCTTTTGTCGGCTTATATGAGGTATGTAAAGGCTAAACATGAACCTATTGAATGCTAAGCTATTATCTATATAAGAGACATTTAATTGCTAAACTTCTGGTATTCCAGAGCTTTTGTCTGCTTATAGGAGATAAGTAATGGCTAAACTATGTGTGTGTGAATCTATGATGCTTGATAAACATGATGAGAGACTAATACCTATGAATACAATAGACATGAAAAATTTGAAACAGATAACAAAAGCTTTGATGAGGATTGAATTGATTGGTAGGTAAAATGCTTAATTATTATTAACAACAATGTCATATCTGGGTTAGTATGTGGTGGGATGTTGGCTAGGGCTTGTTCCCTTACATATGCCCTATATATAAGCATACCGACTTGGATATTACATGTGGAGTTAATGAGGTTAAGGTTTTACCGAAAGAGGTTTGTTAAAACTATTTTAAACTTATAAACTTTATGAACTCACCAAACGTTGTGTTGACTTGATCTTTTTACATGCTTTCTTAGGTGAAGAACAGGTTTAAACTTAAGCTCTTGGAATTTCATACTATGCTGCCCAGATAGAGGACTTAGTAGACTTTTGGGAAGCACATCTTTTATTGATGATACATACTACTTTTGATATCTTGTACATATACAAGATATAAACATTATTCTTTTGGGTTAGGTTTACTTAGTTAAATTGCATAACATTGCTATATGTAATTTACCTTTGTAATCCTATATATCATTTGATTGTGCTTTAGTTATTCTTAAACGTTGATGCTATGTAAACAATCTGATCATCATGATTATCACTCGCGATATCACGCCCCGGGAACCTTCCGCCCGACGGGGACTCCGATCCAACCCCGCCGGCTCGGGGAGTGACAACCACCACCTAGTTGCAAAATACATATACAACTAGTTTCAACACATATAGCACATACAATCAAGTTCAACTCACTTGACTGATTTGACTTGCTCAAAGTCAATTTATCACATAATTGACTCTATCTTACTACGTTTAGTAAGTTTTAATCAATTATCACAATTAATCATGTTTCATATTTGTCACAACCCACGCCGAGTGCGGAATCCACGGCGCGTGACTATGTGTTCATGTGCCACTGTTGGAGAATAACCCATGATTAACTATGTTTCGTAAGTTTAAGTTCATTCAAACAAACATAACATACATATTATACAATAAGTTTATCATAAGAAAATTATTATACAATACGATGTTTTTGTTTTCTTTCTAGGTCACAACTATTACTGCTGTTGATCCTGACCTATATTGCTTTACTGGTGCTCCCGATTACCTGAAACATGTAGATAAAAGTCAACTACGAATAGTTGAGTGAGAATCATAGCTTTTGTTGATGTAAAATGATTGTTCAAACAATGATTTTCATGATATAGTAATCACAAGTGATCAAACAGGTACTTTGAAATTGAATCTACCTGAGCATGCATGTCACACCCCGAGCCGGCGGGATAGGATCGGTTGTCCCGTCGGGCGGAAAGTTCCCGGGGCGCGATATCGTGAGTGATAATCGTGATGATCAGATTGTTTACATTGCACATGATACAGATGAGAAATGCTAATTATAATAGAATTACAAAGTTAAATTACATCAGTATTGTTTATAATTTAACAATGTAAATCTACCATAAACATCATATATTTCTATCTTGTATTTACACAAGATATACAAAATAATTTGCATAATGATGTCTTCAAAAATAATGCAGGTCCAAAAGCTAAGCCTTCTATCTGAAGTCCTAGTACGAAAAGAATAACTTCTTAGTTGACCTGTTCGTCACCTGAGAAGTCATGCAAAAAGATCAAGTCAACACATGGTTGGTGAGTTCATATAGTTTTATGATTTGAAAATGATTTGAAAACCTCTTCCGGTAAAGACCCTAACCTCATTAACTCCACATGTAACATCCACATCGGTATGCTTATATATAGGGCATATGTAAGGGACAAGCCCTAGCCACCATCCCACCACATACTAATATGCATATGACACTGTCGTTAATGATAATTAAGCATTTTTACCCAACACTTCTGATTTGAATTATGATAATGAAACCTGATTTGACTTTGAATCTCTTGAGTTTCTCATAGATAAATGATTTTCCAAACATCAGTGATAATAGTAAAATGTCCAATATTTAATTTAATAATTAAATAATACATTTAAATACAACTAAAACATGATGATTGGGTATAATTTTACTCAATCAGTTAGACTTAGTTGTTGGTGGTTGTCCAAATTGTAACCTCTCACACGTGACCCATACCAGGCATAACTCACAAGGAGTATACCTGGGCGTGACGGGATTTTAATGATTTGCCCTTACAGCTTGACCCAAAGGTCTTCTGTACATGCGGGGACTTTAAGGATATCCTTTGTTTCTTGATCTCTTGATTCTCTTGAGTTTAGATTTTGATATTGATTTCCATGATTGTTCACGTTATTGCCCGTATAGCCTGACTACAAAAGTCTTCTATACCTGAAGGGACTTTATATGTGTGTTACACGTGGTCTTGATTCCATATACAACTGACATCCACCATGACTTGAGTATTAATGAGTTCATTAGATCATAATGATTTCATTATTTCAATGAGTCACACACATTTATGATTTCTGATCTCTTGAGTCTCTTGATTCTTGATTCTTTGAGTTCCCATGATTTTGAATGATAATTGATTTGATTTAAGATTCTTGGGCCTCAGATCACACACTGAGTTATGATTCCCTTGAATATGAATTATTGATCTTGTTCTTTTGATTTCACTTTGAGTTTAGATTCTTGAAGTTGAACTTGATGGACTAAGGGTTGATTTAGAATTCAAATTTAAGGTATTACTCATAAGAGTACTTAAATTTAATTGATAACTTGATTTGTTCATTAATTTCCTAGACAGGAGTCTAGGAGTATCAACAACATATATATGTAAAGACATATAATAATTAAAAGCATTTAAATAAACAGTTTAAATAAAACAGTTTACGCATGCTTCTCAGCCCCGCGTTTTAAAACAAAAATGTTAGAAAAGGGGCAATGAACTCACCTGTGTTGCTTGGTATCGAACTACCACAAAATGCGCGCTCGTTGTTGTAGCTTATGTGTCTTCGGTTCCTGAGTTGTTTTAAGAGAATTCGCATACGATAAGTGTCGATAAATAGACGTCGTAACTAGGGTTTGGTCTCGGTGTGCAACTAAGTGTCCTAGATTACTAATACATTTCTAAGATTCCATCTAACTTGTTCTAACTTAATACCCATTGATAACCCATATCCCAATCTTAGTAGTTACAAAACCCCAGATGATTAGGGTTTAGTTTAATTACAATAAAAGTCTTTAGTTACATCATGTTTAAATTATTTCATTTCAAATTAATTATTTAGAAAACATTATTTAACATCATTTAATAAAGTTTATGAATTTAACTTCTTTTATGAGAAAACATAATTTAATTTAAATGAATACCATTTAACATGTGATGGGCCAAGACGAAGCCCATTGGGCCATCCTCGGCCCATTCCTTGACTGTGAATCTTTAAACGATTTCTTGATACTTCTAGTGAATCACTTGGGTTGGTTTCACGTCCTTGTTAGATTTCATAAGATGTAAGTGTTAATGGTCATACCAACACTTCACAATCTTAACTTATTGTTTTCAAATTCACATGATTATTTAAAAGAACTTTAGGTCAACTCCCATTGTTACTATGATCCTTACTTGATTTATTGGCCTATGGTGAAACTATATCACTCAACTCATATTGCTTGAAAATAGAAACCCTAATTATTGATGCATACACACACCCATGTATAAAGTCCACGTGAAAGTTTCCCATGCAAACCCTAATACTTCATGCACTCACACATCCCATGTCCACTAAACAATCATTCTTTCATGTCTACGTGGGGTTCTCATGCATCCCATGCACACACAAGTAACCCAATTCGATTCAAATCTCAAACAAACATACATGCGGCCACGTAAGGGTTGGGCCGAATCACTTGGGCCGACTAACGTGGGTTAGTCGAATGACTCTTGGCCGATTGAAGATGATGGTCGAATGAGACTCAGCCGAATGATGTCTACCGATCGAATAAGTCCTAGGCCGAAGGAGAGTGGCGAATGATTCTTGGTTCGGCGAATAGGACGATGGCGAATAGGCTTGGTCGAATGAGACTCATACTCAACTGGGTTATTCGGCGAATAGGAACATCATGTGGCCAGGGACCATTCGGCGAATGGGAAAACTAGTTCGGCTAAAGCCATTCGGCGAATGGGATGTCATTCGGCCTAACTGGTTGTGGCCATTCGGCCGGTCGAGCACCACCATTTGCAGCCATGGTTCTTCGATCAAATGGCTATTCCATGGTGTACAACAAGTTCCTAACTCATTCTAGAGGTTTAGTGAGTGATTTCCCTAAGGTTTTAGGGTGATTACAACCGGTTTCTTAAGGTTTCGAACTAGGGTTTTCAAAACCCTAAAATCGCAACAAAAAGCTCGATTTTACCTCGAATCTGGTGGTGTAAAACTCAGATCCTTCGTACTTTCGTATTCTCCTGGTGATGGTGGTGATTTTGACACCAAAAACACAAGAAAAGATGAAAATTTGAGCTAGAAATCCTAGTGAGAAGTTGGATTTTCTTAAGAAGGTTTAGAGAGAGAAGGAGGTGAACGTGAATGGGGTGTGGTGGCTGGTAGATGGAGGTTGTTGTGGCATTAATTGCCACAATAAATATGGGGAATAATACCGGGTTCGTTCGGGTTCGTTCGGTTTCGCGTGGTTTCGCGTAAAAACGCCGTTTTCGCGTCATTTTCGTAACAAAACGACTCGGTTTTAAAATAGAATCAATAAATTTATTTTAGGTTGTGATTCCTAATAAATGAACTAAATATCTTTTAATTATTAAAATTTCAAAATATTTATTTAACGTTTAAATCGAATCGCGCGGTCATCGCGCGTATTTGTTCGAATCAAATACGACGATAACCACACTTTTCAACCTTGTTTTCTAATTATTGAATATCATTCAGAACGTTAAACTTTCAGATTTATTCATACAGATCGTCACCTATACGAATAATCAGTCGGTTTAGCATTCACTTAACGATATTCGTGTTGTTTTGTCCTTTAAGGCCTCACATACGTTTATACATAATAAAATCCTAACAAATAAATCACTTGATGATTCTGTGTTGCCAGATAATTATCCGACTCAAAAACCATTGTTCTGAACTGATTTCTCTGAAATGACTGTGAATTCACTGTTTTGTTAGCATGAAATGATACTGAGGTTTGATATGAACATGAAATACACTGAATTACATGAAAATTGTACCTGATTACTGTTCACGCACTGTTACGATCACTGTTCCGGAGAGGGTTCCGGCACTGATGTTACAGTCTCCCCTTGTTAAAGAAATTTCGTCCCGAAATTTAAGAATCGTTATCGGGTACGGCTTCCTCTTCAAACAGCTGGGGATACTTTAACTTCATGTGATCTTCACGTTCCCAAGTAAACTCGGGTCCGCGTCTTGAATTCCAACGAACCTTTACAATCGGAATACGGCTTCGTCTCAGTTGTTTGACCTTGCGATCCATAATCTCTAAAGGTTCCTCGACAAAATGCAACTGATCATCAACTTGAATCTCTTCGAGTGGAATGACGAGTGATTCGTCAGCAAGGCATTTCTTTAAATTCGAGACGTGAAACACGTCATGCACACCACTGAGTTCATCTGGTAATCTCAGTCTATACGCCACAGGACCAATACGTTCGATGATTTCGAACGGTCCTACGTATCGTGGTGCTAGCTTGCCTTTTGTTCCAAAACGTACAACGCCTTTCCATGGGGATACCTTCAACATGACACGGTCTCCCACTTGGAATTCCAACGGCTTACGCCGTTTGTCAGCGTAGCTCTTTTGTCTGCTTCTGGTTGCTTGTAGTCTTCTTTGAATCTGCGCAATCTTGTCAGTGGTTTCTTGAATAAGCTCTGGCCCAGTTATGCGATTATCTCCAACTTCAGTCCAACAGATCGGTGATCTACATTTCCGACCATAAAGAGCCTCGAATGGTGCACATCCGATACTGCTGTGGTAACTGTTGTTGTAGGAGAACTCAATCAGTGGCAAATGAGAATCCCAATTCCCACCGAAATCTAAAATACAGGTCCTTAACATATCCTCTAGGGTCTGAATCGTACGTTCGCTTTGGCCGTCCGTTTGTGGATGGTAAGCTGTACTCAGATTTAACTGTGTCCCTAGAGATTTCTGTAGTGATTGCCAGAATCTTGAAGTAAATCTGCTGTCTCTATCAGAAATAATTGATAATGGTACACCGTGACGTACCACTATCTCATTGATGTACAATCTCGCCAGTTTATCCATCGTGAAGGTTTCACGCATCGGCAAGAAATGAGCAGATTTTGTTAATCGATCAATGATCACCCAAATTGTATCGTGACCACTGGAAGTGCGGGGTAGCTTGGTAATGAAATCCATAGCTATTTGTTCCCACTTCCAGAGCGGAATCTCAGGCTGTTCCAGTAAACTAGACGGTCTCTGGTGTTCCGCCTTTACCTTCGCACACGTTAGACATCGACCGACATACTCGGCTATGTCTTTCTTCATTCCTGGCCACCAATAAAATCCACGCAAGTCTTGGTACATTTTATCAGCGCCTGGATGAACTGAGTATTTTGTCTTGTGTGCCTCATCGAAGATAAGTCTTCTCAATTCGTCTACCGCCGGAATCCATATACGATCCTGGTAGTAGATCATTCCATCAGACTTGGTCTCTAAATGTTTCTCTGTTCCGCAGTCAAGTTCTTTCTTCAAGTTTCCTCTGTCAACTAACTCACGTTGTGCTTGAATGATCCTGTCTTGTAAGTTGGTCTGTACAGTCATCCCCATAGCCCTAACGCGTAAGGGTTTGACCCGTTCCTTCCGGCTCAAGGCATCAGCTACAACATTCGCCTTCCCCGGATGGTACTTGATCACACAATCATAATCATTCAGAAGTTCAACCCAACGGCGTTGTCGCATGTTGAGCTCCTTCTGATCAAAGATGTGCTGCAGACTCTTGTGATCAGTAAATATAGTACACTTGGTGCCATATAAATAATGTCTCCAGATCTTCAGTGCAAAAATCACTGCTCCCAGCTCAAGATCATGAGTAGTGTAATTCTTCTCATGAACTTTTAACTGTCTCGATGCATAAGCGATAACTTTGTCCCGTTGCATCAGTACGCACCCAAGTCCCTGATGGGATGCATCACAATAAACAACAAAGTCATCACATCCTTCCGGGAGTGATAGAATTGGAGCATTACATAACTTCTGCTTCAGTGTCTGAAAAGCATCTTCTTGTTTCTGTTCCCAGACAAACGGTTCACTTTTCTGAGTTAACTTAGTGAGTGGCAAAGCTATCTTAGAAAAGTTCGAGATGAACCTCCTATAATAACCTGCCAATCCCAGAAAAGACCGTATCTCCGTTGGTGTCTTCGGGTGTCCCAGTTCTTTATTGCTTCAATCTTGGCGGGATCTACGTGTATTCCCTCACTGTTGACTACGTGACCAAGAAACTGAACTTCTCTTAACCAAAATTCACATTTAGAGAACTTGGCATAAAGTTTCTGTTCCATCAACAGTTCCAAGATTTTCCTGAGATGTTGTTCATGTTCTGCTTTGCTCTTGGAATAAATCAGTATGTCATCGATGAAGACGATAACGAACTGATCTAAATACGGCTTGCACACTCGGTTCATGAGATCCATGAAAACCGCTGGTGCATTTGTCAGTCCGAAAGGCATCACTAAAAATTCGTAATGCCCGTATCTGGTTCGGAAAGCCGTCTTCGGTATGTCTTCGTCTTGAACTCTGAGCTGATGATAACCAGACCGCAAATCAATCTTCGAAAAGTATTGAGCTCCTTGCAGTTGGTCAAACAAATCATCAATCCTCGGCAATGGATACCGATTCTTGATGGTTAGTTTGTTTAGCTCCCTGTAATCTATGCACATTCTGAACGATCCGTCTTTCTTCTTCACAAATAAGACCGGAGCTCCCCAAGGCGAGTAGCTCGGTCTAATGAATCCTTTGTCCAATAACTCTTGCAACTGATTCGATAATTCCTGCATCTCCGAAGGTGCTAACCGATAAGGAGATTTAGCAACAGGAGTTGCTCCAGGAACTAAATCAATTCGGAACTCTACCGGTCGCACGGGAGGCAAACCTGGTAGGTCTTCAGGAAATACTTCTGGATATTCCTTTACTACTGGTACGTCTTGTATCTTCTTCTTGTCCTTCTCTTTTTCCACTACATGAGCCAAGAAAGCTACACACTTCTTCTGTAAACACTTACGCGCCTTTATGCAGGAAATGATTTTGACACTTCGTTTTGCTTGATCCCCTCTGACTTCCAATACACGATCATCTGGTAATGGAACTCGAAGCAGCTTTTCAGAACAGATGACTTCCACTCGGTTAGAGGAAAGCCAATCCATTCCAACAATGATGTCAAAACTACCCAACTCCATCGGTATTAAGTCGATGGCAAATGTATGACCATTAAGTGTCAATGGGCAATTCCTGTGAACTGTACTAACTGTGATCTGTTTTCCGTTAGCTACTTCTATAATGTAAGGGGAATCTAACTGTTCTTCTATAGAATCTAGTTGGCATGCAAAATCGGCTGAGATAAAACTCTGATCCGCACCAGTGTCAAATAGAACAGATGCATAAAAGTCATGTAAGAGAAACGTACCAGTGACCGCATTCGGGTCCTGGCGTGCAGCTGGTGCTCCAATAACAAAAGCTCTTCCACGACGAGCTTGAACTGCTTGTTGTGCCTTCTTCGGGCAGTTCTTTGCAAAGTGGCCTTGTTCGCCACAGTTGAAGCATCCACCATTGTTCTGATTGGCTGGTGGAGGGAGAGCTAGTGCAGCATTGTTGACTGCTGGATTTGGTGTCAGTCTGCACTGCTGAACCCAGTGCCCTTTTCTTCCACATCCCGTGCATTGTCTGCAGGGAGTGTTAGCATTGTGATGATACTGGCACTTAGTACACAAAGGATGCGGGCCAGTATACTGTTTCTTAGGCACATTTTGTTGTGCCGCTGCTACTTGATTCAGAGGAGTAGCCACAATGTAATTCTTTATGAACTTCTGCTTCTTCTTTGGGTGTTGCTGATGTTGTGGCTTCTTTGAAGTCTCTTCCTTTCTCTTGCCGGTGTCTGTCTCTTTCTTCAGAACTCCAGAGGCAACCATCAAATCAGTAAGTTTTCCAGACAGTCTCACTGCAGATTCAACAGTGGTAGGGTTGGCTGAAACAACCATTCCCTGAATGCAGGCGGGAAGTCCACCTACATATCTGTCGATTCTCTTCTCTAAAGTTGGTACCATGTCTGGCACCAAAGCAACCAACTCGTGGTAACGAGTAGTATACCCCATATGATCTGCCCCTTTCATCACATGGTTGGACAGTTCAACCTCCAGTTTCTGCAATTCATTCTTGGGGCAGAACTCTGTTCGCAGCAGTGTCTTGAAATCCTCCCATGGCATGGCCATGGCTTCTTCTCTTCCTCGGGAGTTGATCTGACCATTCCACCAGGTCAGAGCCCGCTTGTTGAATGTTCCAGCAGAGTAGCGGACTTTATGGTGCTCTGGACAGCTGCAGAGGTCCAAAGTAGCCTCAATCTTCTCAATCCATTGGATTAATCCAACGGCTCCTTCAGATCCGCTAAAGCTAGGCGGCTTACATCCTACGAATGACTTGTAGGAGTAGTGTGAGGTACCACCAGTATTCCCACTGGCTTCTCCAGATGAGTTGCCAGTGTTCATCTCATTACGGAGAAGGTTGAACGTCTCCGGTATCGCCGCCTTCATCTGATTGGTCATCTGGCTGCTCAGTAGTGTCACCAAAGCGATGGTGGTAGGATCCAGTATAGGTGTTGTTCCTGAACCTGATGCCTCGGTGATCAGTGGAGGAGGAGGTGGAGGCGGTGGAGGAGGTGGCGGTGGTGAATCGGCTGGAGATGGTGTCGAAGAATGTGGAGCCAAGCCTAGAGGTGGTAACGAGGGAGTCTGTCTTCGCGGCGGCATTCTGATCATAACCAAAATAATATTGGTTAGTGCAATGATCGAATGCAGAAGACATAATGCAACAAAGTCTTAAATCTTAGATTCTCTACATGCAGGGTCCCTAGGTTATAGTCTAGGCCAAACCGTTTAATTAAATGACCTATATTTCTCTATAACCATGGCTCTGATACCAATCTGTCACACCCCGAGCCGGCAGGATAGGATCGGTTGTCCCGTCGGGCGGAAAGTTCCCGGGGCGCGATATCGTGAGTGATAATCGTGATGATCAGATTGTTTACATTGCACATGATACAGATGAGAAATGCTAATTATAATAGAATTACAAAGTTAAATTACATCAGTATTGTTTATAATTTAACAATGTAAATCTACCATAAACATCATATATTTCTATCTTGTATTTACACAAGATATACAAAATAATTTGCATAATGATGTCTTCAAAAATAATGCAGGTCCAAAAGCTAAGCCTTCTATCTGAAGTCCTAGTACGAAAAGAATAACTTCTTAGTTGACCTGTTCGTCACCTGAGAAGTCATGCAAAAAGATCAAGTCAACACATGGTTGGTGAGTTCATATAGTTTTATGATTTGAAAATGATTTGAAAACCTCTTCCGGTAAAGACCCTAACCTCATTAACTCCACATGTAACATCCACATCGGTATGCTTATATATAGGGCATATGTAAGGGACAAGCCCTAGCCACCATCCCACCACATACTAATATGCATATGACACTGTCGTTAATGATAATTAAGCATTTTTACCCAACACTTCTGATTTGAATTATGATAATGAAACCTGATTTGACTTTGAATCTCTTGAGTTTCTCATAGATAAATGATTTTCCAAACATCAGTGATAATAGTAAAATGTCCAATATTTAATTTAATAATTAAATAATACATTTAAATACAACTAAAACATGATGATTGGGTATAATTTTACTCAATCAGTTAGACTTAGTTGTTGGTGGTTGTCCAAATTGTAACCTCTCACACGTGACCCATACCAGGCATAACTCACAAGGAGTATACCTGGGCGTGACGGGATTTTAATGATTTGCCCTTACAGCTTGACCCAAAGGTCTTCTGTACATGCGGGGACTTTAAGGATATCCTTTGTTTCTTGATCTCTTGATTCTCTTGAGTTTAGATTTTGATATTGATTTCCATGATTGTTCACGTTATTGCCCGTATAGCCTGACTACAAAAGTCTTCTATACCTGAAGGGACTTTATATGTGTGTTACACGTGGTCTTGATTCCATATACAACTGACATCCACCATGACTTGAGTATTAATGAGTTCATTAGATCATAATGATTTCATTATTTCAATGAGTCACACACATTTATGATTTCTGATCTCTTGAGTCTCTTGATTCTTGATTCTTGATTCTTTGAGTTCCCATGATTTTGAATGATAATTGATTTGATTTAAGATTCTTGGGCCTCAGATCACACACTGAGTTATGATTCCCTTGAATATGAATTATTGATCTTGTTCTTTTGATTTCACTTTGAGTTTAGATTCTTGAAGTTGAACTTGATGGACTAAGGGTTGATTTAGAATTCAAATTTAAGGTATTACTCATAAGAGTACTTAAATTTAATTGATAACTTGATTTGTTCATTAATTTCCTAGACAGGAGTCTAGGAGTATCAACAACATATATATGTAAAGACATATAATAATTAAAAGCATTTAAATAAACAGTTTAAATAAAACAGTTTACGCATGCTTCTCAGCCCCGCGTTTTAAAACAAAAATGTTAGAAAAGGGGCAATGAACTCACCTGTGTTGCTTGGTATCGAACTACCACAAAATGCGCGCTCGTTGTTGTAGCTTATGTGTCTTCGGTTCCTGAGTTGTTTTAAGAGAATTCGCATACGATAAGTGTCGATAAATAGACGTCGTAACTAGGGTTTGGTCTCGGTGTGCAACTAAGTGTCCTAGATTACTAATACATTTCTAAGATTCCATCTAACTTGTTCTAACTTAATACCCATTGATAACCCATATCCCAATCTTAGTAGTTACAAAACCCCAGATGATTAGGGTTTAGTTTAATTACAATAAAAGTCTTTAGTTACATCATGTTTAAATTATTTCATTTCAAATTAATTATTTAGAAAACATTATTTAACATCATTTAATAAAGTTTATGAATTTAACTTCTTTTATGAGAAAACATAATTTAATTTAAATGAATACCATTTAACATGTGATGGGCCAAGACGAAGCCCATTGGGCCATCCTCGGCCCATTCCTTGACTGTGAATCTTTAAACGATTTCTTGATACTTCTAGTGAATCACTTGGGTTGGTTTCACGTCCTTGTTAGATTTCATAAGATGTAAGTGTTAATGGTCATACCAACACTTCACAATCTTAACTTATTGTTTTCAAATTCACATGATTATTTAAAAGAACTTTAGGTCAACTCCCATTGTTACTATGATCCTTACTTGATTTATTGGCCTATGGTGAAACTATATCACTCAACTCATATTGCTTGAAAATAGAAACCCTAATTATTGATGCATACACACACCCATGTATAAAGTCCACGTGAAAGTTTCCCATGCAAACCCTAATACTTCATGCACTCACACATCCCATGTCCACTAAACAATCATTCTTTCATGTCTACGTGGGGTTCTCATGCATCCCATGCACACACAAGTAACCCAATTCGATTCAAATCTCAAACAAACATACATGCGGCCACGTAAGGGTTGGGCCGAATCACTTGGGCCGACTAACGTGGGTTAGTCGAATGACTCTTGGCCGATTGAAGATGATGGTCGAATGAGACTCAGCCGAATGATGTCTACCGATCGAATAAGTCCTAGGCCGAAGGAGAGTGGCGAATGATTCTTGGTTCGGCGAATAGGACGATGGCGAATAGGCTTGGTCGAATGAGACTCATACTCAACTGGGTTATTCGGCGAATAGGAACATCATGTGGCCAGGGACCATTCGGCGAATGGGAAAACTGGTTCGGCTAAAGCCATTCGGCGAATGGGATGTCATTCGGCCTAACTGGTTGTGGCCATTCGGCCGGTCGAGCACCACCATTTGCAGCCATGGTTCTTCGATCAAATGGCTATTCCATGGTGTACAACAAGTTCCTAACTCATTCTAGAGGTTTAGTGAGTGATTTCCCTAAGGTTTTAGGGTGATTACAACCGGTTTCTTAAGGTTTCGAACTAGGGTTTTCAAAACCCTAAAATCGCAACAAAAAGCTCGATTTTACCTCGAATCTGGTGGTGTAAAACTCAGATCCTTCGTACTTTCGTATTCTCCTGGTGATGGTGGTGATTTTGACACCAAAAACACAAGAAAAGATGAAAATTTGAGCTAGAAATCCTAGTGAGAAGTTGGATTTTCTTAAGAAGGTTTAGACAGAGAAGGAGGTGAACGTGAATGGGGTGTGGTGGCTGGTAGATGGAGGTTGTTGTGGCATTAATTGCCACAATAAATATGGGGAATAATACCGGGTTCGTTCGGGTTCGTTCGGTTTCGCGTGGTTTCGCGTAAAAACGCCGTTTTCGCGTCATTTTCGTAACAAAACGACTCGGTTTTAAAATAGAATCAATAAATTTATTTTAGGTTGTGATTCCTAATAAATTAACTAAATATCTTTTAATTATTAAAATTTCAAAATATTTATTTAACGTTTAAATCGAATCGCGCGGTCATCGCGCGTATTTGTTCGAATCAAATACGACGATAACCACACTTTTCAACCTTGTTTTCTAATTATTGAATATCATTCAGAACGTTAAACTTTCAAATTTATTCGTACAGATCGTCACCTATACGAATAATCTGTCGGTTTAGCATTCACTTAACGATATTCGTGTTGTTTTGTCCTGTAAGGCCTCAGATACGTTTATACATAATAAAATCCTAACAAATAAATCACTTGATGATTCTGTGTTGCCAGATAATTATCCGACTCAAAAACCATTGTTCTGAACTGATTTCTCTGAAATGACTGTGAATTCACTGTTTTGTTAGCATGAAATGATACTGAGGTTTGATATGAACATGAAATACACTGAATTACATGAAAATTGTACCTGATTACTGTTCACGCACTGTTACGATCACTGTTCCGGAGAGGGTTCCGGCACTGATGTTACAATGCAAACATCAAACCTAATGATAAATGCTAACGTTTAGCTACCCGCCAAACGCCGTAATGCTAACGTCTGGATACCCTCCAGAACGCCGTTAAATGCTAACGTCTGACTACCCGCCAGAACGCCGTGATGATCTTGAGTTCCCGCATATGATCATACCAGTACTACCAAGGGCTTGATAACAAGTTAATGAGGTTCACATAAGAATGTGCCCAAATAGCCTCCACATAACCAAAGTTCCCAAGTGATACGCTTGTTTTTAATACATTGATAAAATATTTGTTTGATGATTGTTTACCATGATTTTTCTGATGATTCTGATATATGATTTCATGGTAGTTGATAAATGTTTATCATGACGTTCCTCATGATAATGATATATGATTTCATGGTATTTGATAAATGTTTATCATGATTTGAAAATGTATCTACATGTTCCACCCTGAGTTTTGGAAAACAAAACATAAAAAGGGGAACTATGAAACTCACAATTATATGCGGATGATGATGATCTTGATGTTCAACTGATAGGAAATCCTATATGGTTCCTATAACAATTTATGACTAACTGAGTTAATCATAACATTTGCGGATTAATCAAATAGATGTTGTTGTTGATTATTTCACTTAAGACGATTCCTAGATGAATTTCTGGCTTAGGAATAGTCAATCCTTGTTATTGATCATTTAGGTATCATGAAACATGAGAATGTGATATTAAAATAGGTTTAATAACCATGCTCAATGTACTAATCTGACTGTTATCATAAACATCAGATCGTTATTCAGGTGATTATCTGTATGCTTATCATTAATTTGAAACACTTAGATGAAACCTAGCATTTGAAGAAATGATCAAAACATTCATAATCATTGTTAAAATCAAATGGTTTAAACCATTTTAATCTAAGATATAGTTTCATGAAAATCGGGCATTACAACGGCTCAAAACATGGATTTATCCAGTAGAACATCGTGTTCTTTGTTTAAAATCATTCCTAGCCATCATCTAGGCAATAATCAACAACCCTAACTATCTCACTACGTTCAAAAACAAGATATAACCAATCAAAATCAAACTAAAAGGTTTAAACGAATCGTTACCTAATCCGACGGATTTCTCGGGTAGATATGATGATCGGGACTTGTAGATACGTTCCTTGGTACGATCCACGCGATTAGAAGGCTTAAAAATAGTGATTTTATGGTTAAAGAAGCAAAACTTTCGTCTGGAAGAGTTTTTGGTCGAAATAATTGAAAAAATCAAGTTCTGGAAGCCATCTGATCGATTTAAGCGATTTTGCCGACATTTGGGCTCCGGGCGCATCGCCCCAACTGGGTGCGTGGTCCGAGGCGTATCTCCTGGCGGCTATTTCGTCAATTTTTAATCTTATCTTCGTTTCACGATTCCGGGAGCATACGAACTCCGTTTTGCGCACGGTTTTCGCCTACGTTCACGATTTTTCGAGCTCTTTCCAATGGTTATAATTTCAAGACTTAAAGAGTTCAAAATATTTGACCTCTTATTTAACGCTATATTCGACTCAGTGTATCTTGAAATCGGAGCCTCGTTTCGCGATTTCGCTTCCACTCATTCTCTTCATTTTCGAGTTATGATTCTAAACATGAAATCAGTTGGCCACCTATTTGAACAAGCATTAGGTGATGGATGTTTCTTTACGATCTACTAACACCATATTCTTGAGTAACTACAAGTCATGAGCTGATACGATATGATATTAACATTGTTTCTGTAAAGACAATTAATCACATTGTATACCCAATCTACCCACACTGTCCAACTCAATTTGTTATACAACCTGATTAATTCTCGAGTACAGTGAACGTTCTATGAATTGCATGTTGTTTTGAATCTGAATGTCTTCCAGTGGAATCTGAACATCATGATCCGCTAAGCATTTCTTAAGATTCGATACATGAAACGTATTGTGAACATTGCTTAGCTCCACTGGAAGTTTGAGTTTGTAGGCTACGGAACCAATCTTTTCCAGGATCTCAAAAGGTCCGACGTACCATGGTGCAAGTTGCCCTTTCTTCCCGAATCGAACACGCCTTTCCACGGAGAAACCTTGAGTATAACTCGGTCACCGAGTTGAAACTCAAGCGGTTGCCTACGTCGATCAGCATAACTCTTCTACCGATCTCGTGCGGCCTTATGCCTTGATTGAATGATTGTGATCTTGTCAGTTGTTTCTTGAGTGAGTTCAGGCCCAACGACCTGTGAGTCACCAACTTCAGTCCAGCAGACCGGTGATTGGCACTTCTTATCATATAAGGCATCGAATGGTGCACATTGAATGCTTGTATGATAGCTATTGTTGTACGAAAACTCGATGAGTAGAAGATGAGTATCCCAACTCCCTCCAAGGTCGATCACACAAGAACAAAGCATGTCTCGAGTGTTTGATTGTCCTTTCGCTTTGACTGTCGATTTGCGGATGATACGCCGTGCAAAGATTAACACGGGTTCCTAGAGCCTTTTGCAATGATTGCCAAAAGCGAGAAGTGAACGGCTATCACGATCGGATATAATTGACTATGGAGTACCGTGACGCGCGATGATCTCGTTGATGTACAAAGTGGATAACTTCTCCATTTTGTAATCCTCTCGGATTGGGAGAAAATGAGCAGATTTGGTGAGTCGATCGACGATCACCCAAATCGAATCGTAACCTCTCGGAGTTCTCGGCAATTTGGTTATGAAATCCATGGAAATTTGCTCCCATTTCCATTGAGGGATTTCCGGTTGTTGCAGAAGTTCTGAAGGCTTCTGTCACACCCCGAGCCGGTGAGCCGGATCGTGTGTCCCGTCGGGCGGAAGGTTCCCGGGGCGCGATATCGGAGATGATAATCGTGAAGATCAGATTGTTTACAATGCACATGATATAAAATGAGAAACTGCTAAATGAAAATAAAATTACAAAGTTAAATTACATCAGTTTTGTTCATAATTTAACAATGTAAATCTACTATCAACATTTGGCATTTCATCAAATAATTGATGTTCGATTACATTCGTTACGATCTTTAATCACTTTTATTATTCAATTTTTATTTTAAGATCATAACTTGTTAATAATTTTTAACATCAATTCATCATAATCATCATTTAACTCATGGATCATAATCCATATTTAATTTAAAGTCATATTCAACCCATCCTACTAGTTATCACACCATGATATGGGTTTCATAATAACCGGACATTATCCCGGCTTCAAAACGAAGATTTCACCATCAAAATAGCAAGTTCTTCGTTTCTAACAATCCCTAGTTATCAACTAGGCAATAATCAATACCCATAATCATAGTATTATAATCAAAACTAGATTTAATCCATACAATATTAAACTAGTAGAAGAGATTGAATCGTTACCCCTCTGAACGAAGTTCTCGGATGAAAACGACGATCAGAAGTGATATAATCGAACCCTGGCTCGATCCGAACATCTGGATGGCTTCAAAACACTGATCTGGCAACAAAAAGTTGCTCTGTTCGTCCATGGGTGTTTTTGAGGTCGAGAGGATAAAAATTAAAATTTCTTGAAGCAATCTGATAAAAATATCAATCTGCTAAACCGCCACACCCGTCGCGTATCGCGAAGCAAGGTAAAAGAACTCTTCGAGTACCGCAAAGAAATCCGGAGACCTTAGATATTTTGGGTGCTTCGCGTACTGTGAAGGAGCCTCAGAATCATCTTCGCATACCGCGACGAGTCCCAAAACATAATATCTTTGTAATTTTCTTCGTTTCACGACTCCGGACAATCTGTAACTCCGTTTCGTGCACGGTTTTCTCCCACGTTCATCATTTCTCACATACTATCAACCTCTAATAACCAAAATTTCTAAATCATCATGGATCTCTAGAATGATCACATGTGCTCGTGCTTTTGATGACGTAATTCTCACACATTTTCAAAGTACAACAATCACAATCGTTCAATAACGATTATTTACAATACTTTCATTATTAAAAACCGGTTGTTACATTTACCCTTTTGACTTCATTGACCACTGATTCTCTTCTTTCTATTTATATCATTTCTTCCCATACTCAGTGGTTATCACCTCCGCATTTACCCTAAACTCTCTGAAACTCCAGTACCAAGACAAAGGGGTGTATGTAGATCCTGAGATGGACTCAGGTCATGTTGAAACTGACATACCATTCACGGAATCGGATGATATCCTTAAACGGATTGACGAATCAAACCCTAAAATTCAGGAATTGACGCGTACTGTGTCAAATATTCAGGCTGATGTGGCCAAACTCACTGAGTTGGTCACAAAAGTCTTGAATGACAAAGTCCTGAAACCCAAATCCAACCCAATGCAGGCACCTTCACTTGAAGGTCTATCAAACACCACACCTACTTCCACTACTCTCACATTCTCTCCCCAGATTCTTCAAGAAGTGTTAAACCCACTTCTTACCACCCACCTTACCAACTTCTTTGCCAATTTTACCAAATATTTCTTTCACATATAGTCTACCCAAATGGATCTACTGAAAGTTTCAGTAGATTCCAAAATAAAATTCCTTAAACATGAGGTGGCAAACCAGACACTTTATTGCACTCTCTTACATGTATTGCTCCTCCTCCCCCTTGGTTCAAGGAATAGACTGATGAAACCAAAAAGTAGGAGATTGAAAAGCTTTTAGCTGGAGCACAAGCAGCTAAAAGGGCTCAACCAAACCAAACCAAACCAAAGAAACCTTTAACTCCCATACCTGAGTCAAACTCAGACTCAAATGATGATCAGTCCATCTCTTCTTTGAGACCAAGAAAAAGAAAACTTAGATTGGATAATGATGATGAGGCTGACCTTAATCTACCCAAAAAGGCCAGAGTTCCCTCTCCAGTAAGACCAGTTGAGGATGCAGCTGAAAAACCTTAAACCTCTCTTTTGAGAGAATCCTACTCCCCACAGAAGTATATCCCCTCAACCGAGGAACTTCAAAGCCAGTTAAATGAATAGGAGGAGAAGGAGAAGGAGAAGAAGATCTTAGCTGATCTTGAGGATTCTGGCCTTCAGGGAGAAGAACTGATCAAAGGCTACTAGGATCAAATAACTCTGTTGGACCAGCATCAAGATAAAGAGTATCAGGATCAGAGGGGGAAAATCATCAAGTTCCTGCCGAATGAAAGAAATTACAAAGTGCAAACCTTCATGAATTGGGATCTTACAAGCCTTAGAAAGGAAGTTGAAGCCCTTTCTAAAAGATTGAAGGAGGAAAATAAGAAGAAGAAGACAGCTGAACAGAGAAAGAGAATAAAGCATATCCTTGTCCAAAATGCTTGGGAATCAAGGAACATCATCATGAGATGGAAATATAATATTCAGTTCGATGAATGGTCAAAGTTCAAAAGGGTTTAAAGTGATCACCCTAAACTTTGGCAAAATTCTGCTTCCCCTTCTACAGGCTTAGTTTCCTCCTCAACAACAGAAACCAAGGATACCACAAACATAACAATAATTGATCAGCTGATGAATGAACCCTTAGGAGGTTCCAGCACGGGTTTGGTGCCACCATCCTTGGACAACAAGTTCAAACCATGGATACCCGTTGAAGAAGAATTCAAGCCTATCCTTTTGGAAAATTATGAAGCTCATCAGCATGTTGTGGTCAAAAAGGTTCTTAACCCAAGGGATCAAGTCAAAAAAAGAGAGATCATACACTGGCCCTCCACATATCCTCCCAATCTTTCTATAGTTCCTTCTCCTCAACCACAACCCCTTCAAGTTACTCATTCTAGGGACAAAATCAAAAGGTTGTTATTTGACCAATACTCCAAATCCATAACCATTGAAAGATTCAATGGGTCAAGAACCTTCTTCACAGACTGGGAGTCCATCCTAAACCTTTCCAAGGATGATCTTAAAGTTCAGCAGCATATAACTTTGGAAAATGCTGACACGAACTATGAAGTTCTACAGTTTGTGCGTAGTCTCAGGATCAAATCATTTTGATTCTAAGTCAAGAATAATTTGTTTTGGCTTCGTCAGTCTAGAGGGAGATTGTTGAAAAAATAAGGACTAATGAGCCTCAACCACACTTCCCCTTCTAAGCAAAACCACTATGAAGCCCAAAAACTTAATAATAGCCGCGAACATCTGTTCTCGACCACTGAGTCTCAACCGTGGAATACTACAGTGGATCCAACAACAACTGATCCAATAGTTGAGCCAACAACCGCGGATCATGTCTTGAAGACAACAGCAGAATCAACGACCGCATAATTGCTTATGTGATTCAACCACTGAACACATAACAACTGATCACAACCACGGAAGAATAGCTGAAGATCCTAGTTTCCGTAGTTGTTGATTTTTCTATCAGTTGTTGTACAATTTTGTTTGTATCAGTGTCTATAACTTTGTCAGTTGTTTGTCTTATTATTTCTTGTCTTGTAACATTGAATGTTGGGTATTTATACCCCAACATTCCCTGAATTACTTGAATTGATTTTCCCAAAAATTCCTTGTGTTCTTATTATGTTTTCTCCTTTTCTAGTAAAACTAAACAACCTGAAAATAACTAAGTGTTTGACTCAAGAGGGAGTGAATTCCTACGCATTGACCTTGAGTCTAAAGTCGGATATTCTTGGTTTGTAACTCCTCACGGTCCAACAATTGGTATCAGAGCCTTGTTATTTAGTCTTGGTTTAACCATCAAGTCTAAAACTCAAAGGTCTTACTGATATCCGGTTGTTTACACTCTTCAAAACTTTGTTTACTCCTTCACTTCATTTATTTTTCAAACGGGCCCTTAGTGTGCACACATTGCTTTTCTAAAACACAGACAATTTAATTAGGAAATCATTTAATCTACTAGAAGATCAAGCCCTTTTGTATTACACCAGTTTTAGTATAGTTTTACGTGCCAACATTAAAACATGATTCAATGGCTTGTATTGATGAAGTAAGAATCAATGGTTAGGAATGGAATGATTCTTGAATCTGTATAATACTAAATCTTCAGATAAAATTGATATGCTTGTATAAATGAATTTCTCTATAATATGTTCTAACTACTAAGCAATATTACAACTTGAGTTTGAAGTAAATTTGTTCTCTGTTCTTTCATTTTGCTTTCTCCTTGTTCAACGAACTTATTAACCTTCAATTAATTGTTTGAGGTTTTTATCATTCTCATATGCAATGATTCACTATCTTGTTTATTGTTTTATTACATGTTTAATAACTACATCCAATTCAATAATTTTATTTTTTTGTGGCTTTGATAAAACTATCTTGTTTATTGTTTGAATTCTTATGGGTAGTTTGGAGAAATTGAAAAATTGATCCCTATTGTACTGTAGAGTAAAAAAATTTGTACGTAAACGTATATGTCATAGGGGGTTTGGTTTTAAAACCGCAAAACCACTAAACTGGTCATTGGATCGGTTTTGTGGTCTGTTTTTCTCAAACATTTGGTCGATTGGTTTCAAAAGATTGAAAATGTAGAAAATGGTTTGATTTAGGGTTTTCACTAACAATTGATCTTAGAAAACTTTTGCAAACCATGTTTATATATATGTGTGTGTTTATATACACACGGTTTTTTTTGGTTTAGGTGTCATCTAAGAAAAAAAATATTATTGGGATTGTAATTTTATTAGCCGTCTCAAATCGTAAAACTTAACGGTTAGGTTTGATTCAATTTGGTTTTTATTTTTAACGGTCATAAAAAGCCTAAACCAAGATTGTCAAAACCTAGAAAACTTTAACGGCAAAATTAAAAGTGAACTAAATCGTTGATAAAGGTTCGGTTCGGTTCAGTTTGATTTGATTTTTATTTTTAGGTAACATTATTATTGGTCACCTAAAAACCCGACCTCAAAAACCCATATTGTTTTTTTTAACAGCAATAGTCCTACTTCTAAATTACACCAATATACACCTTGTTTGCATTTGAACCCAATACCTCATTCCTAAGAGACAATGCCTCTACCAAGTGGGCTAGTCCCACATTGGCGCAAAAACCCATATTATAAGACATTAATTTGGTACTTACACCACAAAAGTATCGAGATTCGCATTTTCGTTTTTGTTTTCTTTTTTGCTATAATTTTTTTTCGAGTAATTTTGTTTAAAATCGGTACGTCTTCAACGCAAAACGAGGGGTTTAAAAATCCTTACAAGGCTTTTTTTTTTTTTTGTTGTGGTTTTTTACTAATTATTTTTTCTTCGTCTTGTTTTTTTTTAACTGGCATGCCTCAAGGGCTAATAAGGAGATATAAAAATAGCTACATCCCTTTTGTTAATGTAAATATTTGTAAAGTTAGAGTTTCTAAAACCCAGATTGTGTTTTCAAGGTTTTATCATTTCGTTACACCGATGGGTTACCACTCTGAAGCACTATTGGTTGACCACGAGTTAAATGTTATCATGCAACAAAAAACTAAATAATATGTTTGCTACATATGTAAAATTACAGTATAATAATTGGATTATGTTAAATTAATAAGGTTATTATTCTAAAATGCAGCGGCGGCCCTGAGATTTGGCGAGCCCAGGACGAACCGGAAAAAAAAGACCCCCTAAATAATTCTAATATTAAAGTGGAAGTGCTCAAAAAACCAAAAAACCGTTTAATACCGAAAATCGAAACGTATTCGTAACTGAAAAAATCGAACCGAATTCTGAATTCGGTTTTCATTTCGGTTCTAGCTGTAGCAAAATTCCGAATTCGGTTTACGGTTCGGTACCTAACCATATCCAAATTTCGGTTTTTGATTCCAATTTTTTTATAAATTTGGTTTGTTTGGTTAACCAATTAAACCGAATTCAAATTTAAATTTATTATCTTATTAATAATATATAAGATTGAATTCGGTTTACTCGGTTGAATTTGGTTTATTCAGATCGGTTTATTCGGTTTTTAATCGGTTGATTTGGTTTTAATCGGTTTATTCAATTGAATTCGGTTTATTTGGATCGGTTTATTTGACTTTTAAGCAGTTTATTTGGCTTCAATCTGTTTATTTGGTTTTAACCGAAATTAGAACCAAATCACTTATCGAATTCGGTTCGGTTTTTTAAATGGGAAAAAATTGAAAACCGATTAAACCAGACCGAATAATCCGTTAACCGAACCAATTGACGTATTTAGTTTAAAGGACATGAAAGTAACTTAATATACTTTAAGAAAAATGATTTTTTGGACTATTAAATAATGTGTGTATAAATGTTTCTTTTTAGTTCGTTTCGAGTTATTAATTCTCATTTGAATGAATCCGCATATATACGTATATATAAAAAATTTCATGCCCCCATAAAAAATGGGCCCGGGACGGGGGTCGGGTTTGCTCCCTCCCCCGGGCCGCCCTTGCTAAAATGTTTAATAAGTATCTTGAGCCATTAGATTAATAATTAATGGACATTATTAAATTAAGTTGTTATTGGTTATTTAATAACTATTACTTTTGTTAACTTTTTTTATCAAATTATCTCACATTTTTTATACGTTCAAATACTTTTACATACAAAATTATTATCTTTTAAAAAAAATCAAAAAACAAACATTTTTATCTTTAAAATTAGTACAGTACTGCTATATAATTTTTTTTTTATTTATTATGTATTTTGTACAGGTCATTATGTTTTTTTGTATTTTCTAATCAATGGTGCGTTTTACTGAATTATTTAAGACACAATAATGTTGCAGAATACATAATTTCAATCAATGATTATACAATGACGAGTATGAATAACACAATAATTTTTATAAAAGACAAAATTACATGTAAAAAATATGAACAATTTTGTAAAGGTACATTGTGTCTTTTGTTATTTTTACTCAATATTGTGTTTTCTTAAACAATTTAAAACACAATAATGTTGAAAAATACTTAATGTCAATCAAAGAAAATACAATGCTGAGTATGAATAACATAATGATTTTTAAAAAGACACAATTACCGGTAAAAAAACACAATGATGACTATGAACAATTTTTTACAGGTTATTTTTTCTTTTGTACATAACATTGTGTCTTTTTTATAGGTCATTGTGTCTTTTGTGTTTAATGCTCAATGTTATGTTTTCTTAAACGATTTAAGACATAATTATGTTGCATGATACATAATGTTAAGCAAGGATGACATAACGACGGGTGTAAATAAAAAATTATTTTTAAAAAGACTTAATTATTAGTAAAAAAAGACAGAATTGCCTATAAGAAAAACATAGAAAAGATAATTATAAACAAACGCTTAAGAAATACACAATGAAAATAATTAGACACAATAAAATGAAAAAATGTCACTTTTTTTATAAAACACTATACTTATTTTAAAATTAAAAAAAATGCTTATTTTTATAATATAATTTTTTAAAAAAATAATATCGTATGTAAAATTTATGAAAGTTTAAAAAAATGTGTGAAGAAAGTATCATGACTAAATTTCCCTTTAATAACATTTGTTCTAAAATTTTGAATTTTCCTTTTAAATCTATCTCATGATCTCATGGTCAAGCTCAAACATACAACAAAGAAATCGACATTAAAATCAAGGATGAGCTTGGTTAGGTTAATCGAGCCAAATTTAACCTTACACTTGTTCAAGGCTTCAACTCAGTTTGACCTGACTCATCCATATATTTGTGTTTTACATTACGCGTAGATCTAGCAACGAATAATTTAATGCAAAAAAGAAAATAATTAATATTTTAATGTAACGCTAATTAATTTTTTATATGCATCTATTTTAATTTAATATAAATCATTGTAAATTTATAATAATTCTAATACAATAATAGATTTGCTCTTTTACGTGTATGAAACTCGTCACCTCGTCGGGTTCCTACTCAAACTTAGAATCTCTCTCATCAATCATGCACGTTAGAATCTATCTATCAATCATAGTACCTCATCTTTTTCTTTTTTCAGTTTCATTTCTTTTATGACTTTAATGTAATATTTTTAAATTTAGTGGATCTCAAAATAAAATTTTCATGAATACCAAAATTATTGTTCTAATATTATGTACTATTCATTATGTACTTTATTTAATAGATCTACAGTAATTGTCTGCTTAAGTGCTTAAGTTTTCCATGTTATTTTTAATTAAAGAAAGAATTGTGATTTTTGACATGCGGTTTAGTGCTATTAACTATTTCAATTTTGAATAAAATATTTTTGTAATGTACTCCATGTGGCTTAAATAATGAACGCTTTTGGTCTCTATTCATAGTTATGTTTGATGACAAAAACCATAATTTGTTTAAACTATATAGGTTGCATTAATATAAAACTATATTTTGGCAGAAAATAATTAAAACACTTAAATAACATGAGACAAAACCGTAATTTCTTCTTAATTAAAATTATAATAAATTAAGAAAACATTTTTCGCTTTTATTAGATATTACATGCTTATTCTTTGTTTTTAAAAAAGTTCTTAAGATTTTTTGTTTTAACACTAAGTAAAATCTCGTGTATTACATGGGTTGAAAACTGAAATGATATGTAATTTGAAAGAAATTTGTTTTCGAAATAAATGTTTTTTATGAAAACTTATTTTTACAGAACTTTTATTTTTCCAAAAACTACAAATTTAACATAATTTTTTTTAAAAAAAAATTAGTTTAGAAAATTTTCAAATTTTGTAAACTTTGTTAAAGTGAGTTTTTTAATAAAAAAGATTTCATTTTTTATTTATTAAAATTTTGTTTTATTATGAAAAAGGTATATAAAGTCGTTAGTTATTAGATTTAAAATTCTTTAATAAATTAAAAAAATATAATTCTAATTATCATTTAATATGAGAGAGAAAGATTAAAAAGATTAAAAAATGACATGTGTCAATAATTTTTAAAAAAAAAATTGACATGTGACAATAATGGTATAATAATTGACATGTGACAACAAAATATACTTATTTATTATAGTAGTAAGATTTTGTTACAGTTTACATTCTTGTACAAATTTCAAAAGTTTTGTTACTTTTTTAAACGACAATTTTGCCCATATTTATTAATTTTGTTTCAAATTTATATATAAATATTTAATTTGGATATAATTAGTAATTTGTTGACTATAAGTTAAAGTTGCTTAAAAATGCGCTTAATATAATATATATTTATCTAGATTCATAATTTTCCGTAATTTGAATACAATAGAATCTACTAATCCTAATGCTATACAAGTTTACAGAAATCAATGATTTGCGGTATGAGTTCATAGGTTTTTTTTTTTTTTTTTAAATCTAAATTCTAAAAGTTGTTAATAAGTGTATAAAAATATCATAAATGATGTTCGTAAGGTATTGAAATATGAAGATTTTGTTATACAACATACATCCAATCGTGGCTATGTAAGTTGTTGGTAAATTTGCCTTAGTTTAACCCAAATTGGGATTTTCAATAAAAGTGAGTTTAAATTATCACTAATTCCTAAGAAAAATGCTAATATTAAGACATTGTGGTGTGTCAAGTGAACGGGGAGTGGGTTGGGCGTGGAACACCGGGGCGTGAATGACTTGGGCGTGGCCACAGCCACGCTTCTCTCGACCGTTTGAACATTTATTTTTTCGACCGTTTGAAGAGCAACGGCTACATTTGGCAAATAAATTTTTTTTCCTATATAAACCATTCATTCAAACACAAATTTTTACCCTCAAAAAAATACTTCTATTTACAATACAAAAAAAAAAAGCTTTTCAATGGATCCCAACCAAACACCAAACCAATACTACAACCCGAGCACCCCAACTAACCGAAACCCGAAAACCCCACCTTCGAATTGGTTCTTCAACCGTTCACCTATGAATCATTTTTTCGATTCAAATTGTTATCGTCCGCATTTTGAATCAAGTCCACAACAAGGGTTCTACATATTTGCTGAATATGGTTCGAGTCAATAAGCACACGGGTTTGCTCAACTATCAAAAGATGGAGTTGTACCCAAAACTCAACCCTCTACCGATGCCGGTCCAAGCACTCAACCAACACAAAAGCGTAAACACAAAAAAAAAGTTGGGGATACCGAACCCGTTGTGCTAGCCCAAACACGTCCCGAAAAATGGACACCGGAGGAGGAGTTTGCGCTTTCGAAAGCTTGGGTCGATGTGTCGAAAGACCCAATTGTTGGTAATTACTTTCGTTTTATTATTTTAAATATTGTTAATTATTTGTTTAAAATTTTTTATATTTTATATTTATATATGTAAGAAAACAAAGTCAACACAATGGTTGGTGAGTTCATATAGTTTAGTAGTTGTAAAATAGTTTTAGCAAACCTTTTCGGTAACAACCTTAACCTCATTAACATCACCTGTAATATCCAGATTGGTATGCTTATATATCGGGCATACGAAAGGGTCGAGCCTATAACCCGCCCAGACGCCATCCCACCGCATACTAATCCACATATGACACTGTTGTTCATGATAATTAAGCGCTTTACCTATCATCAAAGTCTCCCATAGTTTTAAGTATCCTGTTTAGAAGTTTAAGACATTCACCCAATAGTTTAAAGTATCATGTTTAGAAGTTTAAGACATTCACCCAATAGTTTCAAGTATCATGTTTAAAAGTTTAAGACATTCACCCGATAGTATTCACAAACCCCTTCGATAACAACCTTAACCTCATTAACATCACCTGTAATATCCAATTCGGTATGCTTATATATAGGGTATATGTAGGCTCGAACTTACCGCCCGCCCAGCCAACGTCCCACTACATACTAAATTACATATGACATTGTTGTTAATGATAATTAAGCGTCTTACCTACCATCCAATCCCATCATAGTTTTTAAGTATTATGTTTTATGAGTTCAACACGCACAAAGTGGTATTTGAGTATCGAGTTTTGAGAGTTTCCATTATGGACAGTTGAACACCCCAAGGAATTCAGCATCCATCCATAACGGAACTAAGTAGGACTCGCGACATCGGTGTTTGATAAAGGTGTCTTCAAGATAACACAAAGTCAACTTGAAGATACCAAAATCATCCTAGTCACTCGTCACAACCATGGGTGAATCAAGAAGAACACTGAATGACTAGTAGGGCTTGACCAATGTCAAGACGCGGCGGTCAATCAGTCTGTCTTACGATGTCCGATAGCTTAAGCATACAAGTTTATAGCATTCACATAGTTTTACTGAAGACTAGTAGGGGTTGACACATAGGTCAACACGCGGCGGTCAATCAGCCTGTTGTCTTAGCATTCCAAGTATATCAAGCATTTATGTGTTTCAAGTATTCCAAGCATATTAAGCGTTCAAGCGTTTTAAACATTCCAAGCATATTAAGTGTACAAGTGTTTATAGCATTTCAAGCATATAAGTCTTTATAGCCTTTTGAGCATGTGAGTCTTTCTGAGTTTAAGTTTTCAATCTTCCATAAGTACAGTTTTCAAAAGCATTCCTAGTTTTAGTGTTGTCTTTCTTATGCATTTAAAAGCTTCGAGAGTTTTAAGTAAATAGGTATAAGTGTAAACATCTTTAGCATTAAGAATAAGAGTATAAAGTATTAGTATTTAGAGTAAATGTATATAGTATTAGCTTTTAGAACGAGTGTATCAAGTATTAGTATTTAGCGTAAGTGTTCAAAGCATTAGCATTTAGACTTAGCATGTAGCATTAGTATATAGTATTTGCATGTAGCATTAGTATATAGTATTTGCATGTAGCATGAGCGTATAACATTAGCATGTAGCATGAGCATATAGCATTAGAATATAGTATTAGCATATAGAATTATCATGTAGCATTCCCATGTAGCCTTTATATTAGAAGTATAAAGTATTAGAATAAAACATTAGCACTGTAGTATGACTGTGTTAGCATTATGAATAAGTTTAAAAGCGTTTAAGAACATTAAACAGTTATTCTAAAATGTGTAAACATGCTTCTCAGTCCCGAAGTAAAACAAATATGTTTGAAAAGGGACAAATGAACTCACCTTGTGTTTGAAGTGGTTGACTAAGTATAAACAAGAATGCGCGCGCTCGTTGTTGGATTTCTTGTCGTATTCACACTCCTGTATTGATTTCATGTTGTTGTATCTTATAAGTATATGTTGTAGTGATTTGTGTGTGTATAAGTGTTAGTGTTAGTCCTAAAGTTGGCTAACACTTGTGAGTCTCGGTCTTTATTCGGCCCTTGTTTCCATTGTCATAAGTGTATTTGAAGTGTATAGTTTCTAAAGCCTGACGTCTTATCCTTGTTAGCTTGAGTTAGTTGTGGTTTAGTTAGCAATTTGCTAAGCCATCTTTGTAGTAAAACAACTAATTTTCATGCTTAGTTATTTCTTATTCTTGAGTAAGGAAAAATGTTAACATTTCTTGTTTAGTGGGCCGTATAATACACAGGTGGACCAAATCTCAAATCCTTGAGTTGATTAAGTGTATTGGGCCGGTCAATTAGACCAAGTCGTGGTCATGGGCTAATTGAGATGATATGGGCTTAGTTCAACTAAAGTGTTGGGCCATGTATGTGTGTGGGCCGAATGTCAATGGTTAGTCGAATTAATAAATCCTAGGGCCGGTTTAGGTTGTGTGTGGCCCAAATATTTTGTACACGGGCCTAGTATATGGGTTTAAACTGGTTGAATATGTTATTTCCCATTTCCAGCGAACCTTTCAAGTCCGTTGCCCAAGGTTCGGCTCTAATATACTCCTAGCGAACCTATTAATCGAAATATTAAGGTTCGGTGATGATGGCTAAGGTTCGGGACTTCTAGGTTTGCCATGAAGAAGGTTCGGGTTATGAGAGGTTCGACAATCCTAGGTTCGTGGTCATCAGATTTGCATTTTCTAGGTTCGTGAACCCAAGGTTCGTGGCAGCTCTTTGGTTCGGTGATCCCCAGGTTCGTCTACCACTAGGGTTCAGTGATGGAGGTTGTGGCCATGCAAGGTACGCCTGATAGCATGGGTTCAGGGTACAGATTCGTGACAAGCACCAAGGTTCGCAGCAAGAGGTTCGTGGCTGGAGGGTTCGCAGGTCATGCATTCAAGGCTCGCGGTTGAAGAGAGAATAGCAGGGTTCGGCCATTGCTCATTCAGGTTTGTCACCTAGGGTTCGCTGTGAAGGTTCGGCGACCTATAAGGGTTCGGCCATTAGCTGTGTTAACAGGTTCGGCTGTCCCTCTTTCCCGGCTTCTCTCACGAACCTGTTCACCATGCATCACCATCTCGACCTGTAGCTGTTGTAGGCTTGTTCCATGGTTCTAGTTATGCGAAATTGGTTTCTTGAAGGTGTACGGTTCGATCAAAATAAGTTTCTAACCGATTGGGATGAATGGGTCGACTAAGGTGACCAAAAACCCTATTTTTTTCAAACATTCATGCTCAATACCTCGAATCTGGCCGGATAAATTCTTAGATCAGTTGTACTTCTAGGTAGAGGACGATCGGAGCTACGTGTAGACACCAAGAACTCGTGATTTCACCACCAAATGATCAAGATATTGTAGTTTGAAGTTGGAATTTAGAGGGAGGGAGAGAAAAACGGTTGGGAGGTAGAGAGAGGGAGGGAAATGTAATAAATGAGGTAAAATGGTCTCATTCGTACCTTTTATACCCCGAGGGTGTTCGGGTTCGTTTCGGTTGCTCAGTTATCGTTTTCATAGTGTTTCCGGCACGTTACGCGCGTGTTTTGTAAATTAAATAAAATAATTTATTTCTAATTATTTGGAAAGTGGTTATTCCTAATAAATCTTTTAAGTTACCTTTTCTTGATTATTTATCGTAATTAATTATTTTAAGCGTTTCGTTAGCTCGCGTCACTAGTTCCGTATTCTATGTATTTTAAATAAAATGACTTTATTTTTAATTTCTAAAAGATTGTGATTCCTAATAAATATTCAATATTCAACTTTCTTAAATTATTATCGTTCGTTTCGTTATTCGTTTCGTTAGAACGTGTCACCATCGCGCGTATTCATTCGAATCGTCACCCGATCGAACATGACGTTGGTTTCACTTTCTGATTCTTGTTTTCTGCTTTTCAGTCATCGTTTCAGAAAGTTAAATTTCATATTTATTCATATAGATCGTCACCTATACGCATAATTCGTCGGTTTAGCATTCTGTAACAACTACCGTTATGGTTTTGTTCTGTTTAACCTCACATACGTTTATACATAATAGCATTAAATCAAGCATCTGCGTGTTAGTTATGTGTTGTCTGTTGTGTTTCTGACTGTTAAACCGTGAGATTTAATCAGATATCAGAAACTATAGCATAATAGTTTAGTGTCAAGTATCAAATATCAAGAGCATGCAATAGTTCATGTAGTTTGTACCTGAATTACTGTGCAAGTTACTGTTGAGTTTACTGTTCCGGTGACGTTTCTGGCACGGATGTGGCAGTCTCCTCTTGTTAAAGAAATTTCGTCCCGAAATTTATGCTAGGTACGAATTTCTTTGTAACCAAGTGGGGAGACTTTTGTTTAGTATGATGTTCCCTAGCTCCCAAATAAACTTTGGGTCGCGTTTGGGGTTCCCCGTGTATGGCCTCAGAGTTTTGCTCGCGTTATTGCTCATAGTTGTCTTACTGCTAGGCCTTGCTTAATCTTTGCATAACTCTAACACCTTATTGTTCAAAACTAATTGATGTTATGAGCATCAATTGTTACACAACCTTAGTGTTAGCTGCAGTTTCCTACGTATGTTATATGCATTAACTAAGGATTCTTTCATTGTTCCTACTGCAATAAAAGAATTCCTAAGTTTTCATGGAATACCTATGTGGTTATACTAATAGGAACAAGATAAATTTCTTATTCATACTAGTATCGAAATAAACAAAGACTTATGAGTAAAGAGGTGCTACATACCAGTACCCGTCTTTGGGTCTTGGCGTGCTACAGCGGCTCCAATCATAAATGCCCTCCCACGAGGTGCTTGAACTGCTTGTTGCACTCTTTTCGGGCAGTCCTTGGAGAAATGACCTAGTTCTCCACAGTTATAGCATCCCTGATTGTTGTTGTTGTTGTGATTTCCAGGGTTTGGTGGTGGTGGTATTGCCATGGCAGCATTGTTTACAGCTGGTGCCGGTAGCGTTCGGCAGTGGTGAACCAAATGGCCTTTTCGACCACAGTTGGTACACTGCCTACACGGCATTGTGCCAGCATGATGAAACCGGCATTGTGCACATTGAGGATGTATGCCCGAGTAAGGTTTGCGTGCAGCTTTAGTAGGTATTGTAGCAACTTGATGGAGGGGTATGGGCATCGTCTAGTCTTGAGTGACCTTCTGCTTCATCTTTGATTGTTCCTCTTTAGCCTTTCCTGAGTCGTTTTTCAAAACTCCTGACTTCACCATTACGTCAGTGAGTTTAGCGGAAAGAGAAATGGCTGACTCTAGAGTAGCAGGGTTTGCAGCAAGTACAATGCCTTGAATGCAGGATGGTAATCCTCCTCCATATCGGTCAATCCGCTTTTCCAGAGTCGGCACCATCTCAAGCACCAAGGTTACCAATTCATGATAGTGAGTAGTGAATGTCATGTGATCTGCTCCTTTCATCACGTGATTTGACAGTTCCACTTCTAGCTTCTGAAGTTCGTGCTTGGGACATAATTCATTCCTTAACAGGATTTTGAAGTCTGCCCATGACATCGCTAGTGCTTCTTCTCTGCCTCGAGCTTGTATCTGAGAGTTCCACCATGTTAAGGCATGCTTACTAAAAGATCCAGCAGTGTAGCGAATCTTATGGTGTTCTGGACAACCGCTGATGTCCAGTGTAGCTTCCATTTTCTCTAACCATTGGCTTAGTCCACCAGCTCCTTCAACACCGCTAAAGCTTGGCGGTTTGCATCCTACGAATGATTTGTAGGAACAGTCTGAAGTAGTGCTGGTGTTTCCACTAGCTTCCCCCGTAGTATGCCTAGAGTTGTTACCGTAACCTTGAATTCTGTTGATCATCTCCAGAAGAATATCCTTCAGCTGGTTGGTCAGTTGACAACTCAGTAATGTTGCAAAGGAAACAGTAGCAGGATCCAGAACTAGAGTTGCATTCGGGTTCGGAGGAGGGTCTAGTGGAGGAGGAGGAGGTGCTGAGTGTTCTCTACATGAGGGTCCCTAAGTTATAGTCTAGGCCAAACAGTTTAAGTAGATGACCTATTATTCTCTATAACCTTGAGCTCTGATACCAATCTTTCACACCCCGAGCCGGTGGGACGGATTGACTTTCCCGCCGGGCGGAAGGTTCTCGGGGCGCGATATCGTGAGTGATAATCGTGATGATCAGATTGTTTACATAGCATCAACATTGAGAATAACTAGAGCACAATAAAGCATTAAACTAGGATTACAAAGTTAAATTACAATATCAATGTTTGATAATTTAACTAAGTAAACCTATCAAAAGAATCAAATGTTTACTATCTTGTAACTGTACAAGATGTCAAAAGTGATTGGTATCAATAACAAAAGATGTTCTTTCTAAAAGTCTACTAGGTCCTCTATCTGGACATCCTAGCATGCAATCCTGAGCCTTAGCTTAATTATGTGCGTCACCTGAGAAAGCATGTAAGAAAACAAAGTCAACAAAATGGTTGGTGAGTTCACATAGTTTAGTAGTTGTAAAATAGTTTTAGCAAACCGTTTCGGTAACAACCTTAACCTCATTAGCATCACCTGTAATATCCAGATCGGTATGCTTATATATAGGGCATACGAAAGGGACGAGCCTATAACCCGCCCGGACGCCCTCCCACCACATACTAATCCACATATCACATTGTTGTTAATGATAATTATGCGCTTTACCTATCATCAAAGTCTCCCATATTTTCAAGTATCCTGTTTAGAAGTTTAAGACATTCACCTAATAGTTTCAGGTATCCTGTTTAGAAGTTTAAGACATTCACCCAATAGTTTCAAGTATCCTGTTTAGAAGTTTAAGACATTCACTCTATAGTTTTCACAAACCCCTTTGGTAATAACCTTAACCTCATTAACATCACCTGTAATATCCAATTCGGTATGCTTTTATATAGGTCATATGTAGGGTCGAACTCACCGCCCACCCAGCCAACGTCCCACCACATACTAAATCACATATGACATTGTTGTTAATGATAATTAAGCGTCTTACCTACCATCCAATCCCGTCATATTTTTTAAGTATTATGTTTTATGAGTTCAACACGCACAAAGTGGTATTCGAGTATCAAGTTTTGATAGTTTCCATTATGGACAGTTGAACACCCTAAGGAATTCAACATCCATCCATAACGGAACTAAGTAGGACTCGCGACATCGGTGTTTGATAAAGGATTCTTCAAGATAACACCAAGTCAACAAGAAGAGACCAAAATCATCCTAGTCACTCGTCACAACCATGGGTGAATCAAGAATAACACTGAATGACTTGTAGGGCTTGACCAATGTCAAGACGCGTCTGCCAGTCAGTCTGCCTTACATGATTCTGACAACGAAGAGCACTGATGACTATTAGGGCTTGACCAATGCCAACACGCGGCGGCCAATCAGTCTGTCTTACAATGTCCGATAGCTTAAGCATACAAGTTTATAGCATTCACATAGTTTTATTGATGACTAGTAGGGGTTGACACATAGGAAAACACGTGGCGGTCAATCAGCCTGTTGTCTTAGCATTCCAAGTATATCAAGCATTCAAGTGTTTCAAGTATTCCAAGCATATTAAGCGTTCAAGCATTTTAAGCATTCCAAGCATATTAAGTGTACAAGTGTTTATAGCATTTCAAGCATATAAGTCTTTATAGCCTTTTGAGCATGTGAGTCTTTCTGAGTTTAAGTTTTCATGCTACCATAAGTACAGTTTTCAAAAGCATTCCTAGTTTTAGTGTTGTCTTTCTTATGCATTTAAAAGCTTCGAGAGATTTAAGTAAATAGGTATAAGTGTAAACAACATTAGCATTAAGAATAAGAGTATAAAGTATTAGTATTTAGAGTAAATGTATATAGTATTAGCCTTTAGAACGAGTGTATCAAGTATTAGTATTTAGCGTAAGTGTTCAAAGCATTAGCATTTAGACTTAGCATGTAGCATTAGTATATAGTATTTGCATGTAGCATTCGTATATAGTATTTGCATGTAGCATGAGCGTATAGCATTAGCATGTAGCATGAGCATATAGCATTAGAATATAGTATTAGCATATAGAATTATCATGTAGCATTCCAATGTAGTATTTAGATTAGAAGTATAAAGTATTAGAATAAAACAGTAGCACTGTAGTATGACTGTGTAAGCATTATGAATAAGTTTAAAAGCGTTTAAGAACATTAAACAGTTATTCTAAAATGTGTAAACACGCTTCTCAGTCCCGAAGTAAAACAAATATGTTTGAAAAGGGACAAATGAACTCACCTTGTGTTTGAAGTGGTTGACTAAGTATAAACAAAAATGCGCGCGCTCGTTGTTGGATTTCTTGTCGTATTCACGCTCCTGTATTGATTTCATGTTGTTGTATCTTATAAGTATATGTTGTAGTGATTTGTGTGCGTATAAGTGTTAGTGTTAGCCCTAAAGTTGGCTAGCACTTGTGAGTCTCGGTCTTTATTCGGCCCTTGTTTCCATTGTCATTAGTGTATTTGAAGTGTATCGTTTCTAAAGCCTGACGTCTTATCCTTGTTAGCTTGAGTTAGTTGTGGTTTAGTTAGCAATTTGCTAAGCCATCTTTGTAGTAAAACAACTAATTTTCATGCTTCGTTATTTCTTATTCTTGATTAAGGAAAAATGTTAACATTTCTTGTTTAATGGGCCGTATAATACACAGGTGGACAAAATCTCAAATCCTTGAGTTGATTAAGTGTATTGGGCCGGTCAATTAGACCAACTCGTGGTCATGGGCTAATTGAGATGATATGGGCTAAGTTCAACTAAAGTGTTGGGCCATGTATGTGTGTGGGCCTAATGTCAATGGTTAGTCGAATTAATAAATCACTGGGCCGGTTTAGGTTGTGTGTGGGCCAAATATTTTGTACACGGGCCCAGTATATGGGTTTAAACTGGTTGAATATGTTATTTCCCATTTCCAGACGAACCTTTCAAGTCCATTGCCCAAGGTTCGGCTCTAATATACTCCTAGCGAACCTATTAGTCGAAATATTAAGGTTCGGTGATGATGGCTAAGGTTCGGGACTTCTAGGTTTGCCATGAAGAAGGTTCGGGTTATGAGAGGTTCGACAATCCTAGGTTCGTGGTCATCAGATTTGCATTTTCTAGGTTCGTGAACCCAAGGTTCGTGGCAGCTCTTTGGTTCGGTGATCCCCATATTCGTCTACCACTAGGGTTTGGTGATGGAGGTTGTGGCCATGCAGGGTTCGCCTGATAGCATGGGTTCAGTGTACAGATTCGTGACAAGCCCCACGGTTTGCAGCAAAAGGTTCGTGGCTGGAGGGTTTGCAGGTCATGCATACAAGGCTCACGGTTGAAGAGGGAATAGCAGGGTTTGGCCGTGGCTCATGCAGGTTTGTCACCTAGGGTTCGCTGCGAAGGTTCGGCGGCCTACAAGGGTTCGGCCATTAGCTGTGTTAACAGGTTCGGTCGTCCCCCTTTCCCGGCTTCTCTCACGAACCTGTTCACCATGCATAACCATCTCGACCTGTAGCTGTTGTAGGCTTGTTCCATGGTTCTAGTTATGCGAAAGTGGTTTCTTGAAGGTGTATGGTTCGATCAAAATAGGTTTCTAACCGATTGGGATGAATGGGTCGACTAAGGTGACCAAAAACCCTATTTTTTTCAAACATTCAAGCTCAATACCTCGAATCTGGCCGGATAAATTCTCAGATCAGTTGTACTTCTAGGTAGAGGACGATCGGAGCTACATGTAGACACCAAGAACTCGTGATTTCACCACCAAATGAGCAAGATCTTGTAGTTTGAAGTTGGAATTTAGAGAGAGGGAGAGAAAAAGGGTTGGGAGGTAGAGAGAGAAAGAGGGTGTAACATCACTGTAATTCAGGTTGTCTGTACATATGTACGATTTTACTGTTACAACCCGATATGATAATTATTAATGATAATAAATTATTGGATGATATTATTGATGATTGGTATAGATATTGAGAACATATTATTATACACGTAAGCCATGGGAAGTGTAGTTGTAACCCAACTAAACAGAACCAGAGAGTTTATCACAGTTGAATTCACGGATAATGGATTACTGGTTTATAATGGAAAGGAATTAGGAGTTGGTTGTTGTTTGGTTGCTAAACATAGTCAATGGCACATGGTTATGGTTTATCGAAATAGCGGTGGGACGGTGGCTGGGGCAGTTGCGACTGACCCCTACATATGCCCTATACATATGCATATTTCGGTCTATCACGGATGTGTCAGTGATTTGGTTTAGTGGGTTTTGGATTGGGACTTAAAATATTAAAAAGAATTAAATAATGAAAATGATATTGGAAATGTTTACGCGATGGTGAGAATGCGAACATAATTTAAACGCGAATGTTATTGCAGAAATATTAACTTAATGATGTATTCGTGTGGGTGACGATTCACACGAATATAGTTATTAAGAATAATATTCTGAAGCAATATTCCATAAATCGTAAATCGAATCGAAATACGAAACGAGGGTTGGATTCGGAAAGGTGACGATCTTTACGAATACATACGTAAGTAACGCGTTTCGACGAGATAACGTAATAATATTTACAGATATTAAATTAATAAAAGGGATTTAATAACATTTATTAGGAATCACAACCTAAAACTTATGCGAACAAATCGTTTTATTAAATACATGATTTAACAAAAATTAAACGAAACTTTTTCTAAACAATTTTATCTGAAATCATTTTATTAAAACGAAATGTAATCGTTTAAATATTTTTTTTATGTTTTAAATATAGTATACGACAAAACCGATCATTTAATGTATGTTATCGCAAAATAAACGAGACCGATCACGCGGGTAATGATGCGGAGTATAAGGAAGATGGCTTCCTCTTCCTTCTTCATTTTTACACTTTTCAATCTCTCTAGAACCTAATCCCGCCACTACTCTCTCTACCTTCTCTCTAAGAGAAATTTCTCGTTTCTTGACAGATTTTCAAGATCTTGGTCTCCAGACGACCACATGATCAAGGAGAACAAGTTCTACGAAGAAATCTAGCTTGGGATCGACATTTTGAGGTAAATCTGAGGTTTTATTCTCGGCTTTGTTGTGAGTCACAAGCCCCGTAACCTAATGAAGTTCTAACCGATCTAGACCCTTAGAAACATTGAAAGGAACTTAGTAAACTACTTGGGGAACCCTAGAAACCGACCTGTAACAGGTTGCACACGATGAAGGTGATGAATAATAGGTCACGAACCCATGCTCAGCAGCCAAACCAGATGGGGAGCGAACCTGATACAGCCGAACCCTCCTCAGGTGAGGCGAACCCGTATCCAACGAACCTGGTTTTGTCGGCCGAACCTTTTTCAAGGCGGCTAGGTTTTATGAGGGCCGAACCTTCTGTGACCCCACGAACCAGTTGCATGGTGCCGAACCCTTCCATTTGGGACGAACCTAAGCTGTCCCCAAGCCTCACATGTTAGACGAACCTCTAGGTGTCACGAACCTTTGCCATGCAACCCTAAAGGGCAGCGAACCTTAGTCTATAACTTCCTTTCATGTAGCTGAACCTTGAGCAAGTTTTGGCCGAACCTAAGGGGGGATCTAGATAGGTTCGCTGGTCTTGTAGTAATGAACCTAGGAGTTTAACTAGCATTAATGAATAACCAAGGGACATTGTAAAATCAACTATAATCATGCATGCATGAACATTACAAGAGACACCACTTTTTCTCACATTAACCTAAGAGTTCTCTAAAGATTTTAGGGTTAAAGATGATAAAAGAAATTGAGAACTTATGAACACTTATGCATGCATGCAATAAACTAAGTTGCCATTGATTTTAATGAGCATACGTGGGATTATAAGATTTCACATGTTGAATATGTTATAAGATTAACCTATGTAAGAGTTGCTTAAGTTTAAAATAAAGATTTGTTATTCAATTAGAATTATGATGACACTTAGCTAAACATGCATGCAAAGGTGGGTAAAGATATGTCATAACAAAGGGTTAACACCATAGATTATGTACATATTTAAGGGGAATATATATATGAGTTCACAAGTAATGATCATTAGTAGATAATTGAAGCTAACAAGTTAAATCACAATCTTGTGATGACCATTAATAAACCATAGGTGTTACAAGCTAACTTAGAGTAAATAACCTAAGTAACTAAACACGTAAGGATATAAAATGTACACTAAATGGAAACGAAACGCATATACTTATGAATACGAAACACATGAAAATTACAGGTTGATCGAGTTGTTTTGATTTCTCTTACGTGAGCGCGCATATTACAAATACTGAATCTGAGAAATTCAGGTGAGTTCTAATAACCTCCCTTTGAACTGTTTGTTTTTAAACTCGGAGGTGAAACATGTATACCAATTTAAATATTATTTTGATAATACATGGGTGCAACCTGGATTATCAATATGATATTCATATTAATGGATTATTATTGATTATTGATTGAGATGGATTATTACTTATCCGTGAGTCATTGTTGGTTGAGTTGACTTAGGTCCTCCACGATGATTGAGATACTGTTGGTGAGTTGACTAACGTCCTCCTCAGAGACTCCACTGTTGGTTGAGTTGACTGCGGTCCTCTGCAGTGCACGTATTGACACTTATAGGAACATCGTTGGTTGAGTTGACTGAGGTCCTCCGCAATGATTCCGCCGTTGATTGAGTTGACTGAGGTCCTCCGCGGTAACTTATATTGATATGATTATGATGATTGATTATTATTGAATTGATGTGATTAGTTGAATTGTTTGGATGTTGTGTTTGTTGGATTATGGCAGAGTTGGATTATCTTGCAGGTGCACATGCGGAATTTCTAGGGGAAATTATAACTTTCATCAACCTATTTTTAAACTTTCATAAACAATTTATAAACATTTTTAATACATAAAAACTTATGATTTCTCACCAACTACTTCGTAGTTGACACTTGATTTTCACATGTTTCAGGGAATGAAGACAAGTAAGTAGGGCAGGATAGCTCTACCTTCTTTTGGGATATCGTCACGTAGGATCTTGTACTTAGCTAAATAACAGAAATTTTGAAGATTAGAATTTAGTTAGATAGCTAAATCTCTTTTGCATTTGATGTAACTAATTCATGATGAACATGATTTTTGTGTAATTAATTTGGTTGATTAAATGATATGTGATGATTTAAAATAGATACCCACGAGCTTATGAACAATTTACACATCTCTCGTGACATCCCGACGTTTCCGCAATCGGTGGGGGTGTTACAGAGGGAAATGTAATAAATGAGGTAAAATGGTCTCATTCGTACCTTTTATACCCCGAGGGTGTTCGGGTTCGTTTCGGTTGCTCGGTTATCGTTTTCGTAGTGTTTCCGGCACGTTACGTGCGTGTTTTGTAAATTAAATAAAAGAATTTATTTCTAATTATTTGGAAAGTGGTTATTCCTAGTAAATATTTTAAGTTAACTTTTCTTGAATTATTTATCGTAATTAATTATTTAAAGCATTTCGTTAGCTCGCATCACTAGTTCGCGTATTCTATGTATTTTAAATAAAATGACTTTATTTTTAATTTCTAAAAGATTGTGATTCCTAATAAATATTCAGTATTCAACTTTTTTAAATTATTATCGTTCGTTTCGTCAGAACGTGTCACCATCGCGCGTATTCATTCGAATCGTCACCCGAACGAACACGACGTTGGTTTCACTTTTTGATTCTTGTTTTCTACTTTTCAGTCATCGTTTCAGAACGTTAACTTTCAGATTTATTCATATAGATCGTCACCTATACGAATAATTCGTCGGTTTAGCATTCTGTAACAACAACCGTTATGGTTTTGTTCTGTTTAACCTCACATACGTTTATAGATAATAGCATTAAATCAAGCATCTGCGTGTTAGTTCTGTGTTGTCTGTTAAACCGTGAGATTTAATCAGATATCAGAAACGATAGCATAATAGTTTAGTGTCAAGTATCAAATATCAAGAGCATGCAATAGTTCACGTAGTTTGCACCTGAATTACTGTGCAACTTACTGTTGAGTTTACTGTTTCGGTGACGTTTCCGGCACTGATGTTACATGGAATTCCAAAGGCTTTCGCCGTTTGTCTACGTAACTCTTTTGGCGGCTACGCGTTGCTTGTAGTCTCTGTTGAATCTGGGCTATCTTATCAGTACTCTCCTGAATAAGTTCAGGCCCAGTGATTCTGTTATCCCCCACTTCGGTCCAACAAATTGGAGACCGACATTTTCTACCATATAACACTTCAAATGGAGCACAACGGATACTGCTGTGGTAGCTATTGTTGTAGGAGAACTCAATGAGTGCTAGATGATTGTCCCAACTTCCACCGAAGTACAGGACACATGTCCTCAACATATCCTCTAGGGTTTGAATTGCTTGCTCGCTTTGACCATCCGTTTATGGATGGTAAGTAGTGCTCAAGTTTACACTTGTCCCTAAGGATTGTTGCAATGATTGCCAAAAGCATGATGTAAATCGACAGTCCCGGTCTGAAATAATAGATAATGGCACACCGTGCCGTACTACTATTTCATTGACGTAGAGTCTCGCTAGTTTTTCCATCTTGTAGTTCTCTCTGATCGGCAAGAAATGAGCGGACTTAGTCAATCTGTCAATGATGACCCATATAGAATCGTGTTCGCTGGAAGTATGGGGTAGCCTGGTTATAAAATCCATAGCTATTTGTTCCCACTTCCATCGTGGTATCTCTGGTTGCTCCAGCAAACCTGACAGTTTCTAGTGTTCCGCCTTGACTTTAGCACATGTTAGGCGCTTATCAACACAAGTAGCCACATCCTTCTTCATACCCGGCCACCAATAAAATGACCTAAGATCTTGGTACATCTTATCGGCACTAGGATGAACGGTGTAACGTGTCTTGTGTGCCTCATCAAGAATGAGTTTTCGAAGTTCATCTATGGCCGGGATCCATACACGATCCTGGAAGTTGATAACTCCATCCTATTTTGTTCAAACTGTTTCTCGGCTCCACGGTCGAGCTCGTTCCTCAAGTTGTTTCTTTCCACCGCTTCTTGGTGTGATTGTAGAATTTGATCTTTCAGACTTGTTTGCACAGTCATTCCCATTGCCCTAACGCGCAAGGGTTTGACCCGTTCTTTCGGCTCAAAGCGTCAGCTACAACATTAGCTTTGCCCGGATGATATTTGATCACACAATCGTAATCGTTCAGGAGCTCCACCCAATGTCTCTGTCGCATGTTAAGCTCCTTTTGATCAAATATGTGATGTAAACTCTTGCGATCCGTGAAGATCCTGCACTTGGTACCATATAGGTAATGCCTCCAAATATTTAGAGAGAAGGCAACAACTCCCAATTCCAAGTCATGCGTCGTGTAATTATTCTCATGGATCTTCAACTGTCGTGACGCGTAGGCAATGAATTTGTCTCTTTGCATTAAATCCTGACGTCTTATCCTTGTTAGCTTGAGTTAGTTGTGGTTTAGTTAGCAATTTGCTAAGCCATCTTTGTAGTAAAACAACTAATTTTCATGCTTAGTTATTTCTTATTCTTGATTAAGGAAAAATGTTAACATTTCTTGTTTCATGGGCCGTATAATACGCAGGTGGACCAAATCTCAAATCCTTGAGTTGATTAAGTGTATTGGGCCGTCAATTAGACCAACTCGTGGTCATGGGCTAATTGAGATGATATGGGCTTAGTTCAACTAAAGTGTTGGGCCATGTATGTGTGTGGGCTGAATGTCAATGGTTAGTCGAATTAATAAATCCTTGGGCTAGTTTAGGTTGTGTGTGGGCCAAATATTTTGTACACGAGCCCAGTATATGGGTTTAAACTGGTTGAATATGTTATTTCCTATTTCCAGCGAACCTTTCAAGTCTGTTGCCCAAGGTTCGGCTCTAATATACTCCTAGCGAACCTATTAGTCGAAATATTAAGGTTCGGTGATGATGGCTAAGGTTCGGGACTTCTAAGTTTGCCATGAAGAAGGTTCGGGTTATGAGAGGTTCGACAATCCTAGGTTGGTGGTCATCAGATTTGCATTTTCTAGGTTCGGGAACCCAAGGTTCGTGGCAGCTCTTTGTTTCGGTGATCCCCAGGTTCGTCTACCACTAGGGTTCGGTGATGGAGGTTGTGGCCATGCAGGGTTCGCCTGATAGCATGGGTTTAGTGTGCAGATTCGTGACAAGCCCCATGGTTCCCAGCAAGAGGTTCGTTGCTGGAGGGTTCACAGCAAGAGGTTCGTGGCTGGAGGGTTCGCAGGTCATGCATGCAAGGCTCGCGGTTGAAGAGAGAATAGCAGGGCTTGGCCATGGCTCATGCAGGTTTGTCACCTAGGGTTCGTTGTGAAGGTTCGGCGGCCTACAAGGGTTCGGTAGTTAGCTGTGTTAACAGGTTCGGCCGTCCCTATTTACCGGCTTCTCTCACGAACCTGTTCACCATGCATAACCATCTCGACCTGTAGCTGTTATAGGCTTGGTGCATGGTTCTAGTTATGCGAAAGTGGTTTCTTGAAGGTGTATGGTTCGATCAAAATAGGTTTCTAACCGATTGGGATGAATGGGTCGACTAAGGTGACCAAAAACCCTATTTTTTTCAAACATTCAAGCTCAATCCCTCGAATCTGGCAGGATAAATTCTCAGATCAGTTGTACTTCTAGGTAGAGGACGATCGGAGCTACGTGTAGACACCAAGAACTCGTGATTTCACCACCAAATGATCAAGATCTTGTAGTTTGAAGTTGGAATTTAGAGAGAGGGAGAGAAAAACGGTTGGGAGGTAGAGAGAGAGAGGGAAATGTAATAAATGAGGTAAAATGGTCTCATTCGTACCTTTTATACCCCGAGGGTGTTCGGGTTCGTTTCGGTTGCTCGGTTATCGTTTTCGTTGTGTTTCCGGCACGTTACGCGCGTGTTTTGTAAACTAAATAAAAGAATTTATTTCTAATTATTTGGAACGTGGTTATTCCTAGTAAATCTTTTAAGTTACCTTTTCTTGAATTATTTATCGTAATTAATTATTTTAAGCGATTCGTTAGCTCGCGTCACTAGTTCGCATATTCTATGTATTTTAAATAAAATGACTTTGTTTTTAATTTCTAAAAGATTGTGATTCCTAATAAATATTCAACTTTCAACTTTCTTAAATTATTATTGTTCGTTTCGTCAGAACGTGTCACCATCGCGCGTATTCACTCGGATCCTCACCCGAACGAAACGACGTTGGTTTCACTTTCTGATTGTTGTTTTCTACTTTTCAGTCATCTTTTCAGAACGTTAACTTTTAGATTTATTCGTATATATCGTTACATATACGAATAATTTGTCGGTTTAGCATTCTGTAACAACAACCGTTATGGTTTTGTTCTGTTTAACCTCACATACGTTTATACATAATAGCATTAAATCAAGCATCTGCGTGTTAGTTCTGTGTTGTCTGTTGTGTTTCTGACTGTTAAACCGTGAGATTTAATCAGATATCAGAAACGATAGCATAATAGTTTAGTGTCAAGTATCAAATATCAAGAGCATGCAATAGTTCACGTAGTTTGTACCTGAATTACTGTGCAACTTACTGTTGAGTTTACTGTTTCGGTGACGTTTCCGGCACTGATGTTACATGGAATTCCCAAGGCTTTCGCCGTTTGTCTGCGTAACTCTTTTGGCGGCTACGCGTTGCTTGTAGTCTCTGTTGAATCTGGGCTATCTTATCAGTACTCTCCTGAATAAGTTCAGGCCCAGTGATTCTGTTATCCCCCACTTCGGTCCAACAAATTGGAGACCGACATTTTCTACCATATAACACTTCAAATGGAGCACATCGGATACTGCTGTGGTAGCTATTGTTGTAGGATAACTCAATGAGTGCTAGATGATTGTCCCAACTTCCACCGAAGTACAGGACACATTTCCTCAACATATCCTCTAGGGTTTGAATTTTTTGCTCGCTTTGACCGTCCGTTTGTGGATGGTAAGTAGTGCTCAAGTTTACACTTGTCCCTAAGGATTGTTGCAATGATTGCCAAAAGCATGATGTAAATCGACATTCCCGGTCTGAAATAATAGATAATGGCACACCGTGCTGTACTACTATTTCATTGACGTAGAGTCTCGCTAGTTTTTCCATCTTGTAGTTCTCTCTGATCGGCAAGAAATGAGCGGACTTAGTCAATCTGTCAATGATGAGCCATATAGAATCGTGTCCGCTGGAAGTACGGGGTAGCCTGGTTATAAAATCCATAGCTATTGGTTCCCACTTCCATTGTGGTATCTCGGATTCCTCCAGCAAACCTGACGGTTTCTAGTGTTCCGCCTTGACTTTAGCACATGTTAGGCGCTTAACAACACAAGTAGCCACATCCTTCTTCATACCCGACCACCAATAAAATGACCTAAGATCTTGGTACATCTTATCAGCACTAGGATGAACGGAGTAACGTGTCTTGTGTGCCTCGTCAAGAATGAGTTTTCGAAGTTCATCAATGGACAGGATCCATAGACGATCCTGGAAGTTGATAACTCCATCCTGTTTTGTCTCAAACTGTTTCTCGGCTCCACGGTCGAGCTCGTTCCTCAAGTTGTTTCTTTCCACCGCTTCTTGGTGTGCTTGTAGAATTTGATCTTTCAGACTTGTTTGCACAGTCATTCCCATTGCCCTAACGCGCAAGGGTTTGACCCGTTCTTTCGGCTCAAAGCGTCAGCTAAAACATTAGCTTTGCCCGGATGATATTTGATCACACAATCGTAATCGTTCAGGAGCTCCACCCAATGTCTCTGTCGCATGTTAAGCTCCTTTTGATCAAATATGTGATGTAAACTCTTGCGATCCGTGAAGATTGTGCACTTGGTACCATATAGGTAATGCCTCCAAATCTTTAGAGAGAAGACAACAGCTCCCAATTCCACGTCATGCGTCGTGTAATTATTCTCATGGATCTTCAACTGTCGTGACGCGTGGGCAATGAATTTGTCTCTTTGCATTAAAACACAACCAAGTCCCTGATGGAAGCATCACAATACACCTCAAAGTCATCATCGCCCTCTGAGAGCGTTAAGATTGGAGCATTGCACAGTCTTTGTTTCAGTGTTTGAAATGCCATTTCTTGTTTCAGCGTCCACACAAATGGCTTGCTTTTTTGGGTTAGCTTTGTGAGTGGCAAGGCTATTTTCGAGAAATTCGAAATGAATCTCCTGTAATAACCAGCCAGACCCAGAAATGATCTAATCTCAGTAGGTGTTGTGGGCACGTCCAAATTCTAGATTGCCTCTATCTTGGTAGGATCCACGTGAATACCATCACTGTTAATCACATGACCTAAGAACTGAACTTCTCTTAGCCAAAATTCACACTTGGAGAATTTGGCATAGAGTTGTTCATTCTTCAGAAGTTCCAAGATTGTTCTGAGGTGTTGTTCATGTTCTTTCTCACACCCCGAGTCGGCGGGACGGATCGACTTCCCCGCCGGCGGAAGGTTCTCGGGGCGCGATATCGTGAGTGATAATCGTGATGATCAGATTGTTTGCATAGAATCAACTTGAGAATAACTAAAGCATAATAAAGCATTAAACTAGGATTACAAAGTTAAATTACAATATCAATGTTTGATAATTTAATTAAGTAAACCTATCAAAAGAATCAAATGTTTATTATCTTGTAACTGTACAGGATGTCAAAAGTGATTGGTATCAATAACAAAAGATGTGCTTTCTAAAAGTCTACTAGGTCCTCTATCTGGACATCCTAGCATGCAATCCTGAGCCTTAGGTCAATCCTATGAGTCACCTAAGAAAGCATGTAAGAAAACAAAGTCAACACAATGGTTGGGGAGTTCATATAGTTTAGTAGTTGTAAAATAGTTTTAGCAAATCTTTTCGGTAACAACCTTAACCTCATTAACATCACCTGTAATATCCAGATCGATATGCTTATATATAGGGCATACGAAAGGGTCGAGCTTACAACCCGCCCAGACGCCATCCCACCACATACTAATCCACATATGACATTGTTGTTAATGATAATGAAGCGCTTTACCTATCATCAAAGTCTCCCATAGTTTCAAGTATCCTGTTTAGAAGTTTAAGACATTCACCCAATAGTTTCAAGTATCCTGTTTAGAAGTTTAAGACATTCACCCAATAGTTTCAAGTATCCTATTTATAAGTTTAAGACATTCACCCGATAGTATTCACGAACCCCTTCGGTAACAACCTTAACCTCATTAACATCACCTGCAATATCCAATTCGGTATGCTTATATATAGGGCATATGTAGGGTCAAACTTACCGCCCGCCCAGCCAACTTCCCACCACATACTAAATCACATATGACATTGTTGTTAATGATAATTAAGCGTCTTACCTACCATCCAATCCCATCATAGTTTTTAAGTATTATGTTTTATGAGTTCAACAATCACAAAGTGGTATTTGAGTATCAAGTTTTGAGAGTTTCCATTATGGACAGCTGAACACCCTAAGCAATTAGGAATCCATCCATAACGGAACTAAGTAGGACTCGCGACATCGGTGTTTGATAAGGAGTCTTCAAGATAACACAAAGTCAACTACAAGAGACCAAAATCATCCTAGTCACTCGTCACAACCATTGGTGAATCAAGAAGAACACTGAATGACTAGTAGGGCTTGACCAATGTCAAGACGCTGCGGCCAATCAGTCTGCCTTACATGATTCTGACAACGAAGAGCACTGATGACTAGTAGGGCTTGACCAATGTCAAGACACGGCGGCCAATCTATCTGTCTTATAATGTCCGATAGCTTAAGCATACAAGTTTATAGCATTCACTTAGTTTTACTGATGACTAGTAGGGGTTGACACATAGGTCAACACGCGGCAGTCAATCAACCTGTTGTCTTAGCCTTCCAAGTATATCAAGCATTCAAGTGTTTCAAGTATTCCAAGCATATTAAGCGTTCAAGCGTTTTAAGCATTCCAAGCATATTAAGTGTACAAGTGTTTATAGCATTTCAAGTATATAAGTCTTTATAGCGTTTTGAGCATGTGAGTCTTTCTGAGTTTAAGTTTTCAAGCGTCCATAAGTACAGTTTTCAAAACCATTCCTAGTTTTAGTGTTGTCTTTCTTATGCATATAAAAGCTTCAAGAGTTTTAAGTAAATAGGTATAAGTGTAAACAACATTAGCATTAAGAATAAGAGTATAAAGTATTAGTATCTAGAGTAAATGTATATAGTATTAGCCTTTAGAACGAGTTTATCAAGTATTAGTATTTAGCGTAAGTGTTCAAAGCATTAGCATTTAGACTTAGCATGTAGCATTAGTATATAGTATTTGCATGTAGCAATAGTATATAGTATTTGAATGTAGCATGAGCGTATAGCATGTGCATGTAGCATGAGCATATAGCATGTGCATGTAGCATGAGCATATAGCATTAGAATATAGTATTAGCATATAGAATTATCATGTAGCATTGCCATGTAGCATTTAGCTTAGAAGTATAAAGTATTAGAATAAAACAATTGCACTGTAGTATGAATGTGTTAGCATTATGAATAAGTTTAAAAACGTTTAAGAACATTAAACAGTTATTCTAAAATCTGTAAACATGCTTCTCAGTCCCGAAGTAAAACAAATATATTTGAAAAGGGACAAATGAACTCACCTTGTGTTTGAAGTGGTTGGCTAAGTATAAACAAGAATGCGCGCGCTCGTTGTTGGATTTGTTGTCGTGTTCACGCTCCTGTATTGATTTCATGTTGTTGTATCTTATAAGTATATGTTGTAGTGATTTGTGTGCATATAAGTGTTAGTGTTAGCCCTAAAGTTTGCTAAAACTTGTGAGTCTCGGTCTTTATTCGGCCCTTGTTTCCATTGTCATAAGTGTATTTGAAGTGTATAGTTTCTAAAGCCTGACGTCTTATCCTTGTTAACTTGAGTTAGTTGTGGTTTAGTTAGCAATTTGCTAAGCCATCTTTGTAGTAAAACAACTAATTTTCATGCTTAGTTATTTCTTATTCTTGATTAAGGAAAAATGTTAACATTTCTTGTTTAATGGGCAGTATAATACGCAGGTGGACCAAATCTCAAATCCTTGAGTTGATTAAGTGTATTGGGCCGGTCAATTAGACCAACTCGTGGTCATGGGCTAATTGAGATGATATGGGCTTAGTTCAACTAAAGTGTTGGGCCATGTATGTGTGTGGCCGAATGTCAATGGTTAGTCGAATTAATAAATCCTTGGGCCGGTTTAGGTTGTGTGTGGGCCAAATATTTTGTACACGGGCCCAGTATATGGGTTTAAACTGGTTGAATATGTTATTTCCCATTTCCAGCGAACCTTTCAAGTCCGTTTCCCAAGGTTCGGCTCTAATATACTCCTAGCAAACCTATTAGGCGAAATATTAAGGTTCGGTGATGATGGCTATGGTTCGGAATTTCTAGGTTTGCCAAGAAGAAGGTTCAGGTTATGAGAGGTTCGACAATCCTAGGTTCGTGGTCATCAGATTTGCATTTTCTAGGTTCGTGAACCCAAGGTTCTTGGTAGCTCTTTGGTTCGGTGATCCCCAGGTTCGGCTACCACTAGGGTTCGGTGATGGAGGTTGTGGCCATGCAAGTTTCGCCTGATAGCATGGGTTTAGTGTACAGATTCGTGACAAGCCCCTAGGTTCGCAGCAAGAGGTTCGTGGCTGGAGGGTTCGCAGGTCATGCATGCAAGGCTCGCGGTTGAATAGAGAATAGCAGGGTTCGGCCATGGCTCATGCAGGTTTGTCACCTAGGGTTCACTGTGAAGGTTCGGCGGCCTACAAGGGTTCGGCCATTAGCTGTGTTAACAGGTTCGGCCGTCCCTCTTTCCCGGCTTCTCTCACGAACCTATTCACCATGCATCACCATCTCGACCTGTAGCTGTTGTAGGCTTGTTCCATGGTTCTAGTTATGTGAAAGTGGTTTCTTGAAGGTGTATGGTTCGATCAAAATAGGTTTCTAACTGATTGGGATGAATGGGTCGACTAACATGACCAAAAACCTTATTTTTTTCAAACATTCAAGCTCAATACCTCGAATCTGGCCGGATAAATTCTCAGATCAGTTGTACTTCTAGGTAGAGGACGATCGGAGCTACGTGCAGACACCGAGAACTCGTGATTTCACCACCAAATGAGCAAGATCTTGTAGTTTGAAGTTGGAATTTAGAGAGAGGGAGAGAAAAACGGTTGGGAGGTAGAGAGAAAGGGAAATGTAATAAATGAGGCAAAATGGTCTCATTCGTACCTTTTATACCCCGAGGGTATTCGGGTTCGTTTCGGTTGCTCGGTGATCATTTTCGTAGTGTTTCTGGCACGTTACGCGTGTGTTTTGTAAATTAAATAAAAGAATTTATTTCTAATTATTTGGAAAGTGGTTATTCCTAGTAAATCTTGTAAGTTAACTTTTCTTGAATTATTTATCGTAATTAATTATTTTAAGCGTTTCGTTAGCTCGCGTCACTAGTTCGCGTATTCTATGTATTTTAAATAAAATGACTTTGTTTTTAATTTCTAAAAGATTGTGATTCCTAATAAATATTCAATATTCAACTTTCTTAAATTATTATCGTTCGTTTCTTTATTCGTTTCGTCAGAACATGTCACCATCGCATGTATTCATTCGGATCGTCACCCGAACGAACACGACGTTGGTTTCAGTTTCTGATTCTTGTTTTGTACTTTCCAGTCATTGTTTCAGAACATTAACTTTCAGGTTTATTCGAATAGATCGTCACCTATACGAATAATTCGTCGGTTTAGCTTTCTGTAACAACAACCGTTTTGGTTTGGTTCTGTTTAACCTCACATACGTTTATACATAATAGCATTAAATCAAGCATCTGCGTATTAGATCTGTGTTGTCTGTTGTGTTTCTGACTGTTAAACCGTGAGATTTAATCAGATTCAGAAACGATAGCATAATAGTTTAGTGTCAAGTATCAAATATCAAGAGCATGCAATAGTTCACGTAGTTTGTACCTGAATTACTGTGCAAGTTACTTTGAGTTTACTGTTCCGGAGACGTTTGCGGCACTGATGTTACATGGAATTCCAAAGGCTTTCGCCGTTTGTCTGCGTAACTCTTTTGGCGGCTACGTGTTGCTTGTAGTCTCTGTTGAATCTGGGCTATCTTATCAGTAGTCTCCTGAATAAGTTCAGGCCCAGTGATTCTGTTATCTCCCACTTCGGTCCAACAAATTGGAGACCGACATTTTCTACCATATAAAGGTTCAAATGAAGCACATCGGATACTGCTGTGGTAGCTATTGTTGTAGGAGAACTCAATGAGTGCTAGATGATTGTCCGAATTTCCACCGAAGTCCAGGACACATGTCCTAAATATATCCTCTAGGGTTTGAATTGTTCGCTCGCTTTGACCGTCCGTTTGTGGATGGTATGGAGTGCTCAAGTTTACACTTGTCCCTAAGGATTGTTGAAATGATTGCCAAAAGCACGATGTAAATCGACTGTCCCGGTCTGAAATAATAGATAATGGCACACCGTTCTATACTACTATTTCATTGACGTAGAGTCTCGCTAGTCTTTCCATCTTGTAGTTCTCTCTGATCAGCAACAAATGAGCAGACTTAGTCAATCTGTCAATGATGACCCGTATAGAATCGTGTCCGTTGGAAGTACGAGGTAGCCTGGTTATAAAATCCATAGCTATTTGTTCCCACTTCCATTGTGGTATCTCTGGTTGCTCCAGCAAACCTGACGATTTCTAGTGTTCCGCCTTGACTTTAGCACATGTTAGGCGCTTATCAACACAAGTAGCCACATCCTTCTTCATACCCGGCCACCAATAAGATGACCTAAGATTTTGGTACATCTTATTGGCACTAGGATGAATGGAGTAACGTGTCTTGTGTGCCTCGTCAAGAATGAGTTTTCGAAGTTCATCTACGGCTGGGATCCATACACGATCCTGGAAGTTGATAACTCCATCCTGTTTTGTCTGAAACTGTTTCTCGGCTCCACAGTCGAGCTCGATCATCAAGTTGTTTCTTTCCACCGCTTCTTGTTGTGCTTGTAGAATTTGATCTTTCAGACTTGTTTGCACAGTCATTCCCATTGCCCTAATGCGCAAGGGTTTGACCCATTCCTTTCGGCTCAAAGCGTCAGCTACAACATTAGCTTTGCCCGGATGATATTTGATCAAACAATCGTAATCGTTTAGGAGCTCCACCCAACGTCTCTGTCGCATGTTAAGCTCCTTTTGATCAAATATGTGCTGTAAACTTTTGTGATCCGTGAAGATTGTGCACTTGGTACCGTATAGGTAATGCCTCGAAATCTTTAGAGAGAAGATAACAGCTCCCAATTCCAAGTCATGCGTCGTGTAATTATTCTCATGGATCTTCAAGTGTCGTGACGCGTAGGCAATGAATTTGTTTCTTTGCATTAAAACACAACCAAGTCCCTGATGGGAAGCATCACAATACACCACAAAGTCATCATCACCCTCTAGAAGTGTTAGGATTGGAGCATGGTATAATCTTTGTTTCAGTGTTTGAAATGCCATTTCTTGTTTCAGCGTCCACACAAACGGCTCGCTTTTCTGGTTTAGCTTTGTGAGTGGCAAGGCTATTTTCAAGAAATTCGAAATGAATCTCCTGTAATAACCAGCCAGACATGGAAATGATCTAATCTCAGTAGGTGTTGTGGGCACGTCCCATTTCTTGATTGCCTCTATCTTGGTAGGATCCACGTGAATACCATCACTGTTAATCACATGACCTAAGAACTAATCTTCTCTTAGCCAAAATTCACACTTGGAGAATTTGGCATAGAGTTGATCATTCTTCAGAAGTTCTAAGATTGTTCTGAGGTGTTGTTCATGTTCTTTCTCACACACCGAGTCGGCGGGACGGATCGACTTCCCCACCGGCGGAAGGTTCTCAGGGCGCGATATCATGAGTGATAATTGTGATGATCAGATTGTTTGCATAGCATCAACATTGAGAATAACTAAAGCACAATAAAACATTAAACTAGGATTACAAAGTTAAATTACAATATCAATGTTTGATAATTTAACTAAGTAAACCTATCAAAAGAATCAAATGTTTACTATCTTGTAACTGTACAAGATGTCAAAAGTGATTGGTATCAATAACAAAAGATGTGCTTTCTAAAGTCTATTAGGTCCTCTATCTGGACATCCTAGCAGGTAATCCTGAGCCTTAGCTTAATCTTGTGCGTCACCTGAGAAAGCATGTAAAAAAACAAAGTCAACACAATGGTTGGTGAGTTCATATAGTTTGGTAGTTGTAATATAGTTTTAGCAAATCTTTTCGGTAACAACCTTAACCTCATTAACATTACCTGTAATATCCAGATCGGTATGCTTATATATAGGGCATACGAAAGGGTCGAGCCTACAACCCGCCCAGATGCCATCCCACCACATACTAATCCACATATGACATTGTTGTTAATGATAATTAAGCGCTTTACCTATCATCAAAGTCTCCCATAGTTTCAAATATCATGTTTAGAAGTTTAAGACGTTCACCCAATAGATTCAAGTATCCTGTTTAGAAGTTTAAGACATTCACCCAATAGTTTCAAGTATCCTGTTTAGAAGTTTAAGACATTCACCCGATAGTATTCACAAACCCCTTCGGTAACAACCTTAACCTGATTAACATTACCTGTAATATCCAATTCGGTATGCTTATATATAGGGCATATGTAGGGTTGAACTTACCGCTTGCCCAGCCAACGTCCCACCACATACTAAATGACATATGACATTGTTGTTAATGATAATTAAGCGTCTTACCTACCATCCAATCCCATCATGGTTTTTAAGTATTATGTTTTACGAGTTCAACACGCACAAAGTGCTATTTGAGTATCAAGTTTTGAGAGTTTCCATTATGGACAGCTGAACACCCTAAGGAATTCAGCATCCATCCATAACGGAACTAAGTAGGACTCGCGACATCGGTGTTTGATAAAGGAGTCTTCAAGATAACACAAAGTCAACTAGAAGAGACCAAAATCATCCTAGTCACTCGTCACAACCATGGGTGAATCAAGAAGAACACTGAATGACTAGTAGGGCTTGACCAATGTCAAGATGCGGCTGCCAATCAGTCTGCCTTACATGATTATGACAACGAAGAGCACTGATGACTAGTAGGGCTTGACCAATGTCAAGACGCGGCTGCTAATCAGTCTGTCTTACAATGTCCGATAGCTTAAGCATACAAGTATATAGCATTCACATAGTTTTACTGATGACTAGTAGGGGTTGACACATAGGTCAACATGCGGCGGTCAATCAGCCTGTTGTCTTAGCATTCCAAGTATATCAAGCATTCAAGTGTTTCAAGTATTCCAAGCATATTAAGCGTTCAAGCTTTTTAAGCATTCCAAACATATTAAGTGTACAAGTGTTTATAGCATTTCAAGCATATAAGTCTTTATAGCCTTTTGAGCATGTGAGTCTTTCAGAGTTTAAGTTTTCAAGCTTCCATAAGTAATATTTTCAAAAGCATTCCTAGTTTTAGTGTTGTCTTTCTTATGCATTTAAAAGCTTCGAGAGTTTTAAGTAAATAGGTATAAGTGTAAACAGCATTAGCATTAAGAATAAGAGTATAAAGTATTAGTATTTAGAGTAAATGTATATAGTATTAGCCATTAGAACGAGTGTATCAAGTATTAGTATTTAGCATAAGTGTTCAAAGCATTAGCATTTAGACTTAGCATGTAGCATTAGTATATAGTATTTGCATGTAACATTAGTATGTAGTATTTGCATGTAGCATGAGCGTATAGCATTAGCATGTAGCATGAGCATACAACTTTAGAATATAGGATTAGCATATAGAATTATCATGTAGCATTCCCATGTAGCATTTATATTAGAAGTATAAAGTATTAGAATAAAACATTAGCACTGTAGTATGAATGTGATAGCATTATGAATAAGTTTAAAAGCGTTTAAGAACATTAAACATTTATTCTAAAATGTGTAAACATGCTTCTCAGTCCTGAAGTAAAACAAATATGTTTGAAAAGGGACAAAAGAACTCACATTGTGTTTGAAGTGGTTGACTAAGTATAAACAAGAGTGCGCGCGCTCGTTGTTGGATTTGTTATCGTATTCACGCTCCTGTATTGATTTCAGGTTGTTGTATCTTATAAGTATATGTTGTAGTGATTTGTGTGCGTATAAGTGTTAGTGTTAGCCCTAAAGTTGGCTAACACTTGTGAGTCTCGGTCTTTATTCGACCCTTGTTTCCATTGTCATAAGTGTATTTGAAGTGTATAGTTTCTAAAGCCTGACGTCTTATCCTTGTTAACTAGAGTTAGTTGTGGTTTAGTTAGCAATTTGCTAATCCATCTTTGTAGTAAAACAACTAATTTTCATGCTTAGTTATTTCTTATTCTTGATTAAGGAAAAATGTTAACATTTCTTGTTTCATGGGCCGTATAATACGCAGGTGTACCAAATCTCAAATCCTTGAGTTGATTAAGTGTATTGGGCCGGTCAATTAGACCGACTCGTGGTCATGGGATAATTGAGATGATATGGGCTTAGTTCAACTAAAGTGTTGGGCCATGTATGTGTGTGGGCCGAATGTGAATGTTTAGTCGAATTAATAAATCCTTGGGCCGGTTTAGGTTGTGTGTGGGCCAAATATCTTGTAAACGGGCCCGGTATATGGGTTTAAACTGATTGAATATATTATTTCCCATTTCTAGGGATCCTTTCAAGTCCGTTGCCCAAGGTTCGGCTCTAATATACTCCTAGCGAACCTATTAGTGGAAATATTTTGGTTCGGTGATGATGGCTAAGGTTCGGGACTTCTAGGTTTGCCATGAAGAAGGTTCAGATTATGAGAGGTTCGACAATCCCAGGTTCGTGGTCATCAGATTTGCATTTTCTAGGTTCGTGGCAGTTCTTTGCTTCGGTGATCCCCAGGTTCGTCTACCACTAGGGTTCGGTGATGGAGGTTTTGGCCATGCAAGGTTCGCCTGAGAGCATGGGTTCAGTGTACAGATTCGTGACAAGCCCCACGGTTCGTAGCAAGAGGTTCGTGGCTGGAGGATTCGCAGGTCATGCATGCAAGGCTCGTGGTTGAAGAGAGAATAGCAGGGTTTGGCCATGGCTCATGCAGGTTTGTCACCTAGGGTTCGCTGTGAAGGTTCGGCGGCCTACAAGGGTTCGGCCATTGGTTTTTTTAACAGGTACATCCGTCCCTCTTTCCCGGCTTCTCTCACGAACCTGTTCACCATGCATCACCATCTCGACCTTTAGCTGTTGTAGGCTTGTTCCATGGTTCTGGTTATGAGAAAGTGGTTTCTTGAAGGTGTATGGTTCGATCAAAATAGGTTTCTAACCGATTGGGATGAATGGGTCGACTAAGGTGACCAAAAACCCTATTTTTTCAAACATTCAAGCTCAATACCTCGAATCTGGCCGGATAAATTCTCAGATCAGTTGTACTTCTAGGTAGAGGACGATCAGAGCTACGTGGAGACACCAAGAACTCGTGATTTCACCACCAAATGAGCAAGATCTTGTGGTTTGAAGTTGGAATTTAGAGAGAGGGAGAGAAAAACGGTTGGGAGGTAGAGAGAGAGAGGGAAATGTAATAAATGAGGTAAAATGGTCTCATTCGTACCTTTTATACCCCGAGGGTGTTCGGGTTCGTTTCGGTTGCTCGGTTATCGTTTTCGTAATGTTTCCGGCACGTTACGCGCGTGTTTTGTAAATTAAATAAAAGAATTTATTTCTAATTATTTGGAAAGTAGTTATTCCTAGTAAATCCTTTAAGTTAACTTTTCTTGAATTATTTATCGTAATTAATTATTTTAAGCGTTTCGTTAGCTCGCGTCACTAGTGCACGTATTCTATGTATTTTAAATAAAATGACTTAATTTTTCATTTCTAAAACATTGTGATTCCTAATAAATATTCAATATTAAACTTTCTTAAATTATTATCGTTCTTTTCGTTATTCGTTTCGTCAGAACATGTCACCATCGCGCGTATTCATTCGAATCATCACCCGAACGAACACAACGTTGGTTTCACTTTCTGATTCTTGTTTTCTACTTTCCAGTCATCATTTCAGAACATTAACTTTCAGATTTATTATAGATCGTCACCTAAACGAATAATTCGTCGGTTTAGCATTCTTTAACAACAACCGTTATGGTTTTGTTCTGTTTAACCTCACATATGTTTATACATAATAGCATTAAATCAAGCATCTGCGTGTTAGTTCTGTGTTGTTTGTTGTGTTTTTGACTGTTAAACCGTGAGATTTAATCAGATATCAGAAACGATAGCATAATAGTTTAGTGTCAAGTATCAAATATCAAGAGCATGCAAAAGTTCACGTAGTTTGTATCTGAAATACTGTGCAAGTTACTTTGAGTTTACTGTTCCGGAGACGTTTGCGGCACTGATGTTACATGGAATTCCAAAGGCTTTCGCCGTTTGTTTGCGTAACTCTTTTGGTGGCTACGTGTTGCTTGTAATCTCTGTTGAATCTGGGCTATCTTATCAGTAGTCTCCTGAATAAGTTCAGGCCCAGTGATTCTGTTATCTCCCACTTCGGTCCAACAAATTGGAGATCGACATTTTGTACCATATAATGCTTCAAATGAGCACATCGGATACTGCTGTAGTAGCTATTGTTGTAGGAGAACTCAATGAGTGCTAGATGATTATCCCAACTTCCACCAAAGTCCAGGACACATGTCCTCAACATATCATCTAGGGTTTGAATTGTTCGCCCGCTTTGACCGTCCGTTTCTGGATGGTAAGCAGTGCTCAAGTTTACACTTGTCCCTAAGGATTGTTGCAATGATTGCCAAAAGCACGATGTAAATCGACTGTTCCAGTCTGAAATAATAGATAATGGCACACCGTTCCGTACTACTATTTCATTGACGTAGAGTCTCGCTATTTTTCCATCTTGTAGTTCTCTCTGATCGGCAACAAATGAGCGGACTTAGTCAATCTGTCAATGATGACCCGTATAGAATTGTGTCCGCTGGAAGTAGGGGGTAGCATGGTTATAAAATCCATAGCTATTTGTTCCCACTTCCATTGTGGTATCTCTGGTTGCTCCAGCAAACCTGACGGTTTCTAGTGTTCCGCCTTGACTTAAGCACATGTTAGGCGCTTATCAACACAAGTAGCACATCCTTCTTCATACCAGGCCACCAATAAAATGACCTAAGATCTTGGTACATCTTATCAGCACTAGGATGAATGGAGTAACATATCTTGTGTGCCTCGTCAAGAATGAGATTTCGAAGTTCATCTACGGCCGGGATCCATACACGATCCTGGAAATTGATAACTCCATCCTGTTTTGTCTCATATTGTTTCTCGGCTCCACAGTCGAGCTCGTTCCTCATGTTGTTTCTTTCCACCGCTTTTTGTTGTGCTTGTAGAATTTAATCTTTCAGACTTGTTTGCACAGTCATTCCAATTGCCCTAACGCGCAAGGGTTTGACCCGTTCCTTTCGGCTCAAACCGTCAGCTACAACATTAGTTTTGCCCTGATGATATTTGATCACACAATCGTAATCGTTCAGGAGCTCCACCCAACGTCTCTGTCGTATGTTAAGCTCCTTTTGATCAAATATGTGCTGTAAACTCTTGTGATCCGTGAAGATCGTGCACTTGGTACCGTATAGGTAATGCCTCCAAATCTTTAGAGAGAAGACAACAGCTCCCAATTCCAGGTCATGCGTCGTGTAATTATTCTCATGGATCTTCAACTGTCGTGACGCGTAGGCAATGAATTTGTCTCTTTGCATTAAAACCAACCAAGTCCCTGATGGGAAGCATCACAATACACCACAAAGTCATCATCGCCCTCTAGAAGTGTTAAGATTGGAGCATTGCACAATCTTTGTTTCAGTGTTTGAAATGCCATTTCTTGTTTCAGCGTCCACACAAACGGCTCGCTTTTCTGGGTTAGCTTTGTGAGTGGCAAGGCTATTTTCGAGAAATTCGAAATGAATCTCCTGTAATAACCAGCGAGACCCGGAAATGATCTAATCTCAGTAGATGTTGTGGGCACGTCCCAATTCTTGGTAGGATCCACATGAATACCATCACTGTTAATCACATAACCTAAGAACTGAGCTTCTCTTAGCCAAAATTCACACTTGGAGAATTTGGCATAGATTTGTTCATTCTTCAGAAGTTCTAAGATTGTTCTGAGGTGTTTTTCATGTTCTTTCTCACTCTTTTAATCGATCAGTATATCATCAATAAAGACGATAACGAACTGATCTAGATACGGCTTACACATCCCGTTCATTAGGTCCATGAACATATTCGGTTCGTTCGTCAACCCAAATGGTATCACCATAAACTCGTAGTGTCCATATCGAGTATGAAAGGCTGTCTTGGGTATGTCTTCTTCTTGAATTCGGAGCTGGTGATAACCTAAACGCATGTCTGTCTTTGAGAAGTACTGAGCTCCCTGCAATTGATCAAACAGATCATCAATCCTCAGTAACAGGTACCGATTCTTGATGGTGAGCTTGTTAAGCTCTCTGTAATCAATGCACATTCTGAGGGATCCATCCTTTTCTTGACAAACAAAACCGGAGCTCCCCATGGTGAGAAACTCGGTCGGACGAACCCCTTGTCTAGTAATTCTTGTAATTGGTTGGACAGTTCCTACATTTCGGATGGCGCCAGTCTATAAGGAGACTTAGCACAGGAACCGCTCCCGGAATCATATGGATTCAGAACTGCACCAATCACTCAGGTGGCAGTCCCGGTAGATCATTCGGAAACACGTCCGCGAAGTCTTTCACAACGCGTACATCTTGAATCTTAATCGCCTTCTTGTCTTTCTCCACAGCGTGAGCGAGGAATGCTACACATCATTTCCTTAAGCGCTTGTGTGCCTTCATGCGAAATATTTTTTTGACACTGCGATTTCCTTGATCTCCATGAATCTCCAATACATGATTGTTCTCCACTGGAATATGTAGTAGTTTTTCGGAACAGATGATTTCAACCCCGTTAAGGGACAACCAGTCCATTCCGACAATGATATTGAAACTGCCCGGTTCCATTGGTATTAAATCAATGGAAAATGTTTGCTCATCAAGTGTCAATGGGCAGTTCCTAAGTACTGTACTAACTGTTATTTGCTTGCCATTTGCTACCTCAATAGTGTAAGGGGAGTCTAGTGATTCCTCTATACAATTATGTTTATGTGCAAAGTCGTAAGAGATAAAACTCTGATCCGCTCCAGTGTCAAATAATATAGATGCATAAAAGTCATGTAAAAGAAACGTACCAGTGACCACATTAGGGTCTTGTCATGCAGCAGCAGCTCCAATCTGAAAGGCTCATCCTCTAGCTACTAGAGCCCTTTGTGGAATCCTCTTGGGACAATCCCGCGAGAAGTGTTCAGGTTCACCACAAGTGTAGCAAGACATGTGATCAGCACCGGCAGCCATCGCTGTTGCGTTGTTGTTCCTGTTCTGAGCCCCCGTGCTATTGCATTGGTTGGTCCAATGACCAAACTTCCCCCAGTTATTGCACTGCCTGCACTGGGAAGTTGGTTGATGATTATACTGACAGTTGTTGCACAGAGGAGCCGTTCCAGTGTAAGGCCTCTTGATTTGCAGTGGTTGTGGTAAGGCCTCTTGATCTGCAGTGGTTGTGGTTGCGTGGCCTGTGGTGTTTGGGTGGTCGTAGCGTAATTCTTGACCAGTTTCTGTTTCTTTGTCGGGCGTTTATCCAGCTTCCTTGAGCTTCTAGCCTTTGCTGCTTCAGCCTCTTTCTTCAGTGGCCTGGAGGCAACCATTACGTCTGTCAATGTTGCTGACAGAGTGACAACCATCTCTAAGTTGGTTGGGTGGGTAGCAATCACATGCCCCTGGATACAAGCCGGTAGTCCACCGATGTACCGCTAGATCCATTTCTCCACTGTTGGCACTATATCCGGTGCCAATGTTGTTAACTCATGAAATCTGGTGGTGTAGGCCAGATGCCCAGCACCAATCATGACATGGTTGAGCAACTCCGTCTAAACCTTCTTCAGCTCATTTCTTGGGCAAAACTCAGCCCTCAGCAACAACTTGAAGTCCTCCTAAGGCATAGATGATGCCTCATCTCGCCTTCTAGTCTACACCTGGGCATTCGGCCATGTCAGAGCTCGCTTGTTGAACGATCCCGTTGCATACCTCACCTTGTGCTGTTCAGGACAACCACTGATGTCGAGGGTTGTCTCCATCTTCTCGATCCATTGGATCAAGCCGACAGCCCCCTCGTTGCCACTGAATGCCGGTGGCCTGCAACCTACAAAGTTTTTGTAGGAGTGGTCTTATTGATGTCTGGCGTTCCCACTGCCTTCACCAGTTAAGTTTCTGTTACTGTTGCTGTTGTTGGAGTTGATCTGGTTCATCATGTGGGGAATCACTTCCCTCAGTTGATTGGTCAGCAGAGTGGCCAGTGCGATAGTAGCGGGATCTAACTCGTGATTGGGTGGTGGTTGATGAGGAGGTGGAGGTGGAGGAGGAGGTGGTGATGGTGTCGGTGAGTGTTGAGGTGAATGCGGTGGTGGTGGCAGGAAAAGTGGAAGTCTTCTTGGCCGCATTCTGATCCCAAACCGAAAGAACATCGGTTAGTGCAATGATCGAACGTAGAAGACATATGTAAATAAAGTCCTAATTCTTATGTTCTCTACATGAGGATCCCTAGGTTATATTCTGGGCCAAACCGTTTAAGTAATATGTCATATATTTCTCTATAACCATGGCTCTGATACCAATTTGTCACACCCCGAGCCGGCGGGCTGGATCGACTTTCTTGTCGGGCGAAAAGTTCTCGGGGCTCAATATCGTTTGATAATCATAGTGATCAGATTTTTTACATAGCACATGAGATATAATAAGAAATGCTAACATGGCATTGATATATAATTACAAAGTTAAATTACACAATACATGTTCATAATTTAACTAAGTAGATCTACCCAAAAAGAATCATTGAGTTTCTAGCTTGTATTCGCACAAGATTTACAAAAGATGATTCAAAATTATGTCATTCAAAATATGCACATCAAAAAAGTAAGCTAGGTCTCTTCTAAAGTCCACTAGCTTAATCCTGCTGCTTGAAATCTAGACATGTTCATCACCTGAGAAAACATGCATTTAAACAAAGTCAACACTAGGTTGGTGAGTTCATAAGTTTAGTATTTGAAATCGTTGTATTCTTCTCATTCACAATCACGATGTCACACATAAGTTTTATTGATATTGTCTCAAGTGTCTCATCCAATGTCCTCTCCATAGTTATACTTAAAAATAGTATTTCATCCAAATTAAGTATGCTTATATATAGGGCATACGTATCACGAATGAAGCCGCCAGCCCACCACACGCTTAACAGAATTTAACACCACCTGTAATACAACTATGGATACCCATCTCTATCTCACGTGTGTTCAACCCATTTGGTATTCACCCATAAATTGTGTTCATCACCCATAGTGTTATATGTATAGAATAAAAGAGTATGAGGGAAGTAAATTATCAAAACGTAAGTGATGATAATCCCTCAGTGTTTTAAGGAAAACATATTTAATAAATCCTATCCTTATTGTTATTCTCTCAAATGAAAGTTAACTATAATTTACTTCTAATTAAAGGAGTAATAGTTAACTCATCGGTATTGTACTTGGCCTAAATGTATAGAGCATATATGGGACCCATTATGGACCTCACGTAATCAGACCACAATGCCTCCCATTTCCCTCTATCCCATTTGTGTTCTCATAGATTCATTGCCTTCAACGAGACTATTACTAGTAATATGACTTGAGAGAAAATCAATTCCTCAGTCTACCAATTAATAGACTCGAAGGATTTAATTACAATTAGTTACTGTAGATTAATATCACCATGTGTCGTTTACCAAACCTAACTGATGCAGCCCTGTTACCGGCCATACGATACCGACCAATGATAATTTTACGATTAATGTACCGACCTCACTCACCGGCGGTTTGTCAAACCTATGGTACCACTACGCTATTGTCGGTTTAGTCGCACTAAATTAACTGGTAACCGATTTACTTGTAGGGACTTACGACTGGACATGAACTCATGAACACATGATTGTTGTGATATAATACAAATATTCTTAATAGTAATTATTAATTGTGTTCCCAAATCTTTTGGTCTTATTGTTACCTGTTCTCAGTGTTATGTGATCTCATAGTTTTAACAATGTGTTATAAGAACCTATCTTATTAGACAGTGTCGATAAATGTGGTAATTGATATCATCATCATCATGAAATTATGTTATCATGATTATCATTTATGATGTCACTTGTATTTGCCTAAGTGTTATCTCCTGTTCACCTTTGTAATAATAAGAAAGTTTTATAAGATTTAATCTTATAACTTAAGTTATTCTATTGTGTTGATGAAATCATGAAACTATGTTATCATGATTCATTAACTTAGTTTAAGATGGGTTAACTCCATTTTTGTGAAAACCCTATTGTTACTCAAACAAAAGTGTGATTTTAGTTGGCTTTTCTTGTTACATTGTGATTCCTATGTGGTTATTTAACATATACTTGTGAGTTATACTTGTTCTAAAATAGCCATACTTAGTGTCGATAGCAACTTAGCAATATCGAGGGGCATAACCCAAACCGGTTAACCCTAATCGCCCATCATTGACACTAGTGTATACCACTCGATCATATGGCTTCATTAATGACTTAATTTACTTAGTTTCTGGTTCATGATACTTGGGGGGTCTTAAGGATTTAGTATCAACAAGGCTGCTGGCCCAACAACCCATCGAACTTACCAGGATCGGCCGAAATCATTAAGTTACCCCCTATCGATACTAATAGTATCGACATGTGCATAGTCTCGATGGCCTGGCTAGCTTTGACACTAATATCGATGGGGACCAGTTGCTGATAACTTGGAGGGGTCGATACTAATAGTATCGACCAAAGTTTGGCCGATCTTGCAACTGTCGAACATGTCAAGGTCGATGAAAGTCTTCATGCTTAAACCGGTCATCGATATTGTGGTTCCACCATCTTCATCCATCGAACTTGCATGTCCTTACGTCGATATTGCCATCAAACCCTCATGAATCCTTATTTTGATGTTGTCCTAGGTTGGATAAATCATTTTCATGCCAAACCATCAAGGTTTGATGGACCAGATTCGATCCCCAAGTCAAGGGTTGGGTTTTACGAAAACCCTGAAAAACCGTGCCTTGCAGCTCACATTACCTTCGTTTTGGACGATTTCACTTCCGATCTGTTGTACTTTCGTGTAGAGGGCGTCAAGAGCTTCGCGTGGATACTAAATTTGCACAATTTGACCAAGAAACAAGGAGGATATGGTGATTTGTGTTAGTGCTTTCTAGAGAGAGTCAAGAACCGAAAGAGAGAGAGAGAGGGATGAGATTCATGATGCATTAAATGTGAAACTTAATGCTTGAGTTGGGTTTCTATACCCCACTTAAGTTTGGGTTCGTTCAGCTTGCTCGGTTCTCGTTTTCGTTGCGTTTACGGAACGTAATACGCGTTAGTTTTGTAATTTAGATAAATAGTTTTCTAAAACCATTTTAAGGTTGTAATTCCTAATAAATATTTTCTATTTTTTTTCTTATTTTATTATTTTGAAATCGTTTATAAATTTCGTTTCGTCAGGTCGTATCACCTTCGCGCGTATTCGTTCGAATCGTCACCCGAGCGAACACGACGATGGCTTTACTTTCTGATTTTTGTTTTCTACTTTCCAGTTATCTTTCAGAACGTTAAACCCGCATATATGGTTGTGTGAATCGTCACCCACTCAACCACACTGTCAGTTAATTATTCCGAAACGATACCGAGTTTCTGTTTTGCATTGGATTCCCTCACTGACGGACTCAACTAAACACACCTAATTGCACATAATAATATTTGTTTTACCTTGTTTACTCATAGAATTATCGGCCCTCTGATTTCTGTTATTTGTGAATATCATATCGCAACTAATATGTTTTCGTTACTTGTTCTCACGCTGTTGTTTCACATGAATTGTTGTTTTACTGTATTTAAATTTTCATTCAAACACATACAACTGTTACTTGTTTTCATATTCATGTTGTCACACAACTGTTATTCACATTATATTTACACATAGTAAAAGGTATAAGTACACACACCGTACGGATTGCTGGATGATATGGTATTGGTTGTAACATTGAGAGATTATGAGGAAATGCCCTAATTGGGTTAGAATCCCTACTTTTCAGGGCTCGACTTTAAAGCGATTAAAAGCATCTTTTAGCGATAGCCCCTCCTCGTCGAATGCTCGAGTTCAAATAAATCTCAACGACCTCGATGAAGAAGAAGACGAGCTACAGGATTTGACCCGTCCGATTGGGAGAGATCGCGCCAAGGCCGACCGAGCAAGGGCGAGACGGGACTCTTCATCTCATCAATCCCGGATTATACCCAAGGAATGGATAACTTATCTCAAAAAATCGGTGACTTTAACGAATTAAAACGGGAACGTCAACAGTTGGTAGAGCTACAACTTTTATTCACTAACACCGACCACTTAACCGGAATCGACATTGAGATTATCGAGCGGGAGAAGGAAAAAATTCGAAACAAAGATAAAGATAATTAGCTATTTTATTTTATTAATTTGTAATGTTTATTTATAATTTTATGTAATTTTTTTATTTATGATTAATTATATCTAGTTATTCTAGTTTAAAAAAATTAAAATTAAACAAAATGACATCATCACCAACCAAGAGGCATTTTCACCACAAGTGGTTGAGTGGATGGTTGTGGTGGATACCTACGTAGCGCTTAGGTGAAGTTGTTCCAACCATGGGGCATATCTCATTGTCTAACAATTATATGAGTTTAGATTCAAGGAATTAGTTTTGGAATGAATTGTTATTAATTTTGATTAAAGATCTCAAATTAATTACATTAATTTGTTTTAGTTATAAAAAAAACGTAAATAACCAAACCAACAAACAAAAATTAAAAAATGTAGTAAATAATATTCTTTATTGTTTTAAATATAAAAATAAATAAAAAAACGAAACAAATGAAAATTAAAACAAGGAAATAAAATAAAATCCTTTGTTGAAACTCAAAACTTGATTAACTAATTAACTAATTTTTGAAAATTTACAAAATAAAAATGATTTAAAGAAAAAAAAAGAAAAAAAGAAAATAAATATATAACAATAGAAAAACAAAAGCTTCAAATTTAGTTATTAAAAATAGGACAAATTTGTCATTTCAAAAAACAACTGAACGTTTAACAAAAGTTAGTGTACTGGACGTAATTTGCAACAAAATTTTAACATAAAAAATTTTAATAACACTTTTTGAACATAAATGACGAAATATGCAAAGTCAAATAAATGCAAGAAACGTTTTCGGTAATTTACTTTAAAATTAACATTACAAAACTAAAATAATATCAAAAGATTACATTATCTTTCAGCTAAATAAAACTTAAAACAGTTAGACTGATTTTAAACCTTCTCTTATTGTGTCACTGATTTTAAGCCTTCTCTTATTGTGAACAGTGTGTATATGTGTATGTGTATATTCTAAAGCAAAGAGAATGGGGATGTAGTTTATCGAAAATATATATTATCTAATTTGATAGTTTATTTGTTGGTGACAATATTATTATGGAAGAATTTCATATATATCACTACAAATTTTCTAAATATCATATATATCCAATGGTTAGGTTAAACTAAATAAGACTCTTAACCTAAAAAACTAAAATGGATCTTGAGTCATTAGATCATTAATCAGTGGTTATGATTAAATCAAGTTGTTGTAGAGTGGTTTTAGTAATTACTACGTACTTTTGTTGACTTTTTTATCAACTCCTCTCACATTCTCTAAACATTTATAACTTTCGCATACAAAATTATTTTTTGAAAAATATATCATAAACCGAGCATTTTTTATCTTCAAAATTAGTATAGTGTTGCTATAGAAAAATTTTGTTTTTTTAGTTAATTGTGCTTTTTACATGTTATTTTGTCTTTTGTACATGACATTGTGTCTTTTGTACAGATCATTGTGTCTTTTGTATAAATCATTGTGTGTTTTGTGTTTTTGTGAACAATTTAAGACACAATGATATTGTATAATGCATAATGTCAAGCAAGGATGGCACAAGGACGAGTATGAATAACACGATGATCTTTAAAAAGGACACAATTAGCTGTAAAAAAGACACAATGACAGTATGAACAATTTTGTAGAGGTCCTTGTCTCTTTTGTATACGCATTGTGTCTTTTGTACAAGTTATTGTGTCCTTTGTATAGTTTGTAATTCACAGGGTATTTCCGTTATGAGTTCGAATAATGTAATCGTGTTTAATTCGAAATAAATAAAAGACTTGAATGTCCTTTGAAACATTTGTATTCATAAACCTATAGATTTATATATACTTAAATGATTAAATTATTAATAATACAAAACAAATCTAAGCTTTTATAAATTTCATAAAACTTACAATTCTTTTAAAAATTAAAAAATCATAATGGATTGTAATACAAGAATAGCATTTTATAGAAGAAGAAGAAGAAGAAGAAGAAGAAGAAGAAGAAGAAGAAGAAGAAGAAGAAGAAGAAGAAGAAGAAGAAGAAGAAGAAGAAGAAGAAGAAGAAGAAGAAGAAGAAGAAGAAGAAGAAGAAGAAGAAGAAGAAGAAGAAGAAGAAGAAGAAGAAGAAGAAGAAGAAGAAAGAAGAAGAAGAAGAAGAAGAAGAAGAAGAAGAAGAAGAAGAAGAAGAAGAAGAAGAAGAAGAAGAAGAAGAAAGAAGAAGAGAAGAAGAAGAAGAAGAAGAAGAAGAAGAAGAAGAAGAAGAAGAAGAAGAAGAAGAAGAAGAAGAAGAAGAAGAAGAAGAAGAAGAAGAAGAAGAAGAAGAAGAAGAAGAAGAAGAAGAAGAAGAAGAAGAAGAAGAAGAAGAAGAAGAAGTGATCCCCGTGGATCAACAACGAACCCGGATTCGCGACCCGATCATCCCAACTCCATGATTACACATTTACATCTGGAATTGGGATGAATTTCGGCAATGTCTTGACCGCGTGATTGAATCCCTATCAACAATTTTACCCATGAACACCTAATAACTGCGTAATCATTACTAAAAATAGGAGATATGTAACATCCCAAATTTTCTAATACAAGTTGTTTGAACTCATGAATGGGTAATGGATAATTAACTTGTCGGAAAATAAACGGAAAATACCCTAAGTTAAGTTCACGAAATTTGGTGTACTCGAAATGGATTTCGAGTACGTAAGTCCTCGAAATTTAGGCTGATTTCAAGTACCCAGTTCGTGAACACTGCCTATATATATTAGTGCCTTGGGAAACGTGCACACCTTTGGCTGGAGGTGCATTTTCTCTCAAGTACTCGAAGAGGAGTTCAAGAACAACAAGAATCGGTTGTAAATCGCCCAGGAAGAAGAAGGAATGCACGGGAAGCCACCAGGAGGATTATCTACCATCAAGTAAGCATTCTACACTAAAAAGTTATGATTTTTATACGAAAGTGAACTCATGCATAAAATTCGTTCATTTTTTTTCATAAAACTCGCACCGCTATAGTCGTCGTGTACCGCCAAGGAAAATGGATTGGGGCTTGGCGTACCAGGAAGGAATCCGGAGTCCAATAGATATTTTGGACTCCTCGTGTAACGCCAAGGAGCCTCAATTTAGCCTTGGCGTACCGCGAAGACTCCAGGACTGCTATAACTTCAAATTTTTCTTAATTTTTCGATTTTAGAGAATCTAGATTTTCGTTTCGCGCATGGTTTTCACCCATGTTCACGAATTTCGTATACTATCAAATCGTGATAATCACAATTGTTCTATTAACATGGATTTCAAGCACGATGACATGTGCTTTCAGTCAATGATGACGTAATCCTCAAACGTAATTGTCTGAGTTTTGTTTTAAATATTTAGCTAATTATAATTATAAACACTTTATAATTTAAAAATCAATTATTATTTATTTTTATTTTCTTGATATTTGTTATTATTTTCTTATCTAATTACTAATGAAAGTAATGTTTGATATGTGTATATACATTTCATATTTAAATACATAAACCATTTTTATGGTTTTATGAACCCGTTATTTTATTTCTAAAATTTTATTTACTAATTGTTTAGAATAGTACCAATATATATATATATATATATATATATATATATATATATATATATATATATATATATATATATTATATATATATATATGTATTAGCTTTTATAATTGTCATAAAACTTTATATGTATATTAAATAAATAAAAATATTAAAAAAAAATAAATACTCCAAAACTTTGTTTCATTAAAATTTAAACACGATTACAATCATTCGATTTTCGAAACTAATCCTAGGGATTACAATCTCCCTTACTTTAGGAAATTTCGTCCCGAAATGTCTAAGAATTTGAATTAAACAACTTAGGGTACTTAGTCTTCATTTGATGTTCACACTCCTAAGTAAGTTCTGGCCCACGTTTAGAATCCAAAACTTTGTTGCATTAGAATTTAAACACGATTACAATCATTCGATTTTTGAAACTAACCTTAGGGATTACAATATCCCTTACTTTTGGGAATTTCGTCCCCAAATGACTAAGAATTTGAATTAAACAACTTAGTGTACTTGGTCTTCATTTGATGTTCACACTCCTATGTAAGTTCTGGCCCACGTTTAGAATCCCATTTAACTAAGACGATATGAATACGTTTATTATTTAGATTCTTAATTTCCCGATCTACGATATTCACAAGTTGATAAAGTGCATTAACTCATCTAATGCAAACTTCATTGAGAGGAATGTGGAGGTTTTCACTGGCCAAGCATTTCTTTAAGTTTGAGATGTGAAACATTGGATGAACGTTTGAGAGTTATTGAGGCAGTTCAAGTCGGTATGCCACTTTTCATATCCTTTCCAAGACTTTAAAAGGACCTACATATCGAGTAGCTAACTTGCATTTCTTGCCAAATCGAACTATTCCCTTCCAAGGCGATACCTTCAATAGGACAAGATCGTTGACTTGATATTTCAATGGCTTTCTCCATTTATTAGCGCAACACTTTTGCCTACTACTAGCAGTTGTCAGATTTTCACGAATACGCAATATTTTGTTTTTTTGTTTCTTGAACTAGTTCAAGTCTTGTGATTTGAGCTTCACCTAGCTCATTCCAACAAATAGGTGATCGACATTTGCGCCCATAAAGCACCTTAAAGGGAGCCATATCAATGCTTGTATGATAGTTGTTATTGTATGATAACTCGATCAATGGTTGGTATGTATCCCAATTACCACCGATGTCAATCACACAACATCGCAACATGTCTTCAAGTGTTTGGATGGTCCTTTCATATTTTCCATCGGTTTGACGATGATAGGCAGTGCTGTCACACCCCGAGCCGGCGGGGTAGGATCGGGTTTCCCCGACGGGCGGAAGGTTCCCGCGGCGCGATATCGTGAGTGATAATCAAGTGATCAGATTGTTTACATTGCACATGATATAAATGAGAAATGCAAATCATAATAGAATTACAAAGTTAAATTACATCAGTATTGTTTATAATTTAACAATGTAAATCTATCAGCAACATCATAAATTTCTATCTTGTATTTACACAAGATATACAAAATAAATTGTATAATGATGTCTTCAAAAGTATGCAGGTCCAAAATACTAAGTCTTCTATCTGAAGTCCTAGTCCAAAAGAAATGACTTCTTAATTGACCTGTTCGTCATCTGAGAAGTCATGCAAAAAGATCAAGTCAACACATGGTTGGTGAGTTCATATAGTTTAGTATTTGAAAATGATTGATAATGACTTGAAAACTCCTTCGGTAAAGACCCTAACCTCATTAACACCACCTGTATCATCCAGATCGGTATGCTTATGTATAGGGCATACCCCTGAGTCGGGGCTACAACCCCGCCCAGACGCCGTCCCTCCACATACTAATCCGCATAGGACATTGGTGATAATGATAGTTAAGCATTTTACCCCTACCTTTAACCCAATGATTTTTCAGTCCTTTGTTCCTGTAAATACAACAATTTGGAATCTATGTTGATTCCTTATGTTCATCACAATAGTAATCAACCACAGTAATTGTAGAAACAGTTTAATAAATGCTTAATTAAACAAATAAATAAACATTTAATAAAATCTAAGTCCAAATGATTGGGGCCTTTGGTCATACTCGAGTATACTAGTCTGTCAATCAAGGTACTTAGTAGTTAGGGAATCTGTAAATATCCTCAAACATACGACCTACAATCAAACGGTCTAGCTAGGACTTCTTGAAATGCAGGATTTTATGTTTCGTCTGTTTTTGGCGTATGTTATCTCTGATATTTCCCAGGCTTTCCCTTGAAAATGATTTATGGATTCGTCTGATTCTGTTACAAGATGTACTTGATTCGTTGATCATAGAATACTAGATTCATTGATCAATTGTACACTTGATTCATAGTTCAACAAACACTTGATTTGTAGAACATTGAATATTGTCTTTGCAAAGAATGTTTTGTTTGATTTGTTGAAGTCCCACACTTGTTTCACCAAAATGTTTCATTTGATTCATTGAATTCACCCACTTGATTTGTCAAAATGTTTCGTCTGATTCACTGAAAACACCCATTTGATTCGTTAAAATGTTTCGTTTGATTCCTTGAACTCACACACTTGTTTTGTCAAAATGTCTAGTTTGATTTGTTTGAAATGTTTTGATTTGTTGAAATGTTTAGTTTAACTTGATCATTCACTTAATTTCTAAGTAAATCAGTTAGTAAACCTGCATAAAATCTTCCTAGACATGATCTAGGATAACATTTATATATATGTAAAACATATAAATTTAAAAGCATTTAAGTAAAGAATTTATATAAACAGTTTACGCATGCTTCTCAGCCCCGCGTTTTAAAACAAAATGTTAGAAAAGGGGCAATGAACTCACCTGTGTTGATGTGTAACTGAATCACAAAAGATAATGCGCGCTCTTTGATGATTGCTTATGTGTCTTTAGCACCTGAGTTGTTTTAAGAGATTCGAATACGATAAGTATTTATAATAACGCATCTAAGGTTTTTGGTCTCGGTGTGCAACTAAGTGTCCTATGATACTAGTGTGCTTCTAAAACTCCTTTTATCTAGGCTAAACGTATTACCCAATTGTAAACCCTTAACCCACAAGGATCATTTAAAGCCTTTAATTAAAACAATTTAACACTTTATTTTAAGTTAACCATTAAATTGTAAATCATTAATTTTATAAATCATTACTTTAATAAAGTTTATAAATCATCTCTCTTATCAAAACACAAGTAAATTAAATAAAGAATATTCAACACGTGATGAGCTTAGGTTAAGCCCATTGGGCCAATCTCAGGCCCATTTTAAACTTTGATTTCCATGTGTATTCACGAGTGTTTTTAAACCCGAAAATGTTCCAAAACTCTTGTTTAGATTATACAGCGATCCCTGAAAAGTTTTGTTAGTGAAAACCCTAATCTAGGGTTTTCCTTAAACGCTTTCTTGTGTTTTAGCCTAATTCCACTTGATAACACCATGATTTCTTGTTAACCCATATGTTCAACTTTTATTAATCTTATGTATTTGTGTATCATAGAACCCTCCTTCCCATGTGTTGAACTCAAGATAATTCCCACAACTTTTGTTTGGATGATCTTAGAATTTTGTGAAAGTTCTTATATTTCTCCCATGCCCACACACATTCTCATTTGATTCCCATGCATCCAAAGTTCTTGATCATGATTTATAGTTCTAACCCAACCCCTAGCCGAAGGAGATATAACCGAAACAACTTGGTCGAATAAGGGTGAAGGCCTAATGTAGTTCCACCGAATCAGCCTGATCGAATGGAGACCTGGCTGAATGAGGTTGGTCGAATGAGGACAGATCGAATGAACATCTGCCGAAAGAAGGGGGTCGAATGGCTACTGGCCCGAATGTGTACAGCCGATCGAATGAGGGTTGGCTAGCGAATGGCAACAGCATTGGCGAATGGTGGCTGTCGAATGGAACCCTAGTTCGGCGAATGGGGACCGAATGACCCAGTCATTCGTCGGCCTGATAAGGAGCCATTCGGCCGATCGAACTCAATCCAGGTGCAGCCTCTAATCCCAGCCAAATCGACTACCGATCGAACTAGAACTTGTTCCTACTGCATTCGTGGTGTTGTGGGTAGTGTTCCCTAATGTTTGGTGGCTGTTTAACCAGCCAAAGAAAAGGGGTTCGATTCTAGGGTTTTCAACCCTCAAAACCGAACAAGAAAATGGATTTTACCACGATTCTGATGGATTCCAATCCCGATCTGTTGTACTTCATTGATCTACAAGTGATAATGATCGTTTAGACACCAAATATGCAAGATTTCGTGAAGGATTGGGGAAGAAAACTTAGAGAGAAGGTGGAGAATCCTAGAGAGAGAGAGACGAATTTTTGAGAGAATGGGTGGAGTAATGGCTGGTTGGTGGTGGTGGTTGTGGCTCTAATTGCCACATTAAATGTTGGGAAAATACCCGGGTTCGTTCGGGTTCGTTCGGTTTCGCGCGGTTTCGCGTAGAAATGCCAGTTTCTCGTCGTTTTTGTAACGAAACGACTCGATTATAAAATAGAATTTATAAAATGATTTTAGGTTGTGATTCCTAATAAATTAACTAAATATCTTTTATTTATTTAATTTTCAAAAAAATTTAATTAACGTTTAAATCGAATCGCGCGGTCATCGCGCGTATTTGTTCGAATCGTCACCCGATCAAATACGTCGATAGCTACACTTTTCAATATTGTTTTCTAATTATTGAATATCATTCAGAACGTTAAACTTTCAGATTTATTCATACGGATCGTCACCTATACGAATAATCCGTCGGTTTAGCATTCACATAACGACATTCGTATTATTTTGTTCTGTAAAGCCTCACATACGTTTATACGTAAGAAAATCCTAACAATTAATCACATGATGGTTCTGTGTTGCCAGATAATTATCCGACTCAAGAACCGTTGTTCTGAACTTGTTTCTCTGAAATGATTCTGAATTCATTGTTTTGATAACATGAAATGATACTGAAACTTGACATGGATATGAAATACACTGAGTTACATAAAGTTTGTACCTGATTACAGTTCACGTACTGTTTACGATCACTGTTCCGGTGACGGTTCCGGCACTAATGTTACAGTCTCCCCTTGTTAGAGAAATTTCGTCCCGAAATTTAAGAATTATTGTCGGGAACAGCTTCCTCTTCAAACAGTTGGGGATACTTTGACTTCATGTGATCTTCACGTTCCCAAGTAAACTCGGGTCCGCGTCTTGAGTTCCAACGAACCTTTACAATTGGAATACGGCTTCGCCTCAGCTGCTTGACTTTGCGATCCATAATCTCTAAAGGTTCTTCAATAAAATGTAACAGATCATCAATTTGAATTTCTTCGATTGGGATGACAAGTGATTCGTCAGCAAGGCATTTCTTTAAGTTCGAGACGTGAAACACGTCATGCACACCACCGAGTTCATCAGGTAATCTCAGTCTATATGCCACAGGACCAATTCGTTCAATGATCTCGAACGGTCCCACGTATCGTGGTGCCAATTTGCCTTTTGTTCCAAATCGTACAACGCCTTTCCATGGGGATACCTTCAACATTACACGGTCTCCCACTTGGAATTCCAACGGCTTGCGCCGTTTGTTGGCGTAGCTCTTTTGTCTACTTCTTGTTGCTTGTAGTCTTCTTTGAATCTGAGCTATCTTGTCAGTGGTTTCTGGAATGAGTTCTGGCCCCGTTATGCGATTGTCTCCAACTTCAGCCCAACAGATCGGTGATCGAAATTTCCGACCATAGAGAGCCTCGAACGGTGCACATCCGATGCTACTGTGATAAATGTTGTTGTAAGAGAATTCAATCAGTGGCAAATGGGAATCCCAATTCCCACCGAAATCTAAAACACAGGTTCTCAGCATATCCTCTAGGGTCTGGATTGTACGTTCGCTTTGACCATCCGTTTGCCAGAACCTTGATGTAAATCTGCTGTCTCGATCAGAAATAATAGACAATGGCACACCGTGACGTACCACTATCTCGTTGATGTACAATCTTGCCAATTTATCCATCGTGAAAGTCTCACGCATCGGTAAGAAATGAGCAGATTTTGTTAAACGATCAATGATCACCCAAATTGTATCATGACCACTGGAAGTGCGGGGTAGCTTGGTAATGAAGTCCATAGCTATTTGTTCCCACTTCCAGAGCGGAATCTCAGGCTGCTCCAGTAGACCAGACGGTCTCTGGTGTTCCGCCTTTACCTTTGCACACGTTAAACACTGACCGACGTACTCAGCTATGTCTTTCTTCATTCCCGGCACCAATAAAACTCCCGTAAGTCTTGGTACATCTTATCAGCTCCCGGGTGCACAAAGTACTTGGTCTTGTGTGCTTCGTCAAAGATAAGTTTTCTCAATTCATCTACCGCAGGAATCCATACTCGATCCTTATAGTAGATGATTCCATCAGACTTCATATCGAATTGTTTCTCTGCTCCACAGTCAAGTTCCTTCCTTAGATTTCCTCTATCAATTGCTTCTTGTTGTGCTTGAATAATCTTGTCTCGTAAGCTTGTCTGCACAGTCATTCCCATTGCTCTGACGCGCAAGGGTTTGACCCGTTCCTTCCGGCTCAAGGCATCAGCTACAACATTCGCCTTTCCCGGATGGTACTTGATCACACAATCGTAATCATTCAGAAGTTCAACCCAACGGCGTTGTCGCATGTTGAGTTCCTTCTGATCGAAGATGTGCTGCAGACTCTTGTGATCAGTAAATATGGTACACTTAGTGCCATATAAGTAATGTCTCCAAATCTTCAATGCGAAGATTACAGCTCCCAATTCAAGATCATGAGTAGTGTAGTTCTTCTCATGAACCTTCAACTGTCTCGATGCATACGCGATCACTTTGTCCCGTTGCATTAACACGCAACCAAGTCCCTGATGGGATGCATCACAATACACAACAAAGTCATCACATCCTTCTGGGAGAGATAAAATTGGAGCATCACACAATTTCTGTTTCAATGTCTGAAAAGCATCTTCTTTTTCTGCTCCCAGACAAACAGTTCACTCTTCTGAGTTAACTTGGTAAGAGGCAAGGCTATCTTAGAAAAGTTCGAGATAAACCTTCTATAATAACCTGCCAAACCCAGAAAAGACCGTATCTCCGTTGGCGTCTTCGGAGTGTCCCAGTTCTTTATTGCTTCGATCTTGGCGAGATCTACGTGTATTCCCTCACTGTTGACTACGTGACCAAAAAACTGAACTTCCCTTAGCCAAAATTCACATTTAGAGAACTTGGCATAAAGTTTCTGTTCCATCAACAGTTCCAAGATCTTCCTGAGATGTTGTTCGTGCTCTGTTTTGCTCTTGGAATAAATCAGTATGTCATCAATAAAGACAATGACAAACTGATCCAGATACGGCTTGCACACTCGGTTCATGAGGTCCATGAAAACCGCTGGTGCATTTGTCAATCCGAAAGGCATCACTAGAAATTCGTAATGCCCGTATCTGGTTCGGAAAGCCGTCTTCGGTATGTCTTCGTCTTGAACTCTAAGTTGATGATAACCAGACCGTAGATCGATCTTCGAGAAATACTGAGCTCCTTGCAACTGATCAAACAAGTCATCAATTCTCGGCAATGGATACCGATTTTTGATAGTTAACTTGTTCAGTTCTCGATAATCGATACACATTCTGAACGATCCGTCTTTCTTCTTCACAAACAAGACCGGAGCTCCCCAAGGTGGGTAGCTTGGTCTAATAAAACCTTTATCCAGTAGTTCTTGTAACTGGTTCGACAATTCCTGCATCTCCGAAGGTGCTAGCCTGTAAGGAGATTTAGCAACAGGAGTTTCTCCAGGAACTAAATCAATTCGGAACTCTACCGGTCGCACTGGCGGCAAACCTGGTAGATCTTCAGGGAATACCTCTGGATACTCTTTCACTACGGGCACGTCTTGAATCTCTTTCTTGTCTTTCTCCTTTTTCACCACATGAGCAAGAAAAGCTACACATTGCTTCTGTAAACACTTACGCGCCTTTATACAAGAAATGATTTTGACACTCCGTTTTGCTTGATCTCCTCTACTTCCAACACACGATCATCTGGTAGTGGAACTCGAAGCAGCTTCTCAGAACAGATGACTTCCACTCGGTTAGAAGAAAGCCAATCCATCCCGACAATGATGTCGAAACTACACAACTCCATCGGTATTAAGTCGATGGCGAATGGATGACCATTAAGTGTCAACGGGCAATTTCTGTATACTGTACTGACTGTAATCTGTTTTCCGTTAGCTACTTCTATGATATAAGGGGAGTCTAACTGTTCCTCTATAGAATCTAGTTGGCATGCAAAATCGGCAGAGATAAAACTCTGATCCGCACCAGTGTCAAATAGAAAAGATGCATAAAAGTCGTGTAAAAGAAACATACCAGTGACCACATTTGGGTCCTGGCGTGCAGCTGGTGCTCCGATGACAAAGGCTCGTCCACGTGGTGCTTGAGCTGCTGGTTGTGCCTTCTTCGGGCAGTTCTTAGCGAAGCGGCCTTGTTCGCCACAATTATATCATCCACCATGGTTCTGATTAGCTGGTGGAGGGAGAGCCAAAGCAGCGTTGTTGACTGCTTGGTTAGGTGTCATCCGGCAGTACTGGACCCAATGGCCCTTTCTTCCACATCTCGTGCATTGCTTGCAGGGAGTCTCAGCAGTATGATGATACTGACACTTGGCACACAGAGGAAACGTGCCAGTGTAAGGTTTGCGGTTGGGGTTCTCTGGTGGTGCTGCTACTTGTTGTAGAGGTGTGGCCACCGTGTAGTTCTTGATAAGTTTCTGCTTCTTCTTCTGGTGTTGCTGGTGATGTGGTTTCTTTGAAGTCTCTTCCTTTCTCTTACCAGTGTCAGCCTCTTTCTTCAGAACTCCAGAGGCAACCATCAGATCAGTGAGTTTCCAGACAATCTCACTGCAGACTCGACAGTAGTAGGGTTGGCTGAAACAACCATTCCCTGAATGCAGGCGGGAAGTCCACCTACATATCTGTCTATTCTTTTCTCCAAGGTTGGTACCATATCAGGTACTAAAGCAACTAACTCGTGGTAACGAGTAGTGTAACCTATGTGATCAGCCCCCTTCATAACATGGTTGGATAGTTCAACCTCCAACTTCTGCAGCTCATTCTTGGGGCAGAATTCTGTTCGCAGCAGTGCTTTGAAGTCTTCCCATGGCATCGCCATAGCTTCTTCCCTTCCTCGGGCGTTGATCTGACTATTCCACCAAGTCAGAGCCCGCTTGTTGAATGTTCCAGCTGAATAACGGACCTTGTGATGCTCTGGACAACTGCAGAGATCCAGAGTGGCTTCTATCTTCTCTATCCATTGGATTAATCCAACGGCTCCTTCAGACCCACTAAAGCTGGGTGGCTTACATCCCATAAAGGACTTGTAAGAGTGGTTTGAAGTACCACTAGTGTTCCCACTAGCCTCTCCTGATGAGTTGCCAGTATTGTTGATCTCGTTACGGAAACGGCTGAACATTTCTGGTAGTGCTTCCTTCATCTGACTGGTCATCTGACTGCTCAGAAAAGTCACCAATGCAATAGTGGCAGGATCCAGCATTGGTGTTGTGCTCGGGCCAGATGATTGGGTTGTCAGTGGAGGATGAGGTGGAGGCGGTGGAGGAGGTGGCGGTGGTGAATCAGGTGGTGATGGTGTCGAAGAGTGTGGAGCTTGGTCTTGTGTTGATGTCAACAGGGGAGGTTGTCTTCGTGGCGGCATTCTGATCATAACCAATAAAGTTATTGGTTAGTGCAATGATCGAATACAGAAGACAGTATGCAAGTAAAGTCTTAAGTCCTGTGTCCTCTACATGCAGGGTCCCTAGGTTATAGTCTAGGCCAAACCGTTTAAATACGTGACCTATATTTCTCTATAACCATGGCTCTGATACCAATCTGTCACACCCCGAGCCGACGGGGTAGGATCGGGTTTCCCCGACGGGCGGAAGGTTCCCGGGGCGCGATATCGTGAGTGATAATCAAGTGATCAGATTGTTTACATTGCACATGATATAAATGAGAAATGCTAATCATAATAGAATTACAAAGTTAAATTACATCAGTATTGTTTATAATTTAACAATGTAAATCTATCAGCAACATCATAAATTTCTATCTTGTATTTACACAAGATATACAAAATAAATTGTATAATGATGTCTTCAAAAGTATGCAGGTCCAAAATACTAAGTCTTCTATCTGAAGTCCTAGTCCAAAAGAAATGACTTCTTAATTGACATGTTCGTCATCTGAGAAGTCATGCAAAAAGATCAAGTCAACACATGGTTGGTGAGTTCATATAGTTTAGTATTTGAAAATGATTGATAATGACTTGAAAACTCCTTCGGTAAAGACCCTAACCTCATTAACACCACCTATATCATCCAGATCGGTATGCTTATGTATAGGGCATAACCCTGAGTCGAGGCTACAACCCCGCCCAGACGCCGTCCCACCACATACTAATCCGCATAGGACATTGGTGATAATGATAGTTAAGCATTTTACCCCTACCTTTAACCCAATGATTTTTCAGTCCTTTGTTCCTGTAAATACAACAATTTGGAATCTATGTTGATTCCTTATGTTCATCACAATAGTAATCAACCACAGTAATTGTAGAAACAGTTTAATAAATGCTTAATTAAACAAATAAATAAACATTTAATAAAATCTAAGTCCAAATGATTGGGGCCTTTGGTCATACTCGAGTATACTAGTCTGTCAATCAAGGTACTTAGTAGTTAGGGAATCTGTAAATATCCTCAAACATACGACCTACAAATCAAACGGTCTAGCTAGGACTTCTTGAAATGCAGGATTTTATGTTTCGTCTGTTTTTGGCGTATGTTATCTCTGATATTTCCCAGGCTTTCCCTTGAAAATGATTTATGGATTCGTCTGATTCTGTTACAAGATGTACTTGATTCGTTGATCATAGAATACTAGATTCATTGATCAATTGTACACTTGATTCATAGTTCAACAAACACTTGATTTGTAGAACATTGAATATTGTCTTTGCAAAGAATGTTTTGTTTGATTTGTTGAAGTCCGACACTTGTTTCACCAAAATGTTTCATTTGATTCATTGAATTCACCCACTTGATTTGTCAAAATGTTTCGTCTGATTCACTGAAAACACCCATTTGATTCATTAAAATGTTTCGTTTGATTCCTTGAACTCACACACTTGTTTTGTCAAAATGTCTAGTTTGATTCGTTTGAAATGTTTTGATTTGTTGAAATGTTTAGTTTAACTTGATCATTCACTTAATTTCTAAGTAAATCAGTTAGTAAACCTGCATAAAATCTTCCTAGACATGATCTTGGATAACATTTATATATATGTAAAACATATAAATTTAAAAGCATTTAAGTAAAGAATTTATATAAACAGTTTACGCATGCTTCTCAGCCCCGCGTTTTAAAACAAAATGTTAGAAAAGGGGCAATGAACTCACCTGTGTTGATGTGTAACTGAATCACAAAAGATAATGCGAGCTCTTTGATGATTGCTTATGTGTTTTTAGCACCTGAGTTGTTTTAAGAGATTCGAATACGATAAGTGTTTATAATAACGCATCTAAGGTTTTTGGTCTCGGTGTGCAACTAAGTGTCCTATGATACTAATGTGCTTCTAAAACTCCTTTTATCTAGGCTAAACGTATTACCCAATTGTAAACCCTTAACCCACAAGGATCATTTAAAGCCTTTAATTAAAACAATTTAACACTTTATTTTAAGTTAACCATTAAATTGTAAATCATTAATTTTATAAATCATTACTTTAATAAAGTTTATAAATCATCTCTCTTATAAAAACATAAGTAATTTAAATAAAGAATATTCAACACGTGATGAACTTAGGTTAAGCCCATTGGGCCAATCTCAGGCCCATTTTAAACTTTGATTTCCATGTGTATTCACGAGTGTTTTTAAACCCGAAAATGTTCCAAAACTCTTGTTTAGATTATACAGCGATCCCTGAAAAGTTTTGTTAGTGAAAACCCTAATCTAGGGTTTTCCTTAAACGCTTTCTTGTGTTTTAGCCTAACTCCACTTGATAACACCATGATTTCTTGTTAACCCATATGTTCAACTTTTATTAATCTTATGTGTTTGTGTATCATAGAACCCTCCTTCCCATGTGTTGAACTCAAGATAATTCCCACAACTTTTGTTTGGATGATCTTAGAATTTTGTGAAAGTTCTTATATTTCTCCCATGCACACACACATTCTCATTTGATTCCCATGCATCCAAAGTTCTTGATCATGATTTATAGTTCTAACCCAACCCCTAGCCGAAGGAGATATAACCGAAACAACTTGGTCGAATAAGGGTGAAGGCCGAATGTAGTTCCACCGAATCAGCCTGATCGAATGGAGACCTGGCTGAATGAGGTTGGCCGAATGAGGACAGATCGAATGACCATCTGTCACACCCCGAGCCGGCGGGGTTGGATCGAAGTCCCCACCGGGCGGAAGGTTCCCGGGGCGTGATATCGCGGGTGATAATCATGGAGATCAGATTGTTTACATAGCATCAACGTTTAAGAATATCTAAAGCACAATCATATGATATATAGGATTACAAAGTTAAATTACAATAGCAATGTTCTGCAATTTAACTAAGTAAACCTAATCAAAAGAATAATGTTTATATCTTGTATCTGTACAAGATATCAAAAGTGTATCGCATCCATAGCATAATATGTGCTTCTCCAAAAGTCTACTAGGTCTGCTATCTGGCATCCTAGTATGCAATCCAAAAACTTAAGCTTACTCCTGTGCATTACCTGAGAAAGCATGTAAAAAGATCAAGTCAACACAACAGTTGGTGAGTTCATCAAGTTTATAAGTTTAAAATAGTTTTCAACAAACCTCTTTCGGTAAAACCTTAACCTCATTAACTCCACATGTAATATCCAAATCGGTATGCTTATATATAGGGCATACCCCTGAGTCGAGCCTACGACCCGCCCAGACGCCATCCCACCACATACTAATCCGGATATGACACTGTTGTTAATAATAATTAAGCAATTTACCTACCAATCAATTCAATCCTCATCAAAGCCTTTGTTATCTGTTTCAAAGTTTTCATGTCTATTGTATTCGTAAGTGTTAGTTTCTCATCATGTTTATCACGCATCATAGATTCACACACACATAGTTTAGCAATTACATATCTCCTATAAGCAGACAAAAGCTCTGGAATACCAGAAGTTTAGCAATTACATGTCTCTTATATAGATAACAGCTTAGCATTCAACAAGTTCATGTTTAGCCTTTACATACCTCTTATAAGCCGACAAAAGCTCTGGAATACCAGACGTTCAGCAATTACATGTCCCTTATAACCAGGTAATAGCTCCGTAACGTTACGTTTATGTTTAGCCTTTACATACCTCATATAAGCCGACACAAGCTCTGGAATACCAGACGTTCAGCAATTACGTGTCCCTTATAACCAGGTAATAGCTTAGAATCGATACTTTCATGTTTAGCCTTTACATACCTCATATAAGCTGACAAAAGCTCTGGAATACCAGACGTTCAGCAATTACATGTCACTTATGACCAGGTAATAGCTGAGTATCATTATGTTTATGTTATTACATGTATCTCACCCCATAGGTACAAGCTCTGGAATACCAGACGTTCAGCAATTACGTAGCCTATGGTTAGATACATGTATGATGGCCTAGTAGCATGTAATCGTTTCTAAACATCATATCTTATGTAATAGTATCAAGTCTTATGTAATAGTATCAAGTCTCAGGTAATTGAATCACATCTCATGTAATTGAATCAAGTATCATGTATTTGTATCATGTCTCATGTATTTGAATCACATCTCATGTAATTGAATCAAGTATCATGTATTTGTATCATGTCTCATGTATTTGAATCACATCTCATGTAATTGAATCAAGTATCATGTATTTGTATCATGTCTCATGTATTTGTATCTAGTCTCATGTATTTGCATCAAGTATCATGTAATTGAATCAAATAACCAACAATTGATCTTAAGCATCTAGCTTAAAGTAAAGGTTTCCATCATAAGAAATCATGTTTATGTTTAAAGCATTAAATAACATTTCAATAAAAATGTTTAACATGCTTCTCAGTCCCGAAGTAAAACAAATAAGTTTGAAAGGGGACAATGAACTCACCTTAGGTCCGAAGTACTTGACTAAATAGAATAGGAATGCACGCTCTCTTTGTTTGCACCTGTTTTGATGTTCAAGTTCCTGTATTGATTTCATAGTGTTTGTAGTTGATAAGCATTTGTTTGCAAGAATTCGTAGTGTATAATTATTATTAGTGTTAGCCCTAAAGTTGGCTAACACTCTAAAGATGTTGGTCATCATCATCCGGCCTCGTGTACTAATCAAGGACTCCTTATCACTTAACCGCTTAAGCTTTTAAGCCTTCAGGTTATATGTTTTAGTTTCAACACATTGTTGAATTTCCCCGACACCTTGCTATTAAGTTTCTCGTTTCTATATAAGACGTAATATGTAACTAAATGAATTTCCCAACTACTTTAAAATCTCTATGTCCCAACTCCATAAAATATATTTCATGTATTTGTTTTAAGATTACTTAAGTGGTTACTTGATTGTATATAGGCCGGATGACATGCCTTGAGCCAATTCCCTTTCATTGGCTTTAGGACTTCGGCCGACCATGTGTATGAACTAAATTGTTAGGGTTGGGCCATCTATGGGTCATGTGGGCCGAATTTGCATTGCTTTTGGGTTGCCATCAATGAACTGGGCCGAACAGCATTTCAAATGGGCCTGGTCCGAATCATTGGGCCAATTAAATCTAGTGGCTGTACAAATTAAACTGGGCCAAAAAAAATGGCTGTTGGGCCAAGAGATTTAATATTGGGCCGAATAACATTAATCAGATTTTGAAGGTGGGTCGGCTAGTTGTACTTGGGCCTGAAATAACGAAGTGGGCCTAAAAGGATTTCAAGATGGGCTGCAGGCGTATGGTTGGGCCGAAAAGAAATGGGTGTGGGCCAAGGGTTACTTGAGATTAGGCTGTAGCAAATAAAGGGTGGCCCAAACTATCACCGAGTATTGGCTAAATGGACCCACACAAACAGAAAGGTTGAGCTTACAACAACCGGCAGGAGCAAGTTCTAATAGCAGCGAACCCTGGTTAGAAAAGGTTTGTCTGCATGGCCTAAGGTTCGTAGATATGGCATAGCAAGGTTCGGGAGTGGTGCTAGTGCATCAGAAGGTTCGGCATCAAAATGGTTCGCAGACTAGGGTTTCATCAGTAGGGTTCGTCGTTGGCGGTTGTTCTTGGGTTCGTCGGTCTAGTAGCAGGTTCGTATCCCATAGCTTCGCATGAGGGTTCGGTGGATCAAAAGGGTTCGTGATTCAGATTCGTTCAATCATGAAGGTTCGGTTGAAAGGAATGGTTCGGGGATGATGCAGGGTTCGCAGGTGATGGCAGCCAAATGGTTCGGTCGAGATACCCATGTGCGAACCTTGCTGAAACATCATCACCATCATCCTCCTGGAATCTGGAAACCCGACCATGGCCTTTCTTCTTAGCAACAGCTCGATTCAAACATAACAGTGGTCAAGAATCGATGGCTTGTAGTTGTGGCTGATGTTGAGGTGGTGGTCGAACAAATACCTAGAAAACCCTCTTTTTCGTGATGTTCTTTGACTCATACCTCGAGTTTTCGTGGCTAGATCTTCCGATGAGTTGTACTTTCGTGTAGATCGCGTCAATGGCTTCTTGTGGGTTCAAGAATCACGCAAATTGGTGGAGTTTTGAGCAAGATATGAAGCTTCAAAGTCTCTAAAATGGTGGTTGTGTTGGTAGAGAGAAAAACGAACGGGAAAGGTTTTAGGAGAGAGAAAGTTTTGTGTGAAAATGAAAGGATTGATCTTGTTCAAGGCTTTTATACACCGGGGTGGTCCGGGTTCGTTTCAGTTGCTCGGTTTGCGGTTTCGTCGCGTATCCGGACCGTCACGCGTATTTTTCATAATTAAATTAAAATAGTTTCTTTTAACAAGTTAAATGTTTATTTATTTCTAGAATTTATTTTAAATATCGTAGTGTTTATTTATTTTTCGAATTAAAATAATTTACGCGTTTAATTAATTTTTCGCGTTTCGTTAAATTTATTCGTGATATAATAAAATAATTAAATTTAAATTATTTTATGATGAGTTTCAAAATTGTAAAATAAGAAATATAATATTTCTTTAAATTTAAAATCGTTCGTATCGCTATTATTTTTCGTTATCGTTTTATCAGATCGCGTCACCATCGCGCGTATTCGTTCGAATCGTCATTCGAACGAACACGTCGATGGTTTGGCTTACTGATTCTTGTTTTCTACTGTTAAGTCATTATTTCAGAACGTTAAACTTTCAGAATCATTCGTACAGATCGTCACCTATACGAATAACTCGTCGGTTTAGCATTCCATAACAATAACCGTTATAATTTCGTTTTGTTTAATTTAACCTCACATACGTTTATGCAAACTCATATATTACATCAAGTATTTATGTGTCAACACTGTGTTGTCTGACATGTTTCAGACTGTTAAACCCTAAGGTTTTAGTCAGATTCAGACAATCGTATAATAGTTTCATGATAATCAAATGTATAAATAGTCTAATCATAGTTTAACGAAAGGTGTACCTGAATCACTGTACATGTTTACTGTTACGATCACTGTTCCGGCACGCGTTCGGCACTGATGTTACAGTCTCCCCTTGTTAGAGAAATTTCGTCCCGAAATTTAAGACTCGTTATTCGGTACGACTTCCTCGGCAAAGAGTTGGGGATACTTGTTTCTCATGTGATTCTTCACGTTCCCAAGTAAACTCGGTTCCGCGCTTTGAGTTCCAACGAACTTTAACAATAGGAATACGACTTCGTCTCAGTTGCTTGACTTTACGATCCATGATCTCCAATAGTTCTTCAACAAAACGTAGATGTTCATCCAATTGAATTTCTTCAACTGGTATGATAAGAGTTTCATCAGCAAGGCATTTCTTCAAGTTTGAAACGTGAAACACGTCATGTACACCACTAAGTTCATCTGGTAAACTCAGTCTGTATGCTACAGGACCAATACGCTCGATGATTTCGAACGGTCCCATGTACCGTGGTGTTAGTTTGCCTTTCTTCGCGAATCGAACTACGCCCTTCCAAGGGGAAACCTTTAGCATGACACGATCTCCCACTTGGAATTCCAATGGCTTGCGCCGTTTATCAGCATAGCTCTTTTGTCTACTTCGTGTTGCTTGTAGTCTCTGTTGTATCTGAGCAATCTTGTCTGTAGTTTCTTGAATAAGTTCAGGCCCAGTGATACGGTTATCTCCCACTTCCGACTAACAGATCGGTGACCGACATTTGCGACCATAAAGAGCCTCAAATGGGGCACAACCGATGCTGCTGTGATAACTGTTGTTATAGGAGAACTCGATTAGTGGCAAGTGGGAATCACAATTACCACCGAAGTCTAGGACACAAGTTCTTAACATATCCTCCAGGGTTTGAATAGTACGTTCGCTTTGACCATCCGTTTGTGGATGATAAGCTGTACTCAAGTTTAATTGCGTCCCTAGAGATTTCTGCAATGATTGCCAGAACCTTGATGTAAATCTGCTATCACGATCTGAAATGATAGACAATGGCACACCATGGCGTACCACTATCTCATCGATGTAAAGCTTCGCTAGTTTATCCATCGTGTAAGTTTCTCGCATTGGCAAGAAATGAGCAGACTTGGTTAATCGATCAACGATAACCCAAATAGTATCATGTCCACTGGAAGTGTGGGGTAGCTTGGTAACAAAGTCCATAGCTATTTGTTCCCACTTCCAAGGTGGAATTTCAGGCTGTTCCAGTAAACCTGACGGTTTCTAGTGTTCTGCCTTCACCTTAGCACACGTAAGACATCGACCAACATACTCGGCTATGTCTTTCTTCATACCCGGCCACCAATAAAATGCACGCAAATCTTGGTACATTTTATCAGCACCTGGATGCACAGAGTACTCAGTCTTGTGTGCTTCATCAAAAATAAGTTTTCTCAACTCATCTACTGCAGGAATCCAAATACGATCCTTGAAATAAACAAGTCCATCAGGTTTTGTTTCCAAATGTTTCTCCACTCCCCAATCTAAGTCTTTCTTCAAGTTTCCTCGTTCAATCGCTTCTTGTTGTGCTTGCATAATGTAGTCGTGTAAGCTTGTCTGCACAGTCATTCCCATTGCTCTGACGCGCAAGGGTTTGACCCGTTCCTTCCGACTCAAGGCATCCGCTACAACGTTTGCCTTGCTCGGATGGTATTTGATTACACAGTCGTAATCATTCAGAAGCTCAACCCAACGCCGCTGTCTCAAGTTGAGTTCCTTCTGATCAATTATGTGTTGCAGACTTTTGTGATCTATCCTCCTAGTCGCATCATGCTTAGTTCTATGTTATTTATGCCATCTGATCCCACGTACAACGAGTCTTTTATGTTGACCTATTCATCATAAGTCAGATGTATTTTGTTTTTGTCTCCCAATGTTATTGCCCTAAATATGGTTTATCAAGTATTGCTTCAGAGTTTTGCTCGTCTTATTGCTATGCTTCGCGAAATCTCTGCACAATTCTAACACCTTATTGTTCCCAAACCAATTGATGTTATGAGTATCAAGTGTTACACAACTTTAATGTTAGTTGTGATGTCCTAAGTATGTTATCTACATTGACAAAGGATCTCACCATTATTTCTATCACATGACAAAATTTCTAGGCTTCCATGAAATATCTAGATGGTTATATTAATAGGAACAGGATAATTTCCTTGTGCCTACTAATATCAAAATGAAACCAGCACTTACGGGTTATGGCATATCACATACCGATACCCATCCTTGGCATATCTTTGTCTTGTATTCGTAACTGGTTCTCCCGGTCTACTTATCTAATTTAACTATGATTTCAGTATAGTCTTAACATTCATCCTTTCCTTAATATCTTAGAACTGAAGTTTTCCAAATTATGTAATTCAAGTTCTATCAGTTCTAGGGGGAAAGTGACAGCTTACACAATAGTTTTAGCACTTGACCTTCTACAAGTTTTAGGTTTCTAATCAAATAAGATCCTCTTTCCGATTATAGTTATTAAACTATAATCAAAAAAAAAAAATTACCCTATCTTATTTAATTATTTAATGCTTATTTGACCTAAGGATTTCTTAGGTTACAATTCCGATTATCTTATCGACAATGAGTTTGCTTACAGATTCCTTAGATTTATTGTTTCTAAAGTCACAACAGAACATGCGTTTCTAATTAACACCTCAATAAGTAATTCATCGTGTCATGATAAAGTTTGCATACCTGGGGGATCATCCCACTCCAAATTTGCATCAGAAACTGGTAAAGTAGCCATCTTCTCAGAACGCGCAGTACCTGCTGAAGATATCCTTACTGGGCACTTTCGTGCAAAGTGTTCAGACATTCCGCACACATAGCAATCCTTGCTGTGTCGAGGAAGGGGATATGTAGTGTTTCCAGGGTTCTGGTTATGAGTCGGGGGATTATTACAGTCACGACTCCAGTGTCCTTTCCTCCCGCAATTCAGGCAATGTTTGCACAGTTTATCCTCAGCATGATGAAGACCGCACGTGGCACACAAAGGAAATTTGCTAGTATTCTGTTTGCATATTAATTCCATCGAGGATTTGCATTTATGATCCCAATGGTTAATTTGACCACAATGGGTGCATTGCTTGCATGAGATTTCAGCACGGTGGTGATAGTGACAACTAGCGCAAAGGGGACTTTTTCCAGCATAACGCTTACAACTCTCTGACTCAGAAGTAACGGCCATTTGACGAAGGGGAATGGCCTCAGTGTAGATTACAGGATCTCTTGATTTCTTAGGACGACACCGTTTTCGTTTCTTGCTAGTTTCTCCTTGCACTAATTCTTCAGTTCTCGTGATTGTTCTCCGGAAGCTTCGAGTGTTCTCCTCACCGTTTATGACTTGAGTGATGATTCCAGGGAGAACCGTCATCATCCGTTCAGTGACTAGGGTTGCGAGTGCAACGGCTGATGGATCCGTATCCTGTGTAGGAGAAGGCGGTGATGGTTGTCTTCTTGATGACATTCTGCTTATACTCGAAAGAATATCAGTTAAAGTAATGATCGAATATAGAAGACACAATGCAAGCTTAAATCCTATGTTCTCTATATGAAGGTCCCTAAGTTATAGGCTAGGCCAAACTGTTTAAGTAAATGACCTAATATTCTCTATAACCTTGAGCTCTGATACCAATCTGTCACACCCCGAGCCGGCGGGGTTGGATCGAAGTCCCCACCGGGCGGAAGGTTCCTGGGGCGTGATATCGCGGGTGATAATCATGGAGATCAGATTGTTTACATAGCATCAACGTTTAAGAATATCTAAAGCACAATCATATGATATATAGGATTACAAAGTTAAATTACAATAGCAATGTTCTGCAATTTAACTAAGTAAACCTAATCAAAAGAATAATGTTTATATCTTGTATCTGTACAAGATATCAAAAGTGTATCGCATCCATAGCATAATATGTGCTTCTCCAAAAGTCTACTAGGTCTGCTATCTGGCATCCTAGTATGCAATCCAAAAACTTAAGCTTACTCCTGTGCATTACCTGAGAAAGCATGTAAAAAGATCAAGTCAACACAACGGTTGGTGAGTTCATCAAGTTTATAAGTTTAAAATAGTTTTCAACAAACCTCTTTCGGTAAAACCTTAACCTCATTAACTCCACATGTAATATCCAAATCGGTATGCTTATATATAGGGCATACCCCTGAGTCGAGCCTACGACCCGCCCAGACGCCATCCCACCACATACTAATCCGGATATGACACTGTTGTTAATAATAATTAAGCAATTTACCTACCAATCAATTCAATCCTCATCAAAGCCTTTGTTATCTGTTTCAAAGTTTTCATGTCTATTGTATTCGTAAGTGTTAGTTTCTCATCATGTTTATCACGCATCATAGATTCACACACACATAGTTTAGCAATTACATATCTCCTATAAGCAGACAAAAGCTCTGGAATACCAGAAGTTTAGCAATTACATGTCTCTTATATAGATAACAGCTTAGCATTCAACAAGTTCATGTTTAGCCTTTACATACCTCTTATAAGCCGACAAAAGCTCTGGAATACCAGACGTTCAGCAATTACATGTCCCTTATAACCAGGTAATAACTCCGTAACGTTACGTTTATGTTTAGCCTTTACATACCTCATATAAGCCGACACAAGCTCTGGAATACCAGACGTTCAGCAATTACGTGTCCCTTATAACCAGGTAATAGCTTAGAATCGATACTTTCATGTTTAGCCTTTACATACCTCATATAAGCTGACAAAAGCTCTGGAATACCAGACGTTCAGCAATTACATGTCACTTATAACCAGGTAATAGCTGAGTATCATTATGTTTATGTTATTACATGTATCTCACCCCATAGGTACAAGCTCTGGAATACCAGACGTTCAGCAATTACGTAGCCTATGGTTAGATACATGTATGATGGCCTAGTAGCATGTAATCGTTTCTAAACATCATATCTTATGTAATAGTATCAAGTCTTATGTAATAGTATCAAGTCTCAGGTAATTGAATCACATCTCATGTAATTGAATCAAGTATCATGTATTTGTATCATGTCTCATGTATTTGAATCACATCTCATGTAATTGAATCAAGTATCATGTATTTGTATCATGTCTCATGTATTTGAATCACATCTCATGTAATTGAATCAAGTATCATGTATTTGTATCATGTCTCATGTATTTGTATCTAGTCTCATGTATTTGCATCAAGTATCATGTAATTGAATCAAATAACCAACAATTGATCTTAAGCATCTAGCTTAAAGTAAAGGTTTCCATCATAAGAAATCATGTTTATGTTTAAAGCATTAAATAACATTTCAATAAAAATGTTTAACATGCTTCTCAGTCCCGAAGTAAAACAAATAAGTTTGAAAGGGGACAATGAACTCACCTTAGGTCCGAAGTACTTGACTAAATAGAATAGGAATGCACGCTCTCTTTGTTTGCACTTGTTTTGATGTTCAAGTTCCTGTATTGATTTCATAGTGTTTGTAGTTGATAAGCATTTGTTTGCAAGAATTCGTAGTGTATAATTATTATTAGTGTTAGCCCTAAAGTTGGCTAACACTCTAAAGATGTTGGTCATCATCATCCGGCCTCGTGTACTAATCAAGGACTCCTTATCACTTAACCGCTTAAGCTTTTAAGCCTTCAGGTTATATGTTTTAGTTTCAACACATTGTTGAATTTCCCCGACACCTTGCTATTAAGTTTCTCGTTTCTATATAAGTCGTAATATGTAACTAAATGAATTTCCCAACTACTTTAAAATCTCTATGTCCCAACTCCATAAAATATATTTCATGTATTTGTTTTAAGATTACTTAAGTGGTTACTTGATTGTATATAGGCCGGATGACATGCCTTGAGCCAATTCCCTTTCATTGGCTTTAGGACTTGGGCCGACCATGTGTATGAACTAAATTGTTAGGGTTGGGCCATCTATGGGTCATGTGGGCCGAATTTGCATTGCTTTTGGGCTGCCATCAATGAACTGGGCCGAACAGCATTTCAAATGGGCCTGGTCCGAATCATTGGGCCAATTAAATCTAGTGGCTGTACAAATTAAACTGGGCCAAAAAAAATGGCTGTTGGGCCAAGAGATTTAATATTGGGCCGAATAACATTAATCAGATTTTGAAGGTGGGTCGGCTAGTTGTACTTGGGCCTGAAATAACGAAGTGGGCCTAAAAGGATTTCAAGATGGGCTGCAGGCGTATGGTTGGGCCGAAAAGAAATGGGTGTGGGCCAAGGGTTACTTGAGATTAGGCTGTAGCAAATAAAGGGTGGCCCAAACTATCACCGAGTATTGGCTAAATGGACCCACACAAACAGAAAGGTTGAGCTTACAACAACCGGCAGGAGCAAGTTCTAATAGCAGCGAACCCTGGTTAGAAAAGGTTTGTCTGCATGGCCTAAGGTTCGTAGATATGGCATAGCAAGGTTCGGGAGTGGTGCTAGTGCATCAGAAGGTTCGGCATCAAAATGGTTCGCAGACTAGGGTTTCATCAGTAGGGTTCGTCGTTGGCGGTTGTTCTTGGGTTCGTCGGTCTAGTAGCAGGTTCGTATCCCATAGCTTCGCATGAGGGTTTGGTGGATCAAAAGGGTTCGTGATTCAGATTCGTTCAATCATGAAGGTTCGGTTGAAAGGAATGGTTCGGGATGATGCAGGGTTCGCAGGTGATGGCAGCCAAATGGTTCGGTCGAGATACCCATGTGCGAACCTTGCTGAAACATCATCACCATCATCCTCCTGGAATCTGGAAACCCGACCATGGCCTTTCTTCTTAACAACAGCTCGATTCAAACATAACAGTGGTCAAGAATCGATGGCTTGTAGTTGTGGCTGATGTTGAGGTGGTGGTCGAACAAATACCTAGAAAACCCTCTTTTTCGTGATGTTCTTTGACTCATACCTCGAGTTTTCGTGGCTAGATCTTCCGATGAGTTGTACTTTCGTGTAGATCGCGTCAATGGCTTCTTGTGGGTTCAAGAATCACGCAAATTGGTGGAGTTTTGAGCAAGATATGAAGCTTCAAAGTCTCTAAAATGGTGGTTGTGTTGGTAGAGAGAAAAACGAACGGGAAAGGTTTTAGGAGAGAGAAAGTTTTGTGTGAAAATGAAAGGATTGATCTTGTTCAAGGCTTTTATACACCGGGGTGGTCCGGGTTCGTTTCAGTTGCTCGGTTTGCGGTTTCGTCGCGTATCCGGACCGTCACGCGTATTTTTCATAATTAAATTAAAATAGTTTCTTTTAACAAGTTAAATGTTTATTTATTTCTAGAATTTATTTTAAATATCGTAGTGTTTATTTATTTTTCGAATTAAAATAATTTACGCGTTTAATTAATTTTTCGCGTTTCGTTAAATTTATTCGTGATATAATAAAATAATTAAATTTAAATTATTTTATGATGAGTTTCAAAATTGTAAAATAAGAAATATAATATTTCTTTAAATTTAAAATCGTTCGTATCGCTATTATTTTTCGTTATCGTTTTATCAGATCGCGTCACCATCGCGCGTATTCGTTCGAATCGTCATTCGAACGAACACGTCGATGGTTTGGCTTACTGATTCTTGTTTTCTACTGTTAAGTCATTATTTCAGAACGTTAAACTTTCAGAATCATTCGTACAGATCGTCACCTATACGAATAACTCGTCGGTTTAGCATTCCATAACAATAACCGTTATAATTTCGTTTTGTTTAATTTAACCTCACATACGTTTATGCAAACTCATATATTACATCAAGTATTTATGTGTCAACACTGTGTTGTCTGACATGTTTCAGACTGTTAAACCCTAAGGTTTTAGTCAGATTCAGACAATCGTATAATAGTTTCATGATAATCAAATGTATAAATAGTCTAATCATAGTTTAACGAAAGGTGTACCTGAATCACTGTACATGTTTACTGTTACGATCACTGTTCCGGCACGCGTTCGGCACTGATGTTACAACATCTGCCGAAAGAAGGGGGTCGAATGGCTGCTGGCCCGAATGTGTACAGCCGATCGAACGAGGGTTGGCTAGCGAATGACAACGGCATTGGCGAATGGTGGCTGTCGAATGGAACCCTAGTTCGGCGAATGGGGACCGAATGACCAAGTCATTCGTCGGCCTGATAAGGAGCCATTCGGCCGATCGAACTCAATCCAGGTGCAGCCTCTAATCCCAGCCAAATTGACTACCGATCGAACTAGAACTTGTTCCTACTGCATTCGTGGTGTTGTGGGTAGTGTTCCCTAAGGTTTGTTGGCTGTTTAACCGGCCAAACAAAAGGGATTCGATTCTAGGGTTTTCAACCCTCAAAACCGAACAAGAAAATGGATTTTACCACGATTCTGATGGATTCCAATCCCGATCTGTTGTACTTCCTTGATCTACAAGTGATAATGATCGTTTAGACACCAAATATGCAAGATTTCTTGAAGGATTGGGGAAGAAAACTTAGAGAGAAGGTGGAGAATCCTAGAGAGAGAGAGTGACGAATTTTTGAGAGAATGGGTGGAGTAATGGCAGGTTGGTGGTGGTGGTTGTGGCTTTAATTGCCACATTAAATGTTGGGAAAATACCCGGGTTCGTTCGGGTTCGTTCGGTTTCGCGCGGTTTCGCGTAGAAATGCAGTTTCTCGTCGTTTTTGTAACGAAACTACTCCATTATAAAATAGAATTTATAAAATGATTTTAGGTTGTGATTCCTAATAAATTAACTAAATATCTTTTATTTATTTAATTTTGAAACAAATTTTATTAACGTTTAAATCGAATCGGGCGGTCATCGCGCGTATTTGTTCGAATCGTCACCCGATCAAATACGTCGATAGCTACACTTTTCAATATTGTTTTCTAATTATTGAATATCATTCAGAACGTTAAACTTTCAGATTTATTCGTACGGATCGTCACCTATACGAATAATCCGTCGGTTTAGCATTCACATAACGACATTCGTATTATTTTGTTCTGTAAAGCCTCACATACGTTTATACATAATAAAATCCTAACAATTAATCACATGATGGTTCTGTGTTGCCAGATAATTATCCGACTCAAGAACCATTGTTCTGAACTTGTTTCTCTGAAACGATTCTGAATTCATTGTATTGATAACATGAAATGATACTGAAACTTGACATGGATATGAAATACACTGAGTTACATAAAGGTTGTACCTGATTACAGTTCACGTACTATTTACGATCACTGTTCTGGTGACGGTTCCGGCACTGATGTTACAAGTGCTCACGTTTAGTTGTGTTCCAAGTGATGTTTGTACTGACTTCCGGAAGTGGGCTATGAATCGACCATCACGGTAAAAAATGTCACACCCCGGGCCGGCGTGCTGTATCGATTTCCCTGTCGGGCGGAATAAACCCGTGGCGCGATCGCATTGGTGTGATGAGATTGTATTCATAGCACATGATATATAAATGAGAAAACTAAAGAATACATTAAATATGAATTACAAAGTTATATTACATTAGTATGAGTTCAATAATTTAATCCTGTAATCTACCAAAAGACATATGAATTCAATCTATCTTGTACGGTGCAACATCTGCTGAAAGCTATTGATTCACATGTTATCACTAAACAAATGCACAAAAACTGCTAGGTCCTCCTACTAGGCCCCATAGCTACTGTCAACAGTAGATTGGTGAGTTCATATGACGGTTATAGTTTGAAATTGATTTAAGAAACATTTATCCTGATTAAAACATGTCAAAGTTCTCAACTTTATCCTCATCTCCATCATCATACCACATAGAAATAATCCCACAGTATTTTAGTTTTTCACAAGAGGTATCATGGCTAATAAACTAAGTTATTAAAATAACCTGGTTTAAGCCACGATGTTAGAATATTTTGTAATTCACACCCATCCTCAATTTTGTTCAAGATTTGGAGTTTAGTTTTAGAGTATTACACCCAACGCACCAGTTTACACCATAGACCTCACTATTGACATCATTCCGCCTTTCCAAGTTTCGCTTATATATAGAGCATACGTAGTGTCAAGCCCAGCCGCAAGCCCACCACGCCCTAGATAAGAAACGATCATGTCCTTAATGGAAACTAAGCTTCCACTCTGCACACACATCCTCAATTCTCAACACTTGTTATTTACTCGAGAAATTTAGATATATAAGTTAACAACCGTTGGTAACTGAGCAACACCATGGTTGGCCCGAAGGCCAACGCAACCTTTTCCAGTCTCCCAAATAGAAGTTATAAGTTTTAATAATGTACTTAAACATAATTAACATCTATTTTTAATTGAGCAACACCATGGTTGGCCCGAGGGCCAACTTGACCTTTCCAGTCTCCCAAACAGATGTTATAAGTGTAACATCTGTACATTCAATCATGGGAATCAATAACATCAAAGAAACAGGGTGTAATCATGTTTTGTGCATCAATATGAATCTTATAAACTTGAGTGTATGTTGTAGCAATTTATTTAGTTAGTAGCTAAGTATAAACATATTTATAGTCAGATACGCTTGGCAAGAACTCTATTGTAATATATCTAAACGGTGGTGGGCTGGTGGCTGATAAGGCAGGTAGCCTGACTCTGCGTATGCCCTATACATAAACTATGTTCGGTATATTGGGATAGTGTTAGTGCGTAGTGTTATGACGAATAATAGAACATATAAACCAATTAAACAAAATCGTAACGCGTAAGTGAGACTTAGAATAACGCGTCAATGAGAAACCAATCAAACACGAACGTACAGGAAACCACTCGGGGTATAAAATGCATAAATCTCTCTCTCTTGAATTTCGTCACTTTCTCTCTCTACTCTCTCTCTAGAAACCCTTGCAATATCTCACTCGTTTCTTAACGGGTTTTCTAGTTCTTGGTGTCTATGGAAAGCTCTTGGTGTGTACATTGAGTAAGTACAAAGGATCTGAGTTCTAGATGTCCAGATTGTAGAAGGTTCGAGATTGGACCTTCGGTTTTAGGGTTTTCTCATAACCCGGAAACCCTTTGAACTTAAAACCGATTTTACTACTCTTTAAATCTAAGAACAAGCTCGAAATTACTTGGGAACCCATTGGATAAGAGTGGTCTAAGGTTGTGAGTTTTGGAATGAGTTGAATCAAGAAAAGGGATTAGTATCGACGCCTGAAAAAGCTGGAACCTTAGTATCGATGGATGAAGATTGTACATCGAACTTAACAAGTTAGATGCCCTTCAAATGATTATGATCTGTCAATATTGACAAGATCAATGATCTCAAGTGAGTTAACCCAGTTGGGTTCGAAATTAACAGTATCGGAGGACCAAAGCATCGAGATTAGTCACCCATCGATACTAATAGTATCGATGCGCATCCATTGAACCGACTTAAATTTTCAGCAATACTAATACCGTCGAAAACCTCTCTCACAGCCTAAAATCATGTTGTTTGTTTACATTAAGGTCATCCAAGGAGAACCATATCCAAAGAAATTGAAAGCTACATTGATTTGTGATCAGGAGAAAGTGTACACGTTTCCATCGATTAATATTCAAAGAAATTGAAACGTACCATTATTTGTGTTGCTAATTAATTTTACTAACATATGTCATATTGGCGACATTATGTCAACAAAAAGTTGATGTTGAATTGATTAAACAGTACAACTCATGTTGAATGCGTTTGCAAAAAAGAACAAGGACAACTAAGGCGACCTAGTTAAGATAGAACAGGATCAAGAAACAAGCTAGGAAGGCTTAGAAACTCATTAAATCCTTGTTGTTTAATTATCTTGTCGGTTCTTAGTTTGTAAACTATATTTTTTTAGGTCGGTTAGTTATTATTATTTTGGTTGATAGAAAAGCTTTGTAATCAAATCATGTTTAACACTATGAAACTTAGTAAACGTTGTGGTTGTTCTTTCAATACCTGTCCATGATTCAACCATCGATCCTCACCGCGCCGTGGATTCCGCACACGACGTAGGGGTTGTGACAATATGTTATTTACAAAGCTAACAACTATTTGTAGCTTAGCAACACCAGGGCTAGCCCGAAGGCCAATTCGACCTTTGCCATTCTCCCAAATAGAATTTATAAGGTTTATTGAAGTACTTTAGACATAATTAATCACTATTTGTAACTGAGCAACATCATGGCTGGCCCGAAGGCCAAATTGACTTTGCAAGTCTCCCAAATAGAATTTATGAGTTTATTATTATGGTCTGTCATTTTATTATCACCCATGCGGTCGTTTACCAAGCCTTACTGTTTCCGCCCTGTTACCTTTCATACGATACCGGCCAATAGATATATACAAGATACGCATAACGTACCGACCTCACTTGCCGGAAGTTTGTCAAAATTATGATAACATTACGGTACCGGCGGCTTGGCCTCTACCACTTAATTGTGAACGAACTAAAATGGACTTAACGCAGTTGAATTTTTATATGAGCACATGATCACAGTGATATAATTTAGACAATATCCTAATAAACCAAACCATAGGCATATCATCATGTCATAGTCTTACAGTTTTGACATTTAGTAGTTTTGGGATTTATAAGTATTCAACATCCCCAAATCAAATATAGTTATAACCATAGTATTACAAAAGGTTTAATTGTAAGCGCACAATTTATAATCATAAGAAAATAAGTTGGAATGCTTCTCAGCTCCGAAATTATAAATAAAAAATGATTACAAAAAGGGCAATGAAATCACCTGTGGTGCCAGATGGTTGACTTTTTTACCGCTACGCGCTCGTTGTTGGTAGTTTAATTGTGTTCAAAACCCGTGTTTCATTTGGTTGTGTTTAACATTGTTAGTCTTTGTAAGGGTTCAAGGTTGTGTTTAGAGTTTGGTCGTCAACTAGGTGATCTATCATAGCTTTTGTAGGTTGTTAATCTTTCCTATATAATTAAAGTTGGTATCTAAGCTACTAGGCCATGTTGTCGCTAGGTGTGATTAAACCTTCAATACATGTTCAAGTCTCAAGGCTTAACTCCACCATATTGCAAAAGTGATACAAACTTTGGGTGATAATGCATGCATACCTTGAATGCATTCTTTTCCCAAGAGTTCACTACCTTTCGCCTTGGTTTACTTATCTCTACTTAGCCTTTGTTATTGTGTTACACTTTGTGTAACCAATTTTACACTTGCTTATCCAACTTTCATAATTCTTGGACATTCAAAGTTTCCCAAAGATCCTTTTTAAAGTTCCTTGGAATCCTTCGTGTCCATGATCGTTCTTTTTATGTTGATCATAACACTATGTCCTTAACTAGATTAGAATGACCTAAGTTCTTAGAGAAAAGAGGTAGTATCGGAGGTTTAAGGTGGCTTAAGAGTGGTGTCAATAGTAAAAAAATGTCGACACAACTTTGTTGAACCCACCATGCACCCTACCGATCCTTCCATGGTTCTCCTGGCAGCGTATTCTTTATATTCGAAAATTCTTGGCTATATTTATAGTTAAAAAGTCTTGGATTCCACTTAGGAGGATAGTATTGATGAGCTTAAGGATGAATATGGGGGTGTCGATACTAACAGTATCGATCCCAACCCATTTTACCATGCCCAAGCACCGCCGATGCTACTAAGTTCCGCCTTGAGTTAGTATCGATATATGAGGCATCGCAATTATCAATACGATGGTCCCTTATGCCATCCTCCTTGGAAGGCCTTGAACTTACCAATATCGATGGTCATCCAGCCATTTTAGGTAATCAAACTTGTTAATTTTGATGAGAAGGTGGCTGGAAAATCCCATCCTGTCGATACTAAGTTCCAGATGGTTTCTTTTGTCGATACTAATTATTTCGACTCTTACACACTTGCCCAGCCTCCCAAATCTCGTTCTAGGATATCTCAAGTAGTCTAAGCCCATGGAGATGTTGTTATTAAGGTGTTTGAAGTATAAACCGGTTAAAAGTTTTAGTCATTCATGTGACGAGAAACCTTAAAATCCGAACCTTCTTTCTAAAATGCTGATAGTTTGATGATGTTTTGAAATAGATCCCTCGTACTTTTGTCTTCTAGAGGTTGAGAGGAGCATTTTGACACCTAAAACACCAAATTTGATGAAGATTTTTTTTGGTTGACTGTGGGTTTTTGTGGAGAGAGAGTAATGAGAGAGAGAGAGAGAGGAGAGAAATAGGGCTGTCAAATAAGAGGGAGGAGAGAAAGAAACGCTCTTATAGCCCGAGTCTAAGTACACGTGTCTGGGTCGTTCGGTGTTACGAACACGTGTCGTTTTAAATAAGAAAGTTTGAATTATTTGTTTTCTTTATAAAAATAGATTTATTTATAACTTTTTAAGTGGTAATTACAAATAAATATTTTTGTACTTATTTTTGTTATTTGTATGATTCGATTGTGTTTATTTTTATAGTTTCGTCAGAAAACGCAGCTTACGCGAATATTAATACAGAGTGCTAACTATATGAATATGACGTCGGTTTCACCTACTGACTTGGTATCTCGTTTCCATATATCACCTAAATTATTAAATTAAACAGATATATTCGTGTGAATCATTACCCACATGAATACGTTGTCGCTCTAATATTCATGTAATGTTATGTGATTATTATTTGATAATTGTATCCTCACAGTCATTTATAAATGTAGGACCTTGTAGAACCTTGGAAACCACGGTGTGGCAATACGATGATGTGGAGTCAATGTTTTGATCGAAAACGAGCACCACAGAGATGAGAAACGAAGTTGGAGAGGGGATGGGGGTTCAAAACCCTAGGATATGACAGGGAATGTTCAGGGGTCAGAAAACTGATGTAAAACATTCTGTTTGCAGGTTTATATATAGGTTGAACTCATTCAGCCGAATGAGTTGTGCGAAACACTCGTTCGGGTGAATGGCTCAGCCGAATGGGCTGGTCAACCGAATGAGTCATGCAAGTGACTCATTCGTTCCCCTCAGTCATTCGCTAGTCGTTCATTCGTGCGAAAGGACTCATTCGTAGGTACCAATCTGTCACACCCCCACCTCTCGTCACCTCATCATGATGTCACTGAAATGGTTGCGGAAGCATAGTGGTGATGTCTCCGAGATGAGGGGGTGACTTACTTGATCCGATATCACAAGCACACAGATTAACTTAAAGGAAATACATTACAAGGATGTCGTAATCACAACTAATATTACATTACATAATCTAAGTTTATTAAATTTATTTAATTACAAGTGTTCAAAGTGCTGCCTCACCGGTTGGTCACTGTCTTCCTGCAAAAAGATTTAAATTTGAAACTTCAGCACAAAGCTGGTGAGATCATACACTTCAAGTTCCACAATATGATATGTTATATAAGTTCTCAAAATGTTATGTTCAAGATAACCATGGGACCCGTATCTAGTTCCTTTCTGACGATATTGTTCTACAAGATACTACCCGTCGGTAACATCTTAATGCCTCATTATCTTAACGTCTATCACAACATTAAGAAGTTTTGGAAACATGAAACAAACATTCACACAACGAGAGTTGCAGCTCCCAGCAAATGGGTGGTCAGCCGATAGTACTATCAATGTTTCCCCGTTCGGCCCCACATGGGTTCACTAGATACAGTTCAAAAATGAGGACTTTCAAGTTCTGTGATAGTGTTCTGTTCTCAGGCAAAATCCCATGAAATCCACAAGTTCTCAACAATTGTCACACCCCTGCGCCGCGTGCGGAATCCACGGCGCGGTGACGTATGATCAGTTGAATCATGCACAAGTATTGAATAAGAACAACCACAATGGATTACTACATTTCATAATGTTTAGACAGTTGATTTGTTACAGACAATCTATCTACCAAAAGTAAGACAACTACAGACCCAAAATATAGTTTACAAAATAAGACTCCAAACAAGACAATTAAACATTTAGGATTTAGTGTGTTTCTAATCCATCCTAGCATGTTTCTTCATCTTGTTCTATCTTAGTATGGTCTCCTTAGTTGTCTCTGAGAATGCCTTAAACCTGATTACCTGAAACACGTGAAAAGTAACTGTCAACTACAGACGTAGTTGGTGAGAACAATAGGTTTAAGCATTTGTAAACATGAGTATATGATATAAGACATAGGTAAGTTAAAGTATCATAAGATTCACACGGATGAGCTGCAACCCAAACTAACATCAAGTAAGAAAAATGAGTGTAAACAGTCCAATCACTGTTCGCACGAAAGCCAATAATATCAAGTCCCAAACCACGTTTGGAGTTAGATAATACGTCAGCAGTTTTGATAACCATATGACACCAGACCTGCAGTTGGCTTTTAAAAGCAAATTTAAAAGCCAACTCCATCCTGGATAAGAAAACAATGACACCAGACCTGCAGTTAGCTTTTAAAACAAATTTAAAAGCTAACTCCATCCCGGATAAGAAACAATGTGTCCGCTTTCCCTTGTTGTGATCACCCAGTACTAACGCTAATGAATATGATACTTGATGGGTTTATAAGTTTGTTTGCAACAATGGACACCATGTTTTCTGAATCTTACTTTAACCGGATGTGTTAATGTCTTATTGAAAACCTGGATTTAACTCCACGAGTTGAATCCTTTGTTTATGTAACATGAAATGAATCTCTTGATTTGAATACCATGATGTGAACAACTTGACTTGAATACCATGTTTTGAACCAATGAATTTGAGTACCATATTGTGAACCACTTGTTTTGAATACCATGATGTGATGACCTTGTATAACAACAAGGTTTATAACAAAAGAAGAGTTTATGAAACCATTCATAATAAAACATTTAACCTTTAAAAGAACATTTGAATGAACCTATTATAAAACATTTCAAAGAAACAATTTATAAATCCTTTTTAATAATAAAAGTTTAACAGTGAATAATTTCCTTTAAAACAGTTGACAGTTCCTTAAACAGTTGAAGAATCCCTTGGATTCATGAGATAAACTTGTAATGCTTATGAATACACATAAACTGTGCCATGAAACAAGATTGAAATAGCGGTTTTGATCACGTGTTCCACCCCAAAACAGTTATAAAACAGTAAAAGAGTGGCTAAAGTTCTCACCTGTCTGCAGTAGACTCTGAACTTAAAACAGATAGCAAGTAGCAAACAGGACTTCTAATTGTTTCCTATAACATTGTAATCATACATAAGATATAGGATTTATAATTGTATAACTTTGATTCATTGATTGACTTGTGTTCTCTTGATTATGATTGTTGTGAAAACTTGAATGTTATGCTTTGAATCATTTGATTGATCATGGGTCCAAGAAACTTATGAAATGCTCTTTGATGCATAATTCTTATGCATAAATGATATTTGTTTGATAATTTGATAACCATTGATTAATCATGACTTATGAAAAGGTGTTCCAATTGTTTTAAGTCTTGAGATTGTGATTTGATGCTATGATTTAAGTTATAAACTTAAATCCAATGTGATCGAATGACACTCTACTTTGAGTAGTGGCCTATGATGGACCTTAAGCCCAATCAATCATAATGGGCTTAATCAAAGTTCTATGGCCACACATTGGGCCTTAAGTCCATAATTATGATAATAGCTCAAATGGAAGTCCATGGGCCGTTTGTGTTAACAAAGGGCCAATTGATTATGATGTTGGCATTTCTACTTGTTTATGGACTGTGTAGAATACCAAAGACCATATTGGGCCTTGTAGCATTGAGTTGGGCCGATTTTGTTTTGGATTTGGGCCGAGAAGGGTGGGCTGCCATTTTAAGCAGCGAACCCTTTGGAATTTCAACCCAAGGTTCGGCTCTTATGGCTAGAGGGTTCGTTCAAGGTGAGTGGTCCAAGGGTTCGACTAGTATCCATCATGGTTCGGCTCAAATAATGTCATGCAGGTTCGTGAAATATAAAGGATGTAGGGTTCGTGGTCATGCATGCAAGGTTAGGACACTAGGGTTCGCTGCATGAAGGCTTCGGCTGAGAATGGCCAAAGGTTCGTGAGAAAGTCTGCATGGGTTCGTCATCACGTTCCAGCATGTAGGGTTCGTTGCAAAGGTTGGTTCGCCCAGCGATGGTTCGGCAAGGAAGTAGCGAACCATGTAGGGTTCGTCATTGTAAAGTTCGTGTAAGCTCCCTATAGTTCGGCATTCATGATGGTTCGTTGGCATGACACAGGTTCGCTAGATCCCCTAAGGGTTCGGCTGCCATATCACGAACTATGCAGGTTCGTTGAACTTCATTAGGGTTCGGCCACCTGAGGGGATGGGTTCGTCCGTCGAACCTGCTGCCAGCCGCATCACCATCATCAAAATCCTGCATCTAAGCTTCGATCTAAGCTGGATTATCATCAAAGAATGTTCCTATGGTCTCGAAGTTGAATGGGGTTGACTAGATCCGGCTAATATCGAGTTTAAGCAACCCAAGAATGAAAACCCTAATTTTCCGAAACTTCCTTGGATCATACCTCGTTTTTGGCTGGATGGATCTGCGATATTCTTGTACAATCTTGTAGAGAATGTCGAGAGCTTCGCGTGGGTTCGAGAATCACCAAAATCCGTTGAGAAACGAGCGAGATACGAGCGTTTAAAGTTCGGTTTTTAGAGAGAGAGAGGGTAGACGAACTATTAGAGAGAGAAAGGGTTGTTGGTGGAATTTATGAGCATTTAAGCCTTGTTCAAGGCTTTTATAGTTCGGGTGAAGTTCGGGTTCGTTTCGGTCGCTCGGTTCGCGTTTCCGGAACGTAACGCGTATTTTACGCGATTTTTAATAAAAATAGATGTTAAACCCATTAAGATGAGTTTCAAAATTGTAAAAATATAAAATAATTAATTTAATTATTTTTACTCTTCGTGTGTTGACGGATCGTTAAACATTCGAAATTACGTGTATACCCGCAATCGCGTACGTTTTACGATCGTATTAATTATTTAAAGTCGTTTAATCGTAATTATAAGTTCAACATTCGTATTATTATGGATCGTCACCCATAACTATACTCAGTCTCGCTTACAGATTACGATCTTGGTTGAATTAATTAATTGTTATACTATTCGTCTCGACACTACGCACTAACACTAACCTGTTACACCGAACGCAGTATATGTATAGGGCTCACTCTCGCTGCCCACCACTGTTTCGATATAACAAGTTACTGTTCTTGCTTAGTGAAATCGACTGTAAATAAATAATACATACTTGTTTTCTGATTACTAAGATCCTGTAACACACAAGCACACATTTTGAACATACGAATCACATTGATGAACTGAACCATGAATAGACACTGTTCTAACACTGTTTACAACTACATGACTATATGCACAAATGTTACAACAATCACATGAAATCACGCAGATAACAGTGATACATATCATATGTTCAATAAAAGTTCAACAGTGTTCCCCGATGTTTATAAAAGATTAAAAATAAAAGGGATTGTACGAAACTCACCTGATAATACAGATGTAGCAGAATACCTCACAACTGGTGATTAAGGGGTGATTCTGCATTTATTTATGTGTAATGAGTTATTTATGGTTTTAACTTACTCATTAGATCTTTCTGAACGTCCAATGTCAAAGACATTGCCTTGAAAGTCATCAAACCGATATTAAGTATTAAATTAGTTATTTTGTTATCATATCATACAATGTATGATAATGTAGGAACCTACATTGCATTAGATTCCCAATATAAGGTTGATGACACTTTTGATTAATCAAAATAATCTCGGATTAACCAAATAGTTAATGTTGTTGATTATGATACTGTAACAGTTTCTAGATAATTTAATGGCTTAGGAGTGATCAATCCTTGTTATTGATTACCCAAATATCATGAAACATCACAATGTAGCATTTAAATAGGTGTAACAACCATGCTTAACATACTAATCTGACTGTTATCATAAACATCAGATAATCGTTCCAAAGGGTATGTTAATGATTGTGATTAATTTAAAACACTTAGATTAAACCTTGCATTTCAAGGATTAATCCAACTAATCACCTACATTGTCCTAATCAAATGGGTTAAACCATTATAATCATGGTTATGATTTCATGCAAACCGGGCATTACAACGGATCAAATCAAGGATTTAACCGTTAAAACATCGTGTTCTTCATTTATATTCCATGCTAGCCATCATCTAGGCAATAATCAACAATCCTAACTATGTCATTACGTTCAAAATCAAGATCTAATTAATCAAAATCAAATTAGAAGGTTTAAACGGATTATTACCTAATCTGACGGATAACTGTGGTTAAAACAACGATCAACGCTTGTAGAAATGATCCCTTGCTTCAAATATGCGAACTGATGGCTTTAAATTAGAGTTTGGATGGTAGTTTGGCCGGAACTTGCGTCTGATAAGAGTGTGTGTTCGAGAAGATAAGAAAATAATTCTCTGCATGCGTTCTGATGAAGATAACCAACTTATTCCACCGCCACACCCGTCGCGTACCGCGACCAGAAGCCAAAATGGCTTCGCAAACTGCGAAGATTTCCGGAAGAATCTTAGATATTTTGCATGCATCGCGTACCGCGGAGGACTCTCAAGTCCACCTCCGCGTACCGCGACGAGTCCAGTCGTCCAACACTTAGAAATTTTTCTTCGTTTTTTCGATTCCGGGCAATCCAGGACTCCGTTTTGTGCACGGTTTTCGCCCACGTTCATCATTTCTCGCATACTATCGATCTGTAACAATTACAATCATTAAATCAACGTGGATTTCTAGAACGATCAAATGTGCTCACATCATTGATGACGTAATACTCGTATGCAACTGTCACAGTCTCCTCCTGCTAGAGAAATTTCGTCCCGAAATTTAGTGAAGACTTACATTATGACAATCGTTTATGAGAATAGATGTGGATATTTTGATTTCATTTGATCTTCACGTTCCCACGTATATTCGGGTCCATGTTGCGATCTCCATCGCACTTTAACGATTGGTATGCGACTACGTTTCAGCACTTTCATTTCTTGATCCATTACCTCTACTGGTTCTTCACTGAAATGAAGTTTTTCATCTATATGAATTTCTTCTAGAGGTACGATCAATGATTCATCAGTCAGGCACTTCTTCAGATTGGATACATGAAAAACATCGTGAATGTTACTAAGTTCAGGAGGTAACTCAAGTCTGTAAGCTACTGATCCAATTCGTTCAAGAATTTTGAATGGACCTACAAATGTTGGTGAAAGTTTACCTCTCTTCCCGAATCTGAAAATGCCTTTCCAAGGTGATACTTTCAACATTACTCGATCACCTATTTAGAATTCTAACGGTCTACGACGATTATCAGCATAACTCTTTTGACGATCGCGAGCAGCTTTAATTCGTTCTTGAATGAGTGCGATCTTATCAGTTGTTTCTTGAATGAATTCTGGGCCTATGATTTGACTCTCACCTACCTCTGACCAATAGATAGGCGATCTGCACTTGCGTCCATATAGTGCTTCGAATGGAGCGCATTGAATACTGGTATGGTAGCTGTTATTGTATGAAAATTCAAGAAGTGGAAGATGAACATCCCATCTACCTCCAAAATCAATCACACAGCTTCTGAGCATGTCTTCAAGAGTTTGATTCGTTCGTTCAGTCTGCCCGTCTGTTTGTGGATGATAAGCTGTGCTCATATTGAATTGTGTGCCTAGAGCATTCTGAAGAGTTTGCCAAAATCGTGACATAAATCGACTATCTCTGTCAGAAATGATAGAGATTGGTACTCCATGTCGAGATACAATCTCATTAACATAGAGTTTAGCGAGTCGATCCATAGAGAAATTTTCTCGAATAGGTAAGAAATGCGCAGATTTCGTAAGGCGATCAACGATAACTCATATAGAGTCATGATTACGTGAGGTTCTGGGTAATTTAGTGATTAAATCCATAGAGATCTGATCCCATTTCCACATGGAATCTCAGGTTGTTGCAATAACCCAGAAGGTCGTTGATGTTTGGCCTTAACTTTGAGACATGTTAAACATCGATCCACGTATTCAGCTATATTTTTCTTCATTCCAGGCCACCAGTAAAAATTTTTAAGATCTTTATACATTTTATCAGCACCTGGATGAATACAATACCTGGATTTGTGCGCCTCATCCAAGATAATTGTTCGAGAGTTACCGAATAAAGGAACCCAAATTCGGCTTTTGAAATACAATAGTCCATCATCTTTGATATCGAGTTTATTGTCTAATCCCCTCAGTCCCTCAGCAGAATAGTTCGTTGCTTGTAAAGCTTGTTGCTGAGCTTCTTTAATCTGAGGAATTAGACTAGTTTGAATAGTCATCCCTAACGCTTTCACACGTAAAGGTTTGACTCGTTCTTTGCGACTCAAGGCATCGGCTACGACATTCGCTTTACCTGGATGATAACGAATTTCACAGTCATAGTCGTTTAGAAGTTCAACCCATCGCCTCTGTCGCATGTTCAACATTTTCTGATCTAAAATGTGCTGGAGACTTTTTGTGATCAGTGTATATAATACACTTAGTTCCGTATAGATAATGTCTCCAAATCTTAAGTGCAAACACCACTGCACCAAGTTCTAGATCATGAGTAGTATAGTTCTTCTCGTGTATTTTCAACTGTCGAGAAGCGTAAGCAATTACCTTATCATTCTGCATCACAATACATTGTGAAGTTATCCGCACCTTCCGGTAATGCCAAGATAGGTGCGCTGCAGAGTTTGTGTTTCAACAGTTGGAACGCCTCCTCATGTTGGGAATCCCATATAAACGGTTGATTTTTCTGTGCCAATGTGGTCAATGGCAAGGCTATCTTTGAAAAGTTTTTGATAAACCGGCGATAATAACCTGCGACTCCCAAGAATTGACGTATTTCAGTCCGGGTTCGTGGTGTTTCCCATTGTTTCACCGCTTGAATCTTACTGGGATCCACTTAAATACCGTTCTCGTTTACAACATGCCCGAGAAATTGAACTTCTCGTAACCAAAACTCACACTTGGAGAATTTGGCATATAATTTCTCATGTGCCAAGAGTTCTAGGATTAATTTTAAGTGCTGAGCATGTTCTTGTTGATTCCGAGAATAAATAAGAATATAATCAATAAACACAATCACAAATTTATCCAGATAAGGTCTACATACTCGATTCATTAGATCCATGAAAACTGCTGGTGCATTGGTTAAACCAAACAGCATTACTAAAAATTCATAATGCCCATATCGAGTTCTAAAAGTAGTTTTAGGAATATCATCATCATGAACACGTAACTGACGATATCCAGATCTTAAATCGATTTTTGAAAAGTAAATAGCACCTTGCAATTGATCAAACAGATCATCAATACGAGGTAGTGGATAACGGTTCTTGATTGTCAGTTTATTGAGTTCCCGGTAGTCAATACACATCCTGAATGAACCATCCTTCTTTTTCACAAATAGAATTTGTGCTCCAAGGGTGAGAAAGTAGGTCTGATAAAACCTTTACCTAAAAGTTCCTGTAATTGACGTGAAAGTTCTTGCATTTCTGATGGCGCAAGCCGATACGGGGCTTTAGCAACTCGTGCTGCACCTGGAATCAAGTCAATCCGAAATTCAACTTGTCTCACTGGGGGTAATCCTGATATGTCCTCAGGAAATACTTCAGGAAAATCCTTGACTACTGGGATATCTGTGATATATTTGGGTGGAGAATTGTGCTCAGTTACATGTGCCAGGAAAGCATAACAGCCTTTCCTTAAGAATTTCTCAGCTCGCATACAAGAAACGATACCAAGTTTTCTACCAGCTCGTTCTCCATGAACTACCAGTGTATTACCGTTAGGTAATGGAATACAGATCATCTTGTTTTGACACACAACTTCCGCTTGGTTATCAGAAAGCCAGTCCATACCGACAACAACATCAAAGCTTGCAAGCTCAATGGGAAGTAGATTGATATTGAAAAGATGATCATTCAAATTCAAGGAACACCCTTGAATAACACTGTTAGTTTTGATCAACTTGCCATTAGCAAGTTCAATGACATAAGGAGTTTCTAGATCTACCGTAGGCAATGAAATTAATGATGCAAATTTAGGAGAGATAAAATTCTTATCTTCCCCTGTATCAAATAAAACTGATGCGTAGAGATTATTGAGTATAAACGTACCAGTGACAATATTTGCATCATGTCTCGCCTCGGTTGCACCAATCTGAAAAGCTCTCCCCCTAGCTTCATTTCCCTGATTGGTGTTGTTATTGTTCGGACAATTTTTCATGAAGTGGTTAGGGCTTCCACATTTGAAACATGACCAGTTGTTTTGAGTGGTTTGTTGTGGCGCTTGGTTTGGTGATTGAGCAGGAAAGTTGCAATATTTAGAATAGTGTCCTACTCTGTTACAGTTCAGACAAACAGGACACGGTCCTGTGTGATGGAATGGACACTTATTGCATTTAGGCGCCTGCCCAGTGTAAGCTTTCCTCTCAGGAATAGCAGCACCATAGTTTTTCACAGTTGGCTTGCTCTGGGTGATCTCAGCCGGAGCTTTCGCCTTGGTTTTGCCAAACCACTTTCGTTTGGTACCTTTTGACACATTAGAAGTATCGACATCACTACGGCTCACCGCCGTCTGAGTTTTCAAAGACAGAGTACCACTCCTTACCGCCTCATTGGTAAGCTTAGTAGTTAATAGAATTGTATGTTTCAGAGTTGTGGGTTCAGCTGCAGTCACCATCCCCCGAATCTAGGGAATCAAACCCTTAATGTACTTCTCGATCAATGCTGCTTCCGTAGGAAACATATCGGGAAGTAAACAAGTAAGTTCATGAAACCGACCAGTGTAAGCCAGACAATCAGCACCGATCATAGAGTGATTCCAGAATTCCTCCTGGAGTTTTTGAATTTCAGTGATTGGGCAGTACTCTGATCTAATCAGAGTTTTAAAATCATTCCAGCCCATCGATTCGACTGTAGCTGTGCCCAAAGTTTTAGCCTGGGTATTCCACCAGGTTAAAGCTGATTCTTTCAGAGAACATCCAGCATAAGACACCTTATGCTCCTCCATACACTGGCTGATTTTGAGTTTGGTTTCCATCTCCTCAATCCACCTTAAAAGACCAGCCACTCCTTCCTTGCCTGTAAAAGTAGGAGGGTTGCAAGAAGGAAAGTACTTATATGTACACCCTTGCTGTGGTGGATCAGGAACAGTTGTATTTGTGGTTGTTGTACCGGTGGTAGTATGAGTTTCTACGTGACCACCAGTAGCATTATGTTAAGTATGATCGTGGTCCCCACCAGAACCTGTGGTGATATGTGGTTGGTGTTGTGTCAAAACACCACAAGCAGATAGCTGTTCTCGCACAATTCATGCTATCATGGCTTCGTTTGTTTCAGATCCACTTGTACCTGCAGGTGGAACAATGTTCGCTCCAGAGTTCACTGGTTGAGCAGTATTTGTTTCCAAATTCTCAGGTGGAACCATGTTCATTTCCGGATTAACACGTGGATCCGGATTTGATTCAACATTCAAGGGTGGAATTTGATTCTGTTCAGGGTTTGTAATGTTCTGGGCAGCTCTCTTAGCTGGTCGACCTCTTTTTGGAGCCATTATTCTGCTCACAAGCAGACAAACTCAGGTCAGTTCAAGAACATTAAAAATATAACCCGTTCTATCACGTCAATTCAATCATATTCAGTTACACTGAAAATTATAATGAAATGTGATTATAAGGAATACAGTATAACTACATGAATTTAGTCCAGACATGTTCTTAATACACACAGATCACACAGATGTTCGTAGTTATACTCAGTCCTGTTAATTTAAAAACATGTTAAAAATTTCACAGCTCACAGTACTGTGATATAAATATATTATTACCCATGTTTTTGATATGTTAAAATACAGGACATTGATAAGTTCTCACATTGATATGTTCCCATACAGATATATGTTCTCGCACATGTTCTATGATATGTTCTCAGTTCATGCACTAAATTTGTTTTCACACAAACAATAGATATGTTCTCGTTTAGATATGTTCGCATACAGTATTGCTCTCGTACTGTATTTTAGCGATAGATATGTTCTTATTTAGATATGTTCGCATACAGTATTGCTCCCGTACTGTACTTTAGCGATAGATATGTTCTTATTTAGATATGTTCGCATACAATATTGCTCCCGTACTGTATTTTAGCGATAGATATGTTCTTATCTAGATATGTTCTCATACAGTAGTGCTCCCGTACTATATTTTAGAGATGGATATGTTCTTATCTAGATATGTTCGCATACAGTATTGCTCCCGTACTGTATTTTAGCGATGGATATGTTCTCACACAGAATTGTTCTTACACATAATTGTTCTAACACATAATTGTTCTAACACAGAATTGTTCTCACACAGAATTGTTCTCACACAGAATTGTTCTCACACAGAATTGTTTATAGTTCACACATTACCCAAATAGTACATTACACAGATCAATACACACAAAACCCTTTTTATTACATTACTATTATCAGTTTGTACAGACTACCGAAAGAACACACAACATTACAACCAGAAAAGAAAAGAAAACTTCCCCAACATCTAATCCTCCACTGTCCGCATACAAGTGATATGAAGATCCCCGAATGATCTCCTGAACATACTTATCGCATAAAATACGATAAGAAGGAAAATATCATGGCCACTAATGCCATGACCACCGCCAGGACTATCATCCTGGTCTCAGCACTCACTACTCCAAACCATGCTAAGAACTCTGTCACTCTCTCTCTCACGCACATCCATCTCTCGGTCATCAGTGCCACTTGCCGCCAAAATGCAGCAAGCATAGTCTGTCCCCAGGTCATCCTCAACCTATCATCAATCGCGGTTCTCCACGCTCGAGTATCAGTATCCAAAGCCTTCACTTGATTCATTAGGGTCAAGTGGGAAGTAAGGATCTCCAATATGGTCATACGAGTATCCTCAACCGTAGCCTGACATTGCTGCATGCTCTGCTGTGTGCCCTGCAAGTTCTGAGTAACTTGCTGCAACTGTGCCCTCAGCTCTGCCTGATGGGAGGATTCTCCCACCTCGTGTATAGCATGAGGCTCATCCCTGGGAGCCAGCTGCCTCCGTAGAGGTAATCCTGTGGTCTTGCGGGCTTGACCCCGCATTCTCCTAAGTCCATACCAAGCCGGGACTCTCTGTGGTGAAGGGCTGTGTCGCTCCTCTGCTGCTACATTCTCAGCACGAGGCTGAGAGCGTCTAGGTGATGGTACCTGTGCTGGTGGTGGTGGTAATGGTGATGCTGGTGGTGATGCTGGTGGCGCCTGTGGCACTGCGGGTGGCGCCTGTGAGGCTGCAGTCGATGCCTCAGAAGGATCAGAGTTGGATCCCGAACTAGTGCTCAGAGTACCATCCACAATAACATGAGGAAATCTCTGATAAATGTACTGTTCACCTCGGTCGGCCATAGCTGTACAATCATGATGTCACTGTCACACCCCCACCTCTCGTCACCTCATCATGATGTCACTGAAATGGTTGCGGAAGCATAGTGGTGATGTCTCCGAGATGAGGGGGTGACTTACTTGATCCGATATCACAAGCACACTTATTAACTTAAAGGAAATACATTACAAGGATGTCGTAATCACAACTAATATTACATTACATAATCTAAGTTTATTACATTTATTTAATTACAAGTGTTCAAAGTGCTGCCTCACCGGTTGGTCACTGTCTTCCTTCAAAAAGATTTAAATTTGAAACGTCAGCACAAAGCTGGTGAGATCATGTAGTTCAAGTTCCACAATATGATATGTTATATAAATTCTCAAAATGTTATGTTCAAGATAACCATGGGACCCGTATCTAGTTCCTTTCTGACGATATTGTTCTACAAGATACTACCCGTCGGTAACATCTTAATGCCTCATTATCTTAATGTCTATCACAACATTAAGAAGTTTTGGAAACATGAAACAAACATTCACACAACGGGAGTTGCAGCTCCCAGCAAATGGGTGGTCAGCCGATAGTACTATCAATGTTTCCCCGTTCGGCCCCACATGGGTTCACTAGATACAGTTCAAAAATGAGGACTTTCAAGTTCTGTGATAGTATTCTGTTCTCAGGCAAAGTCCCATGAAATCCACAAGTTCTCAACAATCACATGAAATCACGCAGATAACAGTGATACATATCATATGATCAATAAAAGTTCAACAGTGTTCCCCGATGTTTATAAAAGATTAAAAATAAAAAGTGGTTGTACGAAACTCACCTGATAATACAGATGTGGCAGAATACCTCACAACTGGTGATAAAGGGGTGATTCTGCATTTATTTATGTTTAATGAGTTATTTATGGTTTTAACTTACTGATTAGATCTTTCTGAACGTCCAATGACAAAGACATTGCCTTGAAAGTCATCAAACCGATATTAAGAATTTACTTAGTTATTTTGTTATCATATCATACAATGTATGATAATGTAGGAACCTACATTGCATTAGATTCCCAATATAAGGTTGATGACGCTTTTGATTAATCAGAATAATCTCGGATTAACCAAATAGTTAATGTTGTTGATTATGATACTGTAACAGTTTCTAGATAATTTAATGGCTTAGGAGTGATCAATCCTTGTTATTGATTACCCAAATATCATGAAACATCACAATGTAGCATTTAAATAGGTGTAACAACCATGCTTAACACACTAATCTGACTGTTATCATAAACATCAGATAATCGTTCCAAAGGGTATGTTAATGATTGTGATTAATTTGAAACACTTAGATTAAACCTTGCATTTCAAGGATTAACCCAACTAATCACCTACATTGTCATAATCAAATGGGTTAAACCATTATAATCATTGTTATGATTTAATGCAAACCGGGCATCACAACGGATCAAATCAAGGATTTAACCGTTAAAACATCGTGTTCTTCATTTATAATCAATCCTAGCCATCATCTAGGCAATAATCAACAATCCTAACTATGGCATTATGTTCAAAATCAAGATCTAATCAATCAAAATCAAACTAGAAGGTTTAAACGGATTATTACCTAATCTGACGGATATCTGCGGTTAAAACAACGATCAGGGCTTGTAGAAATGATCCCCGGCTTCAAATATACTATCTGATGGCTTTAAATTAGAGTTTGGATGGTAGTTTGGCCGGAACTTGCGTCTGATAAGAGTGTGTGTTCGAGAAGATAAGAAAATAATTCTCTGCATGTGTTCTGATGAAGATAACCAACTTATTCCACCGCCACACCCGTCGCGTACAACGACTAGAAGCCAAAATGGCTTCGCGTACCGCGAAGATTTCCGGAAGAATCTTAGATATTTTGCATGCATCGCGTACCGCGGAGGACTTTCAAGTCCACCTCCGCGTACCGCGACGAGTCCAGTCGTCCAATACTTAGAAAATTTTCTTCGTTTTTTCGATTATGGGCAATCCAGGACTTCGTTTTGTGCACGGTTTTCGCCCACGTTCATCATTTCTCGCATACTATCGATCTATAACATTTACAATCATTAAATCAACGTGGATTTCTAGAACGATCAAATGTTCTCACATCATTGATGACGTAATACTCGTATGCAACTGTCACACAATCGCACGAATGGGTCTGTAAAATAGACAAAGTCAAAGTCAAACATGGTAAAACATATTAAACTCAATTAAACATGCAAACAATACAAAATAGTCAATTTCATTAAGGATATAAACTTTATACAATCAAAGTCATACAAAATACAGAACCAGGGACATTACGTACACCAACAAACTCCCCCTTGGACCTTGTTCTCTACTTGTCAGCACCGGTCTTCAAAAACATTTCTGAAAGGGCTTTCCAGTCAGAGCCAGCATGGATATCAAACGTGAAGCATAGCCGGATGACTCTTATAAACTGTAGAGCCTGCTCCATATCTCCAATCTCAAAGAAAATCTGACATATGCATAAAGTATTCACATCTTCTAGTGACAGATTTGGCAGCCATATGGGATAAAAAATACGTATAGTATCCCATGTGTAATTCTTGCACAGCACAATCACTGCCTCAGCAGTTCTCCCGTCATAATACCACCATCTGAAGCTGTCCGAAAAGTCTTGACTTATCTTCCGTAAAGGAATCTTCCTCATGACATTCGAAGGCAGCCACTTCAGGATCACTTTGTGTCTACGGGTATTAGCATCAATCTTCGGCTGATAGTACCTTTTGGGTTGATGTGGATTGAAGTTTAGCCATCTTTTCCTGTACTCGAACTGGATTCGCCTCGCAAACCAGGACGACATCCCCGAATCCTCATAGTACAACATCTTCGGACGTGCAAGCTGATTGACCTCAAATCCCGGTAACGTCTTGAAGTCGTGAGGAAGATGGAAGTACTGGATCCCTTTCTCTCTCTTCACCGCATAGCAGCGCAAGTCATGAAAATATGCCCAACTCAGAATCTGACCGCCAGATGTATATCCTTTGGTCCTACAGACTTTGGTGAGCGGAGTTGGCATCGGTGGAACACTTTCTTTCTTCAGTACTCCCAAGTAGGCTGTCCATTCTTCCTTCCTCTTTTGAATGTCTTCTGCTGAGGACTCGCTGCCGCTAACCTTCTCATCTATTGTTCTGTTCAGTTCCTCCTTATTATGTAGACCGAAAAGATCACCAAAAGTGGGCAGCTCCTCTTCACCTGAAGTGTATTTTGTGCTCTCTTCTTCAGTAATATATTCTAGAATCTCTTCATCAATATCATCAAATACTTCTGGAGTAGGAAGATCAGAAATGGGAACAGTTTCATCATCCAACACTACTTCATCCGGATTCAGCCTGAATAACTCTACAATCTACTCTTTGGAGAGGCAGTGGATGATCTCGCCTTCTTCTTTATCGTAGCTGATAGAGTGTTGAATGATGCCTTGAGCGTCTAGTATCATCGTCAACTTTTCGTCCAGAAGACGTCTCACAGTCATAGCATCGACCTCTTCTGTTGCCTTAGGCTCTTCTGCTAGTTTCTGAGGCGGCTTGGCAGCTTTATGATGCCTGGTCTTGGTTCTGATCTCGGTGGGTGGGGCCTGCTCTCCTGAACTAGAGGAACTTGCAGAGCCACTCCCAGCACCATCATCATCGCCAGAATCATCATCATCATCAGTACCATCATAATCCACCTTCTCCTCCTCAGACTCTTCCTCTTCTTCTTCGTCTTCTTCATCTTCCTTGTCTGAATCATCGGAGACAGGCGCAGAGGCCTCAATACTCGGAGTGGAATCCTTAAGGCTTTCAAATTGCTCAGCAAGAAGCAATTTTTAGCGTCAAGAGCTAGGATCCTGTCATTGCAGCCAATAGCAGTCAAGGCTAGCTGATTGTGCTCGTCCATAGACTTGAGCAATCGTTCCTCCAAATCAGCAGATTTGGCTCTCAAGTCGGCGCTTTGATCAGCAGCATGTATCCACTGGGCATCCTGCTCATTGACCCTTTGTGTAAGCTAAGAAATAGTTTGATCCTGCTCATGGTCTTCTCAATCAACTGAAGAGCTAGACTGTTCAGTATGCTAAGCTGATCAACAACTAAAGCAGTCATAGTGTATGAATCAGACCGTGTGATAGAAGGACCTGAGGAGGCAGTAGTAAAAACAGCTGTAGTGGCAATAGATGAGGTCAGAGGGAAAGTAGAAACACATGCAAGAGTAGCCCTTGATCTGGTCAGTGAAGAAATCGTGACTGTTGTAGCAGATGGAGTAGTGGTTGCTGCAAAAGAAACCGACTCTGATCGTCTCTGCAAAACAAATCTTGCCCTCTTCTGTCTCTTGGCTAGAGGAGAGGAAGTCTCAGCAGCAGTAGATGTAGTGAAAGTATGAGGAATAGGATCAAAATCAAATTCTGGAATAAAAGACGGATCCCTAATCTTCTCCTTATCTACAAAAGCCTGCTCACTAGTCCTTGTCTCAAGAAAAACTACCTGAGATCTGAAACAGGTAGACACAACAGCAGGCTCAGTGTCCTCTGAATCAATGTCATCAGTGGCATCATCATCATCATCACCTTCAACATCCTCCATCTCAACATTCTCCCCCTCATCAGCAGAATTAGTACCACCTCCCACACTAACCTCACCAGCACCAACATCAACACTCACACCAGCACCAGTACCAACATCAACATATCCAACACCACTAGCACCACCACCAACATCACCTTCAGTATAACCATCATCACCTCCTGGAACAATAATTTCCTCTTGATCAGAATCTGATTCCTCATGTCTCCACCTCCTCCCAATAGGTGCAACATAATCAGGATTGAGGAGGTGGCCAAACAGACGACGAGTATGAGACAACCTTTCCTTTCCCCGATATGAGAGAACCCTGTTGACGGTAATATCAGTCATATTATCTAGTCTGATGATATCTGAGTTGGCCTTGGGTGGATTTAGCACTTGAGCATCGAAGATCATCTGTAGAAATGTTGGGTACATCAAAAGCTTCTTGTCGCCCTTTAGATACATGTTCTCCTTCATGTGTGTAAACACCATCTGTGAGAAGTTGAATGGTATGTTCAGCATCAAAGCAACAAAAGCACACTGGAGTGTCTCTCTAAGATCATCGAATCCTCCACTCCTTGATCCCAGATAGTGAATAAGGACATGGCATAGATATTTGAACTGCAGGCAGAGAAAGGCCTTGTTCAGCACTCCAGCTTCCAGATCTCCATCATACTTGCAACTCATGAAACTTCCATGAACAACATATCTTTCAAGAGTGATAGGATGATCTGGTGAGTCCTGAAATCCACACACATTTCTAATATGCTCAGCAAATACGACAACATCCTGACCTCTGACCTTCCCACGGATAACCGGAGGCTTTTCCTCACAATCGATATCAGCTGAGCTCCAGAAATATCTTTGATGAGATAAGTATGGCACATGAACAGGAGAAATGGCTGTGAATATCCTGGATCGTCTCAAGAATGTTATAATCTCTGTAAAATGTCTGGCATTCGTCGTGGTAACAGCATGATGTGCACAAATGTTGTTCTTGGGAACGGCCTTGTAGGTAGCCATTCTGAAACAAAAGAAAAAATATATGTCAGTTCAGATCAGTAATCAAATAAACAAAATCAAAATTTTAACACAAGTGTTCAAATGGTGCGAATGAACCAACACCATCCGAATGAGACTCAGGCGAATGAGAAAACTGGCCGAATGAATGGTATCATCTGAATGACACACGAATGAAATCATTCGGTTGAACCCATTCATTCACATGATCAGATGGCTCGGATGACTTCATTCAGTCCACCCTTTGACAAAAGGCTCTCATTCGGTTGAATCCCCTCATTCGGTCGACCGAAGAGCCTTCAAATCCCAAACTCCCAAAATTACAAATCAAACCATAAAAATGGTAACATTTATTTCAGAGGGGTCCGGTTAAGGTATTAGAACTGGTTTCAAGTGTAGCAGTGTTCATTTTGACCAGTTATTTGACTGACACTGGTTCAAGCCCTAAAAACCCTAGAAATCGAACAATTTTGACTCAATCAGCGATCAAAATCAAAATATCTTGATCCTAATAGTACCTGAAACAACCAAAATGTGAAATATGATCAGTATAGGTCGGATTGATGGTGAAAAATGAAGAAGATGAACAGGTATGTGCTTCGGGCGAAAGAGGAGTTCACACAGTGGGGGCGAATGACAAATCTGATGTGAATGACTCATTCGGCCGAAAGATCTTCATTAAATAGGGGACTCATTCGGCCGAAGGACATGAATGGCCTATTCGCATGAAGTGATCAAACGAATGATCCATTCGCATGAGTAAGTCTATTCGCTCGGTTTAGTCATACTTAAGACTCATTCGGGCGAATGAGATTCAGCACCCAAAACACAACTCATTTTAAGATTTGACATTTTGACCATAAAAGAAAGTATCATTATGAAGATCTGTCTGGTTTGGTGATCGGTTAAGATGAGATTGAATATCCGAACAAACAAGTGATCATTTAAAACAAATTAAAATGAAAATCTTTTTGTATTTTTCTGATATGAAAACAACTGTACAACTAAAAGTAAGATAATCAAAACACATATTTTTGTGAGTAGTCTTTCAAGAAAAAAATGACATATGCACCAGGTCACATCAAATCAGCATTCATGAATGTTACACTTCTGACACATTTGAATTATGAAGCAATTATTGATATACTTGTCCACTTTAAACCTGATAATACTTCATTTCTAAACTAATCAATGATCACCCATGTTTTCTAACTGAGTTACCCACTATAGTCAACAAATATAGGTTAAAATCAGTTTATAACTCATCTCTGCATAACTTAAGACCTAGCATCATAAGTTCTATAAGGTTCCAATTTATTTTCTTTTTGTATTTTTCTTTTTAATTTTGTTTCTCAAGTTCAACACAATCTCATGGACGGCTTCAGCTAGGTCTTTACAAAACAATATTGCACATATATAGAACTGTGTTGACAAGATCAACTAGTACTATCCAAATGCATGGCTTCAACTAGGCTCCAACCCAGTAATATGGCACATGTATGGAAGCAAACTTATTTTATTTTTGTATTTTCTAGCTTATCCTATCTGAATGGATGGCTTCAGCTTGGCTGCAACCCATCAATATGGCACGTGAACAGAGTTGGATTCACTTTTATTTTGATGTGATTCAATCACTCTTATCTGAATAGACGGCTTCAGCTAGGTCTTTACAAAGCAATATGGCACGTGTATATACTTGAATTCATGAATCATTGGAAACCTCATAAGATCCTATGATAACAGGTGTATGCCTGATTTGAGTTAAAAACTGTTTATCCCTTAACTAGTTTTCTAAACTGGATCCCACACTTCAGACATTCTAAGCAATCACCAACAGTTTATAAAATTTGTAAAGTCGGCCTATCAATACATGAAATCATAAAACCCATGTGCTTTCAGTTTATGCATTCAACTTTGCATTTAAGACATAACTGGTTAACACATCACTTTCACAAACAATACTTTCTCATTTTTCAATTTTTCAAATGTTTTTGGTTTTTCAATTAAACTACTTTTTCTCCCCCTAAAAACCTAAAACTGAAAATCTTTTTGAGTTTTTTTAATAAGTGATGGAAAAATAACAGAAGTACTAAAAAGTAAGAAAAAATAAAACAAAAGAAACGAACTAACAAGACAACGATCATTTGTTTAATTCAGATGAAGGAATGACTTCATCTTTCTGAAAAACACCATTAGCTGATAACAGATATAAAAATCTGGGTTTGTCAAACGCTTTTGTGTAAAGATCAACTTTCTGGTTATCGGTGTGAATTTTAACAACATCGATTAATTTCTTTTCAAAACAATCACGTATGAAGTGATATTTAATGTCGATGTGTTTTGTTTTTGAGTGCTCGACATGATTTTTAGTCACAGAAATGGTAGCAGTGTTATCAACAAATATAGAAGTGTTAGAAAACTGTAACCCATAGTCCCTGAGTTGTTGCTGAATCCAGATGATTTGAGAGCAACAACTAGTAGCTGAAATATATTCTACTTCACATTTCTAAGTAGACAATGACGTCTACTTCTTGTTCTGCTAGGTAACTAGCCGTTTCCCAAAGAACTGACACCCCGCAGATGTTGACTTGAAGTCTCTTTTGCATCCACCATAATCTGAGTCACCGTAAGCAGTTAGATCAAAGTTATCATCATTAGGGTACCATAAGCCTAGATCCAAAGTAACCTTTAGATAACGCAAAATCCTCTTCACAGCAATAAGATGAGATACTTGGCTTTGACTGATAACGAGCACACAGACAAATAGCAAACATGATGTCTGGACGTGAAGTTGTGAGATACATAAGAGATCCGATCATTCCTCGGTATAGAGGCATCAATTAACTCCCCCTTTTCATATGGAGTAATCCCGTGATTAACAGTCAATGGGGTACCAACAGGTTTTGCATCCAACATACTGAATCGGCTCAGCTGTAACCAACGTATTTGGTTTGATGAATAAAAATTCCTGCCTCAGACTGATCCACCTGCAATCCCAGAAAAAGTTTCATCTCTCCCATGGAACTCATCTCGAACTTATATTTCATAACATTCTAAAAAGCTTTGCACAGAACATCATTTGTGGATCCAAAGATGATAACATCCACATAAACATGCACCAAGAGCAAATCCCCATCCATCTCTCTAATGAATAAAGTGAAGTCAATGATACCTCTTCTGAACCCGTTATTAAGAAGGTGAGTAGACAGTGTCTCGTACCATGCTCACGGAGCTTGATGCAATCCATATAAGGCCTTGTCTCGCTTGTAGATTTGGTCACGATGCAATGGATCTTCAAACCCTAGAGGTTGATTGACATACACGAATTCATTAATCACACCATGAAGAAATGCACTCTTAACATCCATCTAATAAACTTTGAACTTTTTGAAGGATGCTTCAAGACGAGCAACCGGTGCAAATACTTCATTGTAGTCAAAAGGCCCATATGCTCTTCAGCCATCTCCACAGTTACTTTGTCAAAGTTGTCTGTCTTCAAATTTGTGACAGAATGATTTTCCTCTTTCTGAGATGTGGAAGTTGTAGCAGACTGAATGAAATGTGTCTGACTTGGAACATGAGCTTGTTTGGTCTGTGAGACAAAATCTGTCAGAGGAGCATGTGAAGAAGCTCTTTCCACAATAGGAGTAGAGTAATATAGTGATGAATCTTGAACTTGAGCAACTCTCCTTGCTTTCCACTTGTTCTCTATCTCTTGTTCTTTCAGCTTCAGGATAAAATCATTAATGTCCATGTTGGCAATCATCTCACTCAGTTTCAGGACCATAAAAAAAGATTCCCACTTGGGAGGTAATGCATCAGTCAGACATTGGATCTTCTCTTGTGTAGTTGTCTTGACTTGATGGTTGTAGAGCTCACTGAGAAGATGATAGAATCTAGCAATCAGGTCATCCAAAGATTCATTTCCCACACACATGAAGCTATTGAACTCTTTCTTCGAAGCTTTAGACTTGATGATCTTCAGTGCATCATTTCCTTCATATCTTTGTTGCAAGGCATCCCACAATAATTTTGAAGAAGTAAACTGTCTGAATTGATGAAATATATCCGTAGTTATAGACTGAGACAATATTGCATATGCCTTCTTCTCAAAATCATACAACTTTCTCTGAGGCTCAGTCATCCTAGTAACAAGCATAGGTGATCCATCCTCACTAAGTGGTCTCAAATACCCACCCTCAATCATCATCCAAAGATTGGTATCCACTCCAGTAATGTGAATCTCAAACCTATACTTCCAATGTGGATAATCATCCAATGAAAGTAACTTTGGATCCTTGTTTGAATTCCCCATCTCTGTCTCAGTAAGCAACAAGTTCTGAATTCTGTGGTTCTGATTAGCCATCAATGCAAGTTCCTCCATCAAGTCAAGAATAAACTTATCCAACACTTCGAAAAATTTGCAGAACTGATGGCGGAATGAGGAAGCACCAGCCGAATGTCGGGGCCCGAATGAACTGATTTTACCGATTGGCTTGTCTGATGCGAATGAGTGGATGACCGAATCGCTTGACAACCGAATGAAGCTTAACCAGCGGAATGAGTGTCTATTCATATCAACCCTTGAACCGAATGAACCTATTCGCACGATGGCGATTTGCCCAGTCGAGGCATTCGCATAAACTGGGGTCTTTAGCAACAAAAATTCTGGTATCTTTGGATTTTCATCCAATCTGACCACCAAATTTGGTACACAACCTCAGGACAATATTCCTAAGCTTTAGGAATGTGTGACAACTAGTACCTGACCAGCCGGCAAGTCCGTATGGTATGTGTACTTGTAAACAGTAACTATGTGTACTTATGCAATTGTGAACAGTATTGTGTTAATAGATTCTTTAATACAAGAAATCGTTGTACGTATTTTTGTGTAAACGTAGATACAGTAAGTACAACGTACATTTAAAACATTAGTTGTTTGTATTTAAGTGAAAACTTAAGTACAGTTAGCACAACAGTTTATGAGAAACAATAGTGTTCAAACAATTTATAGAAACAATCGGTTGCGATCTGAGATCCATAGATGACAGGAATCAGATGGCCGACAATTCAATGTGAAAACAATGTGATAACATGATGTTTAGTTGAGTCCGACAGTGAGGAAACACAATTCAAACAATAACACAGTGTCGTTTCAGAATAACGAACTGACAGTGTGCTTGCGTGGGTGACGATTCACACAAACATATCTGTGAGTTTAACGTTTTGAAATGATGACTGGAAAGTAGAAAACAAAAGTCGGAAAGCAAAACCATCATCGTGTTCGTTCGAATGACGATTCGAACGAATACGCGCGATGGTGACGCGATTCGACGAAACAAAACGAAAACACGACACGAAACGATAATAAATTTTATAAAATATAATAAATAATAATTTAAAATTTTGAAACTCATCAAATTAATTAAAATAATATTCTTTTATTTATTACAATTAATTACGCGTAAAAATCCGGCTACGCGACGAAAACGCGAACTGAGCAACCGAAACGAACCCGAACAACACCAGCAGTATAAAAACCCTAAAATGAGAGTGTTTTCTCATTTTACACTTCCCCACTCTCTCTAGCTTCAAAACCCGGCACCTCTCTCCTCTACCATTGTTGCACCTTCAAAAGCTCATAACTCTCTCATTTCTTAACCGATTTGAGTGATTCTTGCACCCACGCGAAGCCCTTGACGAGCTCTACATAGAAGTACAAGGGATCTGAAGTTTTGTCCACTGAAATCGGAGGTATGATGCGTCAAAGATAGGAGAAATTAGGGTTTTATGAACACCTCGTTGGTCACACACCACACACCTGTTAAAAACCTAACACACCCGCTCCTTACACCACTAGGTTCGAATCTGGGCTAGACAACACCATGAGCTGGCTGAACCAGGGGCTCTAAATGGACGGTGGCTCAAACACACAGGGTTCGCCGGAGTCAAAGTGGCCGAACCTGCATGCCACAAACGAACCAAGGGTTGCTGGCCGAACCCACGAGAGCCGAACCCATGAGATTCTTGGCCGAACCTTGTGACCACCAGGAGCCAGGAACTCACGACGAACCATTGACTGGGGACGAACCTTCTTGATCAACCGAACCCTAGAAGGTCCCGAACCAGGAGCGAACCCTACTCAGCAGCTCCATATGAGCCGAACCTTCGAATGCATCACCGAACCTTCGAACTACATCTCAATTATCTCCAGCCGAACCCTTTACATGCTCACGAACCTCCACCATGACCACCGAACCTTTGTGTTGATTCCATGAAGACGAACCTGTGACTTTCTTTTGAACGAACCTGATGATTATCATGTGGCCGAACCATGTGTTGTGTGCATTTTGCCGAACCCTTCACACTCAATACCAAACCCTGCATGTCTTAGGAACAACAAACCCATGGTTTGAACCTTGGGTGAGACCGAACCTTAACATGTATAACCCCAAAGGTTCGCTGCAGAGAGGCCGGAAACAATTAGCTTGGCCGTGGCTACTGTTACGGCCCACTTGGGTCCAACCGGCCCAACAGGCCCAACCATGTGTAATTGACCCATAACCCCTTGCTTAAGGCCCACATAGTTGCTACCCGGCCCAACTTCACTCATTCGACCCAAGTGCTTTGTTCGGTCCACATGGTCCAAGTTCCACATATTCGGCCCAATGAGTTTAAATGCAAACTAATTCAAGAAATAAAATGGTTAAGTACGTTTAAATTATTTAACCCTTATGAGACTAAGTTAAAGGTAATAGGAGGTAATGGGAACCAATCTTTGGTCATAAACTATAACCATGCACAAAACTCAAACTAAGTCAACTACGTGATAACAAATCTATTTAAATTGTATTGGGCCGAATGAGGATTAACACTAAGGGTTGAAGACCACATCGGGACTAACAAATACACGCGCACAAACCTATACAACTTATGCTTATAAGTTACAATCATATGAAATCAATACCGGATCGTGAAACAATCAGTCAAGTACAACAAAGAGCGCGTGTCTTCTTTCTTTTAAGCTAAGTCAACCCTACAACTACAAGGTGAGTTCATATGCCCTTTTTACTTTAATCTTTACTGATTTTAACTTACGGGGCTGAGAAACATGTTTACTTTTAATAATTTAAATGTTTTGCTTAACATGTTATTTATACTTTGAATTGATAATATTAAACTGTTTATTATCAATTATCATTGTATGCTTGCTTGTATGATTACACGTTGACAGGGAAATTAAGATGATTAGGATATTATAATATTCTAATTCATCAACACCATAGAATAACATAGTTGTATGATTATCTCTTACAACACTTAGTTATTCTTACAAGAATTAACATAGAAACAATTACAAGGAACATGATGACAAGAACAATACATAAGAATGATATAAAGATAACACATCTTTATTACATCATTCAATACAAGAGTTAAGTAAGTGTAATAAGACTATTTCTTATAACACTTAGTTTTACAACGTAATACCTATTACAAAGGAACAAGGAATGATAATCATGATAATGTAACTTCATGATAACAACATCATTCACTCAAACGATTAACATAATGCAATAAGACAAGTTCTTATTTAACTTTGTTAATATCACGGAGAACATATGACAATGAGAACAAGAATACAAGTGAATACAATTACAATTAGTTACTATTGACCTGTTGCGTTATATCACTTCAGTCATGTGCCAAATTGTACAAGTTGATCATGTAAGCCCCTTTAATTCGCTGACCAGTTAGTTTGACGTGACTAAACTGACGATAGCATAGTGGTACCATAGGTTTGACAAACCTCTAGCTTGTAGGGCTAGTATGTTGATCGTATTGATTCATTGGCCGGTAACGTATGACCGGTGACAGGGCGCTTCAAGTCAGGTTCTGGTAACCGACACATGGTGATATTAATCTGCAGTGATAAGTAATTAATCCAACGGGATCCTATTGATTAGTAGGTTGAGGAATTGATCTTACCTCATGTTTCACTACTAGTAATAGCTTTCGTTGAGGACAATAGACATACAAAGTGGTAAAGGTAAATCGGATGCATTGGAATCCGATTTCGTGAGGAGTCCAATGGATTCCTTTTATGCTCTATGCACTATAGTTCAAGAACAAATTACAAGAGGTTAACTAACACTCTTAAATAATTAAAAGTGTAATAATAGTTAACGCCACAAATATAGAATAATAAAAGGAACAGATTTGATAAATCTAACATCCTTAACATATAATGGTTATCTAAACTTAGGTTCGATAACTGTAATTACATCATTATATTATTCTATACAAGTTATCACAGGTGATTCAAGAATAACATGGACAAGTGGATTGGGAATGGAAATCAATAGTTGTATTGCAAGTTGTGTGGAGTTCTAGTAGTGGTGTAGTGGGATGTTGGCTAGGGCTTAGTTCCCTTACATATGCCCTATATATAAGCATCACTACTAGGATGAAATATTACTTGTAAATATAACTATTGAGAAGCCACTGGGTGAATAAGTGAACAAATGGCATACAAGTAACAAAATACATATTGTGATTGTGCATGTGACTGAATCAAGGTTTTCAATTAACTTACTTATGAACTCACGAACCTAGTGTTGACTTTGTTTAAATACATGTTTCTCAGGTGACGAACAGGTGTAATTTCATGTATGCAAGGACTAGCTAGTGGACTTTTAGAAGACTAGCTACTTTTGGATATTGCATACTTTTGATGACTAGACAATGAATCATCTTTTGTATATCTTGTACATATACAAGATATAAACTCATTGATTCTTTTTGATTAGATTTACTTAGTTAAATTATGATGTACAATGTAATTTAACTTTGTAATTCTATTTCATGTCATGTTAGCATTTCTCATTTATATCTCATGTGCTATGTAAACAATCTGATCATTTGATTATCACCCATGATATCGCGCCCCTGGAACCTTCCGCCCGACGGGAAAACACGATCCGTTCCCGCCGGCCTGGGGTGTGACAGAATGCTCTATTGACCAAGACAACCTCAATAACCCACGGTCTACCAATGAAACAGTAACTTGGAGCCTAGAAACTCAGGATTTTCGAATATCTCGAACTAAGAATCTGTAATATGATGATTTGGATCGAAAATCGAGCAGCATCAAGACCCAACACTCTGGTACCACTTTGTAGGACCTTGTAGAATTTTGGAAACCAGTCGGTTCCTTGTGGTTTATTCTCGGAAGGCCCTTGCATAGTGCGGAATCCTATTCAAGGGTTTTCCAATCGAAATCACCAAGCCCCGTGGCAATCCAATGATGTGGAGTCAATGTTTTGATCGAAATCGAACACCACGGAGATGAGAAACGAAGTTGGAGAGGGGATGGCGGCTCAATACCCTAGGCTGAACTCATTCGGCCGAATGAGTTGTGCGAAACACTCATTCAGGCGAATGGCTCAGCCGAATGAGCTGGTCAAGCGAATGAGTCATGCGAGTGACTCATTCGTTCGCCTCAGTCATTCGCTAGTCATTCATTTGTGCGAAAGGACTAATTCATAGGTACTAATCGCACGAATGGGTCTGTAAAATAGACAAAGTCAAAGTTAAACATGGTTAAACATATTAAACTCAATTAAACATACGAACAATACAGAATAGTCGATTTCAGTAACGATATAAACTTTATACTATCAAAGTCATACAAAATACAGAACTAGGGACATTACATGCACCAACAATAAATTTCGTTGTAATGATACTTATTCATTTGTCTTTTCACGTTGGGTTAACAGTCATCTGATCCTCGTTATCGAAAGACTCGTGCTACGACTGTTGTGTGTTGTCTTTTGCACACATTGTCATTTTATTATTTCTATACATCTTTGTTTGTGATATCGCAATTGGTTATTCTATTTACACATTGTTTCATAGCTTGGTATATAAGTACATATTAGTATCTATATTTACTATTCGTACATGGTGTACTACCGTACAGTCACCTAAAGGTTTCGTACTGTGTATCGTTTGTACAGTGTTCCTGTCACACCCCAAGCCGGCGGGACTGATCGACTTCCCTGCCGGGCGGAAGGTTCTCGTGGCGCGATATCGTGAGTGATAATCATGATGATCAGATTGTTTACATAGCATCGACATTGAGAATAACTAAAGCACAATACAAAGTTAATTTAACTACCTATCAAAAGAATCAAATGTTTCTATCTTGTATCTGTACAAGATATCAAAAGTGACTCGCGTCAATAAGAAAATTCGTGCTTTCCAAAAGTCTATAAGCCCTCTATCTGGGCATCCTAACATGAAATCCTGAGCCTTAGGTTAAACCTGTGCATCACCTGAGTAAGCATGTAAGAAAACAAAGTCAACCACAATGGTTGGTGAGTTCATTTAGTTTAAAAGTTGAAAATAGCTTTAGCAAACCTCTTTCGGTAACAACCTTAATGTCATTAACATCACATGTAATATCCAATTCGGTATGCTTAAATATAGGGCATACGAAAGGGTCGAGCTTACAACCCGCCCAGACGCCATCCCACCACATACTAAACCACATATGACATTGTTGTTAATGATAATTAAGCATTTTACCTACCATTCAATCCGGTCTTCATCATAGCTTTAGTGTACTGTTTAAAAGTTTACAAGATTATAGCGTTCATGTAGATTAGCTTTAGAGTAAGTTGTACAAACACCAATGTTTCACAAATCATAGTTTAACCTTCACCAATCTCACGCATGGGTACAAGATTTGCTCTAGCATAGTTTACCATTTACGTAGCCCACGAAAAGATACAAGCTTTGCTGTAGCATAGTTTAGCCATTATGTATCTCATGAATTGGCTTAAGCTTAGCATCCGAATAGTTTAGCGTTTACGTATCTCAAATATGTAGATACAAGCCTTGCTCTAGCAATGTTTGGCAATTACGTATCTCATATATAGACACAAGCTGTGCACACACATAGTTTAGCATTCACATATCTCATATATGCAGATACAAGCCTTGCTCTAGCAATTTTTGGCAATTACGCATCTCATATATAGATAAAGCTTAGCATTCACATAGTTTAGCTTTCACGTATCTCAATGCATGGATACAAGCTAAGCATTTAGCTTCAAGTATTAGCATATAGTTTGAGCATAGAGTTTATAGCATGAGCATCGAGCATATAGTTTGAGCATTGAGTTTATAGCATAAGCTTCAGGCATATAGCTTGAGCATAGAGTTTATAGCATAAGCATCGAGCATATAGGTTAAGCATTGAGTTTATAGCATAAGCATCAGGAATATAGTTTGAGCATAGAGTTTATAGCATAAGCATCGAGCATATAGTTTAAGCATTGAGTTTATAGCAGAAGCATCAAGCATATAGTTTGAGCATAGAGTTTATAGCATAAGTATTAGTATAAGCATCATGAACAAGTGTAAAAGCATTTAATAAACATTTCAATAATTGTTTAAAATGTATAACACGCTTCTCAGTCCCTAGGTAAAAACAAATATGTTTGAAAAGGGACAAATGAACTTACCTTGTGTTTGAAGTGGTTGACTTAGCTTAACTAGAATGCATGCTCTCTTTGTAGTATTGGTTCTTGTTTTCAAGATCCTGTATTGATTTCATGTGGTTTGTAACTTATAAATATAATCTATATCCGATGTGTATGTGTGTAAGTGTTAGCCCTAAAGTTGGCTAACACATGTGAGTCCCGGTCATCCTTCGGCCCTAATTCATTCTTGAAATTTCAAGACCTTTAAATGTTATGCTATTTACTTGTATTATGTGGATCGTTGTAATTATACTTAGGTGTTTAAATTAGCTTTAAAGATAAACTTCCTATTTTGCTCTTGTTAGATAGAGTAGTTTATTATATAGTTAGCCCATAACTATGCAATTATCTTTGCATCCATTTAGGTTTTAGGTTTTGTGAGTAATTAAAGTTTGTCACCTTTAGCTTTAGGGATAAACTTCCCATTTTGCCCTTGCATGGTTCGGCCGAGGTTCGTGGCTTGGCATGGTTTGGCCAGGGTTCGTGGCTTGGCATGGTTCGGAAACTGAGGGGAGTGCATGGAAGGGAAGGATCGCTGCCAAGTTGGTTCGGCTTTGCTAGGTTCGTGGCTAGGTAGCTTCGCCATGCATGATGGGTTCGTGAGCAGGGTTCGGCTAAGTAGAGAGGTTCGTGATCACAGCTTGGCCTGCAGGAGGTTCGGCATGTGGTACTGGTTCGGCTGTTGCTGCTGGTTCGGCTGATGATGAAAAGGTTCGGCCGAGAGGATGGTTCGCAGCTGCAAGGTTCGTCCCATGTGCATGCAGGTTCGGCAAATTCGGCCACTGCAGGCCATACGCTAACCCTGGTTCACCATCTTCATCATAATCGAACCCAGCAGCCCCAAGTTGTTCCCATGGTTAGTGTTACACAACGGAAGGTTCTCCAAGGGTGCGGTCTTGAAAGGATTAAGCTTTGAACCGGTTAGAGGGTGATGGGTCGAACAAGAGCCTAGAAAACCCTAATTTTCGTGGGTTTCTTTTGCTCATACCTCGATTTTCAGTGGACAAAACTTCAGATTGCTTGTACTTTTCTGTAGAGGGTGTTGAGAGCTTCGTGCGGACACCAAAAACACAAGATTTCACCAAGAATTGAAGGAGTTATGGTGATTTGAAGCCTTGAACTTCTAGAGAGAGAGAGAGGAGATGGTTTTGATAACTAGAGCGAGATATGATATGTAATAAATGAAGAAAATGATTTCATTTAGGGTTTATATACCCCGTGGGTGTTCGGGCTCGTTTCGGTTGCTCGGTTCTCGTTTTCGTCGCGTTTCCGGCACGCTACGCACGTGTTTTGTAATTTAAATAAAAAGAGTTTATTTGAATTATTTTAAAGGTGGTTATTCCTAGTAAATGTTTTAAATTAACTTTTCTTAAATTATTGTCGTTCGTTTCGTCGTTTCTTTTCGTTTTGTCAGAACGTGTCGCCTTCGCGCGTATTCGTTGGAATCGTCACCCGAACGAACACTACGTTGGTTTCACTTTCTGATTCTTGTTTTTCTACTTTTAAGTCATTGTTTCAGGACGTTAAACTTTCAGATTTATTCATAAAGATCGTCATCTATACGAATAATTCGTCGGTTTAGCATTCTGTAACAACAACCGTTATGGTTTTGTTTTGTTTATCCTCGCATACGTTTATACATAATAGCATCAAATCAAGCATTTGTGTATCTGTTCACTGTTGTCTGATGTGTTTCTGGCTGTTAAACCATGGGGTTTAAATCAGATTTCAGAACAATAGCATAATACTTTTGTGTCAAGCATCAAGTGTCAATAGCATATACATAGTTTCACGTAGTGTGTACCTGAGTTACTGTGCAAGTTACTGTAGAGATCACTGTTCCGGCAACGCGTCCGGCACTGATGTTACAGTCTCCCCTTGTTTGAGAAATTTCGTTCCGAAATTTAAGAATCGTTCTCCGGTACGACTTCTTTGTAAACAGTTGGGGATACTTAGACTTCATGTGATTTTCGCGTTCCCAAGTAAACTCAGGTCAGCGCTTTGAGTTCCAACGAACCTTGACGATCGGGATACGGCTTCGCCTCAATTGTTTAACCTTGCGATCCATAATCTCCAAAGGTTCTTCAATAAAGTGTAAGTGTTCATCCAATTGAATTTCTTCAATTGGTATGACAAGCGATTCATCAACTAAGCATTTCTTCAATTTGAGACTTGAAACACATCGTGTACACCACTAAGTTCATCTGGTAATCTTAGTCTGTACACCACAGGACCAATACGTTCAACAATCTCGAACGGTCCTACATACCGTGGTGTTAGTTTGCCTTTCTTTGCAAAACGGACTACGCCTTTCCATGGGGATACCTTTAACATGACGCAGTTTGTCATCATAGCTCTTTTGTCTGCTTCGGGTTGCTTGTAGTCTTTGTTGTATCTGAGCAATTTTGTCTGTAGTTTCTTGAATGAGTTCTGGCCCTGTTATTCGATTATTTCCCACTTCAGACCAACAGATCGGCGATCGACATTTTCGACCATAGAGAGCCTCGAACGGTGCACATCTGATGCTACTATGATTGTTGTTGTTGTATGAGAATTCGATTAGTGGTAAATAAGAATCCCAATTCCCACCGAAGTCTAGAACACAAGTTCTCAACATGTTCTCCAGGGTCTGTATAGTACGTTCGCTCTGACCATCCGTTTGTGGATGGTAAACTGTACTCAGGTTTAAGCGTGTCCCTAGAGATTTCTGCATGGATTGCCAGAACCTCGACATAAATCTGCTATCACGATCTGAGATGATAGACAATGGCACACCATGGCGTACCACTATCTCGTTGATGTAGAGTTTTGCCAGTTTGTCTATCGTGTAAGTTTCTCGCATTGGCAAGAAATGAGCAGATTTGGTTAATCGGTCAATGATAACCCAAATAGTGTCATGTCCACTGGAAGTGCGGGGTAGCTTGGTAACAAAGTCCATAGCTATCTGTTCCTACTTCCAAAGTGGAATTTCAGGCTGTTCCAATAAACCTGACGGTTTCTGGTGTTCTGCCTTTGCTTTGGCATACGTAAGGCATCGACTAATGTATTCAGCTATGTCTTTCTTCATACCCGGCCACCAATAAAACGTCCGTAAGTCTTGGTACATTTTATCAGCACCAGAATGCACAGAGTAGTTGGTCTTGTGTGCTTCATCAAAGATAAGTTTTCTTAATTTATCCACTGCAGGAATCCATACACGATCCTTGTAATAGATAATTCCATCAGGCTTTGTTTCAAATTGCTTTTCTGCCCCACAATCTAGTTCTTTCTTTAAGTTTCCTCGTTCCACATGTGACAATCCGACTTTTCGGATTAACCTTGTTAACGGAAGATGGTGAGATCACAGGCCCAACAGAGCCAATGTAGGCCCAATAAGCCAAGGGAGGCTCAGTAAGGCCCAATAAGGCCAGTGTAGGCCCATTAAGGTCTAAGAAGACCCAATAAGGCCATTGTGGGCCCAGTAAGGTTAAGATAGGCCCACTAAGTTTAAATTAGGCCTAATGGTATTTTGTGAGGCCCAATTAGTTTAATTTAAGCCCAACAATGTTCAATTAACCCGAGTAGTGACAATTCGGGATTTTTAGCTAGATTTTGTAAACCAAAATGTTGTGTAATTGAACAAAATCAAATCTAAGAGATTTGAATTTAGAAAAATCAAGTCTAGAATACTTTAATTAGGAGATTTTAACTTGTAAAGGAGTAGAAGAGTAAATTTTGACTTTCATGAGTCAAAATTCGTACTTAGTGGCAATTGGATTCGAATTGGATATTGAAACCAAGTTATAACTGAAATTTATGGAGTTAAATCATCACATTAATGATGATTAATAGGTATTAGACGTTATGGGAGCATCAATCATCGGATTATAAGAAAAACCGTTTCAAGTTATTGAAACCGTAGCCCTCACAATCAAAACCATGAAATTCGACTTCCATCTTCACAATTGCATATTCCTACACCATAATCGGCACATTCAGAGCCTTTAACATCCATCAATTCAATCATTGAAGCTTCGTGTGGAAGAACTTGATTTCAAGGAGGCCGAACACCACCCTCAAGTGGAACTATACCAATCGGGCGTCAAAACAGGTAAGATTTGACACCTACACAACCTAAAAGAACCGATTAAGGATAACCATATCTAAATTTCAACTGATAGCATCGTTTTGATAAAGTTCGAGTAATTAGGGTTCATATCAAAGTCGGTTTGGGGGTTTTGATCTTAAAGAGTTTAGGAATCGAATTAAAGTGTGTAGGAAGTCTCAGAGGGTGCCGATTAAGCTAAAACATAAAACAATTACTGGTTGTAATATTGAATTAATGGGATTTGATATCTAGGGTTCTTAAGGAAAAACGATTTGGGGGTTTTAATGGAAATGTGTTGTAAAATCGAATTAATTGGTATGAATGGGTTCATAGAGCTATGTTAAAGAAAACATGTTGATTATATGATTTGAGGTACACGAATTCGATGAAATCAAATAATGAGTGTTAGAAATTGAGTTTGAATCTGTATACTTCCAATTAAATGGGTTATACTGTTTTGTTTTCGAATTAAAATCATATATAGATTAGGTTGATTACCCAGAATCGAAGCCCTATGGTTTTAAGGGCTAACGAGTTTGATTTGAGGTTCAATTTGAGTTGAATGCTTCGGCTATTGATAAATAAGGGGGAACCGGCTCATGTAGGCTTAAAAGAATTATTTCTGGAATCATTTCGCGATACCCTAGCGGGCGAGACTGGTAGATCATGTGTGTTGCGAGTAGGAGGTCGCGGGTTCGAGCCGGGGGGTGGCCGGTTTTTGGGAAAATACCATTTTTGGTATTTTTGAGATAACTTTCACGTACGAACTCCGTTTTAATCCGTTCAAGTTGCGTTGGAACCGTAACGGTATTACGAACGTATTAGAATAATAAAATTCATATTTTTGTTCGAAAACGAAATCATGTATAATTACGTTGGTTTAAATAAATAATGATGTGATTTATTTAAACGATTTCTAAGTCACGCGTACATACGTATGCATATCTTAAACACTCTAACATACGTATGTTGACACGTATGTGATGTCGAGCACAAAACGACATTCCGAATAACTTTAAGTTATTGTTTAAACCACAGATTCTTCGTATGAGGATTTCTTACACGAGCTTTTAGTGTGTGATCATTCTGCTATACTCAAAGGTGCGTACACGGCCCCTTTCTTATTTTAAACTGTTTTGGGGGAGAAAACATGTGCAACAAACTGTTTTTAGATACATATCACTTGCATGAGTTAGCTGTTTACATTATGTGAAAACATATCAACTTGAAAGTCCTTACACACCTCGAACCGTTTAGTTTGCTGTAATGCAAAGCGTGGTAGTTGGAAATAGATCTATTAGGTTTGACAAACCTCACCTGGTAGATGGGATCTACGCAGGTGTTTGACTGACCAAACACAATTTTTACTATTGTTGTGATAGACAATAGTGGCAAGGCGAAAACATGCTATAGCATGGCAATCCGTCAGCTTCGGTGTCGAACACTTATGTAAATAGTTATATGACTAGCTATCATGACTGTGCATGTGTGATTATGTTATCTACAACTTGTTATTCAAACTGCTGTTTTGAACATTGTGAAATACTTAAAACCTGTGTTATGCACCAACCTTTGTGTTGACTTGATTTACATGTTTTCTCAGGACGCTAAGGCGCGCGTTAAAGCTGGCATGGACTAGGAGATAGAGTCGCATGCATTTTAAACATTTTAGATATTTGGATTATTAAACATTTGGAACATTGTATTGTATTTTACATTTTACAACTGTTATTGGTTTTATAACGCTTCCGCAACTTTTGAAAACTCTGATGTATTGTTTTAAAGACCAAAGTATGTTTTGAAAATTCATATAGAGGTCTTCGCTATGTCTAATGATCTGAGATCCTGGTTTGTCATGTTCCCAAATGGTATGATTCCGTTATTTGGAAATTGGGGGTGTGACAGATTGGTATCAGAGACATTGGTTATAGCGAACTAGGTTTGCATTTGTAGGCCTAGACTATGACTGTTAGACATTAGACACACATGTTTACACATACTGCTTAGAAATTACATATGACATTATGTAATTGACTTGTTTACACATTCCATGGCACTGCACTTACATATGGTATTATGTAACAAGCATGGCATCATCATCAGTTCCCTACATCTACATTGATGATTCCGAGGACGAGGAACCGATAGTTCCGGCACCACCGTCATCACCACCACCACCTATTCCATCACCTCCACCATATGAGGGAGATGACTCAGACCCAGACGAGGATCCAGAGGAGGATCCGGAGGAGGACCCGGAGGAGGATCCAGATGAGGATCCCGAGGAGGATCCAGATGAGGACCCGGATGAGGATCCGGAGGAGGAGCCAGTGGAGGGCACTCAGCAGATCCCTGCTGGGGGATCTTCTGCACATCCACCACCAGTAATAGATGCTCCTGAGCCTAAGAGGCAAAGGACGGACGCGGAGGAGATCGCCAAACTGCGCGAGGATCTGGAGGAAGCAGAAGATAGGATTGCACAGCACTCTCAGGAACAATGGGATGCTAATGAGAGGCAAGAGGAACTTGCCCATCTGGTTCATGACATGCGAAATGAGATGATTAACTTGATTGGTCGTCTAGAAGAGTCAGAGAACCGAGAGGAGATTTTGGCGGGCAGGGTTGAAGCTTTGGAGGATTTAGTGGCCTCTGAGAATGAGGAACAGGATGAGGATGAGGAGGAGGAACCAGCACCAGTTGTTGAGTCCGATCCTGAATCCACTGTTGAGGACGATTGATTGTTTTTCTTTTCTTTCTTGTTTTGTTTAAACTTATTAGGAACGGGTTGTGTTCCTACATTAGTAGTTTGAAAAGTTGTGTTTTATTTCAAAAGTATTGTACTCAAAGAAAGTTTCTATCTATGGAAGAATTATTATTTTCAACAGTTGTGTTGATTTATATTACATGTTGTGTTTGTTGTTTTACTTACACATGTCACATTAGATTTTGACTTCGTGCTAACACTTCTTGTAAATAGGAAACTAATGGCTGAGGGAAACGTACATATGACTGTTGCTGAGCTCAATGAGCTAATTAACAACAGAGTTGCAGAGGCAATGGCACAGTATGCTCAGACTCACAACACAGGGCCACAGGGTCCAGCTGGGGGATTGGTTAACCCACAAGTCTGCACGTTCAAGATGTTCTTGGACTGTAAACCTCACAATTTCAAAGGGTCGGAGGGGGCCATTGGACTCCTTCGGTGGATTGAAAAGGCTGAGTCAGTGTTTGAAATGTGCAACTGCCCTAACGAAAGCAAGGTAAAATTTGCTACAGGAACATTGGAGGGTCCAGCACTAACTTGGTGGAATTCAAATGTTCAGACTCTGTGGTTGGGAGAGGCAAATGCCTTAACATGGAATGACTTCAAAACTTTACTGCAAGAGGAGTACTGTCCTCGCTGTGAAATGCAGAAGTTGGAGGAGGAATACTGGCACCTCAAGATGGAGGGGTCAAACATTGAAGAGTACACAACCAGGTCACATGAGTTGGCCAGACTGCTTCCACACATGGCTACTCCAGCCAGTAAGTGGATTGAAAGGTACATTGGAGGACTAGTGCCTCAGATTCAGGGGTTGGTGACTTCAGCAAATCCCACCACCATCCAACAAGCTGTTCGTTTAGCGCATCAGCTTACTGACCAGGCAGTGTTGCAGGGGACTCTGCCCAAATGAACATCTGCTACCAAGGTGGGAGATCATAAGAGAAAGTGGGAAAGTAACAACTTCAAGGGTAACAACCAACAATCATATCAGCAAAACCGGAAACAAGACTCAAACAAGTCTTATCATGGTTCAAGCAGTGGGCAGCAATCATCATCGTCGGGGGGTTATATTGGCAAACACCCCAAGTGCAATAGGTGTGGTTACCATCATGCAGGTAATCAGTGTGAGAAAGCTAAGTGCCAGAGGTGTGGCAAGATTGGGCATGCGGCTAAGGATTGTCGCGGGGAACTACAGAACAACAACAACCAGAACAATAACCAGAACAACGCTCAGAAAGGTTGTTTTGAGTGTGGCAAAATGGGGCATTTTAAGAAAGATTGCCCACAACTCAAGAAAGGCGGGGATAATAATGCCAATGGTAATGGAAATGGCACCGGTAATGGAAATGGCACCAACAACAACAACAACAATAACAACAACAACAACAATGGTGCTAGGGCCAGGGCGTTTGTGATTGGAGGACGTCAAGCGCGGGAGGATCCCAACATTGTTATGGGTACGTTCCTCTTAAATAATCACTATGCCTCTATGTTATTTGACACCGGTGCCGATCGGAGTTTTGTATCTAGTTCACTTGCTAAGTTGCTAAATGTTAGTCCCACTGCCTTAGATAGTCCATACACTGTGGAATTAGCTGATGGTAAGTTGATAGTAGTGGAAAATATCTTTAAAGGATGTATCCTTGATTTGATGGGTCAAACATTAGAAATCGATCTTATGCCTATTGCCTTAGGCAGTTTTGATGTAGTTATTGGCATGGACTGGTTGTCCAAAAACCAGGCTGAAATTGTATGCCATGAAAAGATTGTTCGCATACCTCTTCCGCAGGGAGAGACATTATATGTACAAGGCGAGAAGAGCAGTACGCCACTGCATCTCATATCTTGTATGAAAGCACACAAATGTCTGCGGAAAGGTCATACGGCAGTTATAGCACTTATAACTGAAAAGCCGGTAGCTGAGAAGAAGCTTGAAGATATACCTGTAGTTTGTGAATTTCCGGAGGTGTTTCCAGAAGACTTGCCGGGATTGCCGCCTATCAGACAGGTGGAATTTCGAATCGACCTTACACCAGATGCAGCACCGATAGCTAGGGCGCCTTATCGACTTGCACCGTCTGAGATGCAAGAATTATCCACACAATTGCAAGAGTTGTTGGATAAGGGTTTCATACGACCTAGTTTTTCACCGTGGGGAGCTCCAGTTTTGTTTGTCAAGAAGAAGGACGGGACTTTTCGTATGTGCATCGATTACCGGGAATTGAATAAAGTCACTATCAAGAACCGGTATCCGTTACCCAGAATTGACGATCTGTTTGATCAGTTGCAAGGTTCGAGTTACTACTCGAAGATTGATCTCAGGTCTGGTTATCATCAACTAAGAGTTCAGGAGGAGGATATCCCGAAGACAGCATTCAGGACGCGCTATGGCCATTATGAGTTCTTGGTCATGCCATTTGGGTTGACAAACGCTCCAGCTGTATTCATGGATCTCATGAATCGTGTTTGTAAACCTTATCTTGATAAGTTTGTCATTGTTTTCATCGATGACATTCTCATCTATTCACAGTCTGAAGAAGAGCATGCTGAACATCTTCGATTACTATTGGAATTACTGAAACAGGAACAATTGGACGCTAAATTCTCGAAATGTGATTTCTGGATGCGAGAAGTACAATTCTTGGGTCATATAGTCAACGAAAAGGGCATACATGTTGATCCAGCGAAGATTGAAGCGATTAAGAATTGGGAAGCGCCAAAAACACCTACCGAGGTACGACAATTCCTTGGTTTGGCGGGTTATTATCGACGATTCATTGAAGGTTTCACAAAGATCGCTCAACCACTTACAGCTCTTACGCATAAGGGAACAAAGTATAACTGGACGGATAAACAGGAAGCTGCATTCCATTTATTGAAACAGAAACTCTGCAGCGCACCGATTCTGTCCTTACCGGAAGGGACGGAAGACTTTGTGGTGTATTGTGATGCATCTGCACAGGGATTGGGATGTGTGTTGATGCAACGTGAAAAAGTAATTGCTTATGCTTCCAGACAACTACGAACACACGAAAAGAATTACACTACTCATGACTTGGAGTTAGGAGCAGTGGTTTTTGCTTTGAAGATTTGGAGGCATTACTTGTATGGAACTAAGTGTACTATTTACACTGATCATAAGAGTTTACAACATATCTTTGATCAGAAGGAGCTTAATATGAGACAACGACGATGGGTTGAGTTGTTGAACGATTATGAGTGTGCGATTAAGTATCACCCGGGAAAAGCCAATGTAGTAGCTGACGCTTTGAGCAGAAAAGATACAACGGGAACAAGACGGGTTCGTGCACTTATGATGACAATACATACCGACTTACCTGACAAGGTGCACAGTGCTCAGATTGAGGCCTTGAAAAAGGAAAACTTAGTACCGGAATCCTTACGAGGAATGGAAGAACAATTGGATGTTAAACCTGATGGAATTCGTTATTTCATTGATCGAATGTGGATACCTTTGTATGGAGGTTTAAGGGAACTCGTGATGGATGAAGCACACAAGTCCAGATATTCAGTCCATCCGGGATCAGACAAGATGTATCATGACTTGAAGGCACTGTATTGGTGGCCTCATATGAAAGCGGATATTGCTAAGTACGTTAGCAAATGTTTGACTTGTTCGAAAGTCAAAGTTGAATATCAGAAGCCATCTGGTTTACTGCAACAACCAGAGATACCGATGTGGAAATGGGAACAGATTTCGATGGACTTCATTACTAAGTTACCCCGTACACCGAGTGGTTGTGATACGATATGGGTAATTGTCGATCGATTAACGAAATCTGCACATTTCTTAGCAATCAAGGAAACTGATAAGATGGAGAAACTGACTCGCATTTACATCAAGGAAGTAGTAGCACGGCATGGTGTGCCAATCTCTATCATATCAGATCGGGACGCCCGATTTACTTCCAACTTTTGGAAATCTCTTCATAAGTCATTGGGGACTCGCTTGGATATGAGTACCGCCTATCATCCACAGACCGACGGTCAAAGTGAACGTACGATTCAAACGCTCGAGGATATGTTACGAGCTTGTGTAATTGACTTTGGTGATAGCTGGGAAAATCATTTACCGCTAGTGGAATTCTCTTACAACAACAGTTATCATACAAGTATTCAAGCAGCACCGTTTGAAGCCTTGTATGGTCGCAAATGTCGTTCACCAGTTTGCTGGGCTGAAATTGGTGACAGTCAGATAACAGGTCCTGAATTGGTACACGAGACAACAGAGAAGATAGTTCAAATTCGGAACCGTATGGCAGCGGCTCGGGATCGACAGAAGAGTTATGCAGACAAGCGTCGTAAACCGTTGCAATTTCAAGTAGGAGACCGAGTTCTTCTAAAGGTATCACCTTGGAAAGGTGTGATACGATTCGACAAGCGCGGAAAGCTTAGTCCACGTTACGTAGGACCTTTTGAGATCCTGAAAAGGATTGGTCCGGTTGCGTATCAACTCAAGTTACCGGATGAACTCAGTGGAGTTCATGATGTTTTTCACGTATCGAACTTGAAGAAATGTCTTTCTGATGAGACACTGATTGTTCCGTTGGAAGAAATACAAGTAGATGAACAATTACGATTTATTGAAGAACCAGCTGAAATTATGGACCGAGAGGTCAAACAACTGAAGCAAAGCAAGATTCCGATAGTCAAAGTTCGATGGAATTCAAGACGTGGTCCTGAATTCACATGGGAACGGGAAGACCAAATGATGAAGAAATATCCTCATCTGTTCAAAACAGCTGCTGCTAACACTGAGAGCGCACGTTAAATTTCGGGACGAAATTTCCTTCAACAAGGGGATGACGTGATGCTTTCACACATCAACACTATAAAATTTCAAACTGTAAGCACAAACGTTTTATTTATTCAATTGATTTTGTTACAAACATTTGTGCTACATCATTCTATATATTTTATGTGCTACATTTCATATGTTACATGTTATGGTAGTATATACATGATTGGTTACACACATTTTGCTATGTGCGGAGTTGCATAGTACAAACAGTTACAGACACTCACTATGTGTGAGGTTACACAACACAGTATGATCAAACACAAATAGTCACAGGTAGGTGAACTAACTAGTGTACACGCAAACAGTCACATTGAACGATCACAATTGAGTTGTGATGTTGCAAGCATTAGACTTTGTGTGTGAGTACACACAAGCACACAGAATGATCAAACCACACTAACACGTACGATTTAAACTCGTAAGTAGTTTCCTAACTACTCCTAACATTTGCTAATATTCGGGACGAAAATTCCGTCAACAAGGGGATGATGTGACAATACGACTTTTCGGATTAACCTTGTTAACGGAAGATGGTGAGATCACAGGCCCAACAGAGCCAATGTAGGCCCAATAAGCCAAGGGAGGCTCAGTAAGGCCCAATAAGGCCAGTGTAGGCCCATTAAGGTCTAAGAAGACCCAATAAGGCCATTGTGGGCCCAGTAAGGTTAAGATAGGCCCAATAAGTTTAAATTAGGCCTAATGGTATTTTGTGAGGCCCAATTAGTTTAATTTAAGCCCAACAATGTTCAATTAACCCGAGTAGTGACAATTCGGGATTTTTAGCTAGATTTTGTAAACCAAAATGTTGTGTAATTGAACAAAATCAAATCTAAGAGATTTGAATTTAGAAAAATCAAGTCTAGAATACTTAAATTAGGAGATTTTAACTTGTAAAGGAGTAGAAGAGTAAATTTTGACTTTCATGAGTCAAAATTCGTACTTAGTGGCAATTGGATTCGAATTGGATATTGAAACCAAGTTATAACTGAAATTTATGGAGTTAAATCATCACATTAATGATGATTAATAGGTATTAGACGTTATGGGAGCATCAATCATCGGATTATAAGAAAAACCGTTTCAAGTTATTGAAACCGTAGCCCTCACAATCAAAACCATGAAATTCGACTTCCATCTTCACAATTGCATATTCCTACACCATAATCGGCACATTCAGAGCCTTTAACATCCATCAATTCAATCATTGAAGCTTCGTGTGGAAGAACTTGATTTCAAGGAGGCCGAACACCACCCTCAAGTGGAACTATACCAATCGGGCGTCAAAACAGGTAAGATTTGACACCTACACAACCTAAAAGAACCGATTAAGGATAACCATATCTAAATTTCAACTGATAGCATCGTTTTGATAAAGTTCGAGTAATTAGGGTTCATATCAAAGTCGGTTTGGGGGTTTTGATCTTAAAGAGTTTAGGAATCGAATTAAAGTGTGTAGGAAGTCTCAGAGGGTGCCGATTAAGCTAAAACATAAAACAATTACTGGTTGTAATATTGAATTAATGGGATTTGATATCTAGGGTTCTTAAGGAAAAACGATTTGGGGGTTTTAATGGAAATGTGTTGTAAAATCGAATTAATTGGTATGAATGGGTTCATAGAGCTATGTTAAAGAAAACATGTTGATTATATGATTTGAGGTACACGAATTCGATGAAATCAAATAATGAGTGTTAGAAATTGAGTTTGAATCTGTATACTTCCAATTAAATGGGTTATACTGTTTTGTTTTCGAATTAAAATCATATATAGATTAGGTTGATTACCCAGAATCGAAGCCCTATGGTTTTAAGGGCTAACGAGTTTGATTTGAGGTTCAATTTGAGTTGAATGCTTCGGCTATTGATAAATAAGGGGGAACCGGCTCATGTAGGCTTAAAAGAATTATTTCTGGAATCATTTCGCGATACCCTAGCGGGCGAGACTGGTAGATCATGTGTGTTGCGAGTAGGAGGTCGCGGGTTCGAGCCGGGGGGTGGCCGGTTTTTGGGAAAAATACCATTTTTGGTATTTTTGAGATAACTTTCACGTACGAACTCCGTTTTAATCCGTTCAAGTTGCGTTGGAACCGTAACGGTATTACGAACGTATTAGAATAATAAAATTCATATTTTTGTTCGAAAACGAAATCATGTATAATTACGTTGGTTTAAATAAATAATGATGTGATTTATTTAAACGATTTCTAAGTCACGCGTACATACGTATGCATATCTTAAACACTCTAACATACGTATGTTGACACGTATGTGATGTCGAGCACAAAACGACTTTCCGAATAACTTTAAGTTATTGTTTAAACCACAGATTCTTCGTAGGAGGATTTCTTACACGAGCTTTTAGTGTGTGATCATTCTGCTATACTCAAAGGTGCGTACACGGCCCCTTTCTTATTTTAAACTGTTTTGGGGGAGAAAACATGTGCAACAAACTGTTTTTAGATACATATCACTTGCATGAGTTAGCTGTTTACATTATGTGAAAACATATCAACTTGAAAGTCCTTACACACCTCGAACCATTTAGTTTGCTGTAATGCAAAGCGTGGTAGTTGGAAATAGATCTATTAGGTTTGACAAACCTCACCTGGTAGATGGGATCTACGCAGGTGTTTGACTGACCAAACACAATTTTTACTATTGTTGTGATAGACAATAGTGGCAAGGCGAAAACATGCTATAGCATGGCAATCCGTCAGCTTCGGTGTCGAACACTTATGTAAATAGTTATATGACTAGCTATCATGACTGTGCATGTGTGATTATGTTATCTACAACTTGTTATTCAAACTGCTGTTTTGAACATTGTGAAATACTTAAAACCTGTGTTATGCACCAACCTTTGTGTTGACTTGATTTACATGTTTTCTCAGGACGCTAAGGCGCGCGTTAAAGCTGGCATGGACTAGGAGATAGAGTCGCATGCATTTTAAACATTTTAGATATTTGGATTATTAAACATTTGGAACATTGTATTGTATTTTACATTTTACAACTGTTATTGGTTTTATAACGCTTCCGCAACTTTTGAAAACTCTGATGTATTGTTTTAAAGACCAAAGTATGTTTTGAAAATTCATATAGAGGTCTTCGCTATGTCTAATGATCTGAGATCCTGGTTTGTCATGTTCCCAAACGGTATGATTCCGTTAGTTGGAAATTGGGGGTGTGACACCACCGCCTCTTGTTGTGCTTGAATAATGTTGTCGTGTAAACTTGTCTGCACAGTCATCCCCATTGCTCTTACGCACAAGGGTCTGACACGTTCCTTCCGACTCAAGGCATCAGCTACAACGTTTGCCTTGCCCGGATGGTACTTGATCATGCAATCGTAATCATTCAGAAGTTCTACCCAACGTAGTTGTCGCTTGTTGAGTTCCTTCTGATCGAATATGTGTTGCAGACTCTTGTGATTAGTAAGTATGGTACATTTGGTGCCATCTAAGTAATGTATCCAAATCTTTAATGTGAATACTACTGCTCCCAGTTCCAGATCATGAGTAGTATAGTTCCTCTCATGAATCTTCAGTTGACTTGAAGCATATGCGATAACTATGTCTCGTTGCATCAGTACACAGCCAAGTCCCTGATGGGATGCATCACAGTACACAACAAAGTCATCACAACCATCTGGGAGAGATAAAATTGGAGCATCACATAGCCTTTGCTTCAAAGTCTGAAAGGCATCTTCTTGCTTCTGTTCCCAAAAAAACGGCTCACTTTTCTGTGTCAACTTGGTGAGTGGCAGTGCTATCTTAGAAAAGTTTGAGAAAAACCTTCTATAATAGCCTGCTAAGCCTAGAAAGGAACGTATCTCTATCGGTGTCTTCGGAGTATCCCAGTTCTTTATAGCTTCAATCTTGGCAGGGTCTACATGTATGCCTTCGCTATTGACTACATGACCCAGAAATTGAACCTCTTTTAACCAAAATTCACACTTAGAGAATTTGGCATAGAGTTTCTCTTCCTTCAACAGTTCCAAGATCATTCTAAGATGTTGTTCGTGCTCTGTTTTGATTTTGGAATAGATCATTATGTCATCAATGAAAACAATGACAAATTGATCTAAGTACGGCTTACACACTCGGTTCATGAGATTCATGAAAACCGTGGGTGCATTCGTCAACCCAAAAGGCATCACCATAAACTCGTAATGCCCGTATCTGGTATGAAACGTCATCTTTGGTATGTCTTCGTCTTGAACTCTGAGTTGATCGTATCCGGACCTCAAATCGATTTTCAAAAAGTACTGTGCTCCTTGCAGTTGGTCAAACAAATTATCAATCCTCGGTAATGGATACCGATTCTTGATGGTTAGTTTGTTTAGCTCCCTGTAATCTATGCCCGTACGAAAGGATCCATCCTTTTTCTTCACGAACAAAACCGGAGCTCCCGAAGGTGAGTAGCTCGGTCGGATGAAACCTTTGTCGAGTAGCTCCTGTAGTTGGTTCTACAATTCCTGCATCTCCGAAGGTGCTAACCTGTAAGGAAGTTTAGCAACAGGTGTCGCCCCAGGAATGAAATCAATATAGGTGGCAAACCGGGTAGGACTTCAGGTTACACTTCAGGGTATTCCTTTACTACCGGTACGTCTTGTATCGTTTTCTTGTCTTTCTCCTTTTCCACCACGTGAGCCAAGAAAGCTACGCATTTCTTCTGTAGACACTTACGCGTTTTTATGCAAGATATGATTTTGACACTACGCTTTGCTTGATCCCCACGAACTTCCAATACACGATCATTCGCCAATGGAATCCGAAGTAGCTTTTCAGAACAGATGACTTCCACTCTATTGAGAGATAGCGAATCCATCCCAACAATGATGTCGAAACTGCCCAACACCATCGGTAGCAGGTCGATGGTAAATGTGTGATCAGTGGGTGTAAGTGGGCAGTTTCTAAGTATAGTGCTAACTGTGATTTGTTTCCCATTTGCTACTTCGATAATGTAAGGGGAGTCTAAAGTTTCCTTAGTAAGATTAAGTTGACGTGCAAAATCAGATGAAATAAAACTCTGGTCTGCACCAGTGTCAAACAGAATAGATGCATAAGAGTCATGTAAAAGAAATGTACCCGTGACCACATTAGGGTCTTGGCGCGCTGTATTGGCTCCGATAACAAAAGCCCGTCCACGAGGTGCTTGTGCTCCTTGTTGCACTCTCTTTGGGCAGTCTATGGATAAGTGACCCACTTCTCCACAGTTATAGCATCCTCTGTTGTTGTTGTTGCATGGGGGTCGTGGTGGAGGTAATGCTCTAGCAGCATTGTTGGTAGCTTGTGTTGCAGGAGTGCGGCACTGCGTAACCTAGTGGCCAAATCGACCACAAGTCGTGCACTTCCTACACTGCGCTGTAGCAGGATGATGATACTTGCAGTGAGTACACTAAGGATGCACTCCTACATAGTTCTTGGGTGCAGCATTAGCAGGTACTGCAGGAGCTTGTCTAAGAGGAGCGGCCATCGCATAGTTTTTGACGACCTTTTGCGTTTTCTTTTGGTGGTGCTCGGGTTTCTTTGTCGATTCTTCCTTAGCTTTCCCCGTGTCATCTTTTAAAACTCCTGACTTCACCATCACACTAGTGAGTTTAGTTGAGAGAGAGATGGCTGACTCCAGAGTAGCAGGGTTTGCAGCTAGTACAATGCTTTGAATGTAGGACGGTAACCCTACTACATATCTGTTTATCAGCTTTTCCAGTGTTGGCGCCATCTTTGGCACCAAAGCTACCAGTTCATGATAGCGTGTGGTGAAAGTCATGTGATCAGCTCCCTTCATCACATGGTTTGAGAGCTCAACTTCCAGCTTCTGTAGTTCGTGCTTCTGGCAGAATTCGTTCCTCAGAAGAATTTTGAAATCTGCCCAATGCATTGGCAGTGCTTCATCTCTGCCACTTGCTCTGATCTGGGAGTTCCACCACGTCAAAGCTCGCTTGCTAAAAGACCCAGCTACATAGCGAACTTTATGATGTTCTGGACAACTGCTAATGTCCTTGGTGGTCTCCATCTTTTCCAGCCATTGGATCAGTCCAACAGCTCCTTCAACACTAGTAAAGCTTGCTGGCTTGCATCCTACAAATGACTTGTAAGAGCAGTCAGAAGTAGTGCCAGTGTTTCCACTAGCTTCCCCAGTAGTATGGCCAGAGTTGTTGCCGTGGCCTTGGATCCTGTTCATCATCTCTGGAATGACATCCTTCAGTTGGTTCATCAGTTGGCTGCTTAGAAGGGTTGCCAAAGCAACAATAGAAGGATCGAGTATCTGATTCGTACTCGAACCCAGAGGTGGGTTAAGTGGAGGAGGAGGAGGTGGCGGTAGTGGTTAATCAGGTGGTGTAGGAGTTGATGAATGAGATGCTGAGGCTTGCGGAGTCGGTTTTCTTCTGGGCGACATGCTGATCATAACCAAACGATATTGGTTAGTACAGTGATTGAATGTAGAAGACACAATGCAAACTTAGATCCTATGTTCTCTACATGAGGGTCCCTAAGTCATAGTCTAGGCCAAACCGTTTAAGTAAATGACCTATTATTCTCTATAACCTTGATCTCTGATACCAATCTGTCACACCACGAGCCGACGGGACGGATCGACTTCCCCACCGGGCGGAAGGTTCTCGGGGCGCGATATCATGAGTGATAATCGTGATGATCAGATTGTTTACATAGCATCAACATTGAGAATAACTAAAGCACAATAAAGCATTAAACTAGGATTACAAAGTTAAATTACAATATCAATGTTCGGTAATTTAACTAAGTGAACCTATCAAAAGAATCAAATGTTTCTATCTTGTATCTGTACAAGATATCAAAAGTGACTCGCGTCAATAACAAAATATGTGCTTTCCAAAAGTCTACTAGGTCCTCTATCTGGGATCCTAGCATGAAATCATGTGCCTTAGCTTAAACCTATGCATCACCTGAGTAAGCATGTAAGAAAACAAAGTCAACACAATGGTTGGTGAGTTCATTTAGTTTAAAAGTTTAAAATAGCTTTAGCAAACCTCTTTCGATAACAACCTTAATCTCATTAACATCACATTTAATATCCAATTCGGTATGCTTATATATAGGGCATACGAAAGGGTCGAGCCTACAACCCGCCCAGACGCCATCCCACCACATACTAAACCACATATGACATTGCTGTTAATGATAATTAAGCATTTTACCTACTGTAGGTCTCAAACTGGATCAAGAACTAAACTTTATCTTCTGAATCATCATCAATAGACTCTAACAAGTGCGAAATCCAAGCTAGAATCAAGAAAGCAAGTAGAAAAATATAATCTTTGTTTTGATACCGAAAATTCGAGTACAAGTGCCTCAATACCTCTAGAGAGCAAATGCCTCGGGATTCCGACCTAAACCTGCACAAAATACGTCTATTTATACTAGGTCTAGGTGTACTCGAAATCTAATACAAACTATTTCGAGTACATGAATACATGGTGTACTCGAAATCTAATACAAACTATTTCGAGTACACAAATACATGGTGTACTCGAACCTTATGTACACGAAAATCAATCAGAAATCTGCACTTCAACTCTTCCCGGGTTGACTTTGTCAGTCTTCAACGTGTAGTGGGCTCTACAAACTCCCCCTAGACTGGCGAAGTCATCCAATAGGAAGAGTGACCTTATGTGGTCCAGCTCCTGCATAAAGTTTCAGCTCGATAGCTTAAGCAACTGTGCAAGTGAACGGCTTAGCTTCTTCATCAGATCCAGAATAAACTCGTATTGGAGATTGGTGGAGCTTCATCATGTCTTCTATTCCATACTTCAATAGATCCATCGGGTCAAGAATCATATCGATATCATTAACATCATCCTTGTTCTTGATGTTGACTGCTGCAAGCTTCAGATCAGCAAAATACCAAGCCTCAAAGTTAGCTAAATAATTGTCAGGAAATCTTGGGGAAACTGGCACTGCTATCTCAACATGCGGTGGAGGATATTTGTAGTATATCCGTGTCTTTTTCATCTTTGGATCGATAATACATGTCGAAGCAAAACGCCTTCCTTTGGCGGTGCGCATCACAGGAAAGTCCTTTTCACATTGGTCTTTAATGAATTTGGCGAACAGGTCAGCCTTTGAGTCCTTGGAAGGATTGAAGAACATGGCTTGTTGATACTTCGAATATCAACCTTTGGCATTGTACAGAAATCTCTCGGTCTCTTATAGTATTCAACCTTTCCATTCATCCTTTTGACCTGATAGATGTCCCTTCCTTTGTCATACAGCCAGCAACACATGTTGGACCTGTCATTACGAACAGCGAACATGTTTCTATAATCTGAAATAAATGTATGTTCTGGATGTTCGTCTCTCATCTCCTTGAACCAAGTATCTTTAACCAGAGTAGGTGAAGGTGTCCAATCCTTCTTCTTGTCAAATCAGCTGACAATCACTTCGTGAAGAGAGGTGACATCCTGTCCTAGTGCATCAATGTATTTGTGGGCATACAAATAATCGATATAAGGATCGGAAGAAACGTTTCCAAGCACAATGTTTTCCGGCTCTTCTTCGAGTTTGTCTCCTTCGGCTTCTTTACCGATTCCTTCGAAAAGATAATCATCGGGAAGATCCTTGAAGAAGTCATCAAGTCATGCGTTATCCATATTCGTTCCTTGAAGATTATCACTGAAAAGAATGTCGTCGGGAATATCTCCAAAAAGATCATCGTAAGCACTTGCAGGCTTGGTAGTGGAAGAAGAGGGATTTCCTGTATCACCTCCTTGATTGTCATTATCAGGAGGCCCTTGATCTCTTTTATTAGAAGAGTCCTTTTTCTTTTCATCACCGTCATCGTTATCATCATTGTCCTCATCATCACTATCATCACTGTCATCACTGTCATCATCTTCTTTGTCATTATCATCAGATTCTGGAACTTCTTCTCCTTTTAGTCTCTTGATCTCCTTGCTCATTTCGTGGTTCTCCATAGAAAGGAATCTGATGACCCTTCGCTGTGTCTTGAGTTGCCCCTGAAACTTCTTCAGTTTGTCAGCTATCTTGAGCATAACATCTTGCATGATTCGGATATTGGCATCCTTTTCTTCAGCTTCTCTTTCAAGCACAAAGACTCTGTCTTGCAAACCCATGAGATCGACAGGCACTTTTTTCGGCTCGTATGGTGATTCTGAGTGCAAAGGGGATTTTTCCTTGTCACTGCTAGAGCGAGGCGGCGATGAAGGAGTCTTGGTGTGAGCTGTGGAAGACGAAATAGGGGAGCAATCATGGATCTTGATGACTAAGTTAGGTTTGGCTCGTGGATAAGGTGGCTTTGGCTTTGACAGTGGTTTGGGTTGTGTGGGTGGCTTTGGTCGTGAGGGTGGCTTGGGTTTTGTAGGTGGAGGTGACTGTGAACATGAAAGTGGATGTGAGGGTGGAGGTGGTTGTGTAGGTGGAGGTGGTTTTGTAGGTGGAGGTGGTGGAATCGATGCAGCTGATGAGAGGGATAAACCAGAGAACAGCTGCTGTAATCTGGGATCTCTAGTCCGTTTGGACATAGTCTTCAATCTCTTTCTCTTGGGCGACGACTCGGGGGTAGGAGTGTAATCCAAATCTTGTGCTTCCTCCCTTTCTTCCCTTGTAGGTGGAGGCCTTTCAGCAATGAAGTCTTCACTCGATGGTGAGGATGTCTCGGAGATGTGTCTCTCGGATTTGTGGCCTTCAGCAGTTGGATCTGTATGGGTGCCCAAGTCAGGAATGCCATGTTCCTCAGCGACAAATGCAACAGGAGTGCCTTGATCCTCTACCACACCCACGTCTCCCACAAAGCGTCCAAACTTTATCAGTGGCCTTTCACCAATCTATTGCTTTTTCCCACGGTTTTTCATCTTCATGTATCAAAAGATGTCTTCTCGAGTTCTCTTGATCTCTAGAGAGCAGAATGTACGAGCCAAGCTTGAATATCTTTTATCAATAACGATCTGCACAAAGCGGGGAAAAGCCAGAAATCGTTCTTTCCTTTTTCCTTTGATATTTGCATGCATATCAAGGAATATCATCCTGGAGAAGTTGAAATCAACTCCTAAGGCCAAAGCTACAAGACATGAACTGAGTGTCTGATTAAGGACATCATAACCGCCTTTTCTTCCAGAGAGGCACTGAGTGACGACATGAGCCAAATATCTCCAATATGGGTGCAATAATTTCTTCTTAGTGGGTGGATAGGCACCTTCATGTCCCATCTGATAAACGGTCCTGTTAATCAAATCTTGATCAAGCTCAACGGGATCAGTTTCCTTGTCTCCAAATTGTAAACATTCTCTAAGAATCTGCTCAGTGATAACAATTGGTTTATTGGTTTATTGGTTTATCCTGAATCTTTCCAACAATGCTGACAGTTCCCTTGTCATCAACATGCTCTTCTACTGTGCTCCAGAAATCCCAAATAAAATCAGTCACAATTGAGGGATGTTCCATGATTGCGTAGTTGACTGGTGACAAGATCAATCCTTCAACCAGACTCTTGAACTCGGAATGCTTTTCAGGTGGATTTCCAAGATATGCCGTCATGTTATGACCCGGCACAAAGCATAAGTCAGCCATCTGAGAAACAAAACATATTAAGCTAGTTCAAGATAGAGAAACACTCGTTATACGCGTAAAAATTCTAACTGTGTTCTCAGAATAAACAGGCGTATTCTAGGTAATAGGCATATTCGAAACATGTGTTGTACACGAAATTAGTCTTACAAGAAACTTAGTCTGTACACGAAACTCAGTCTGTATACGAAATACATGATGTATTCGAAATGTGCCTGCATTCGAAATTTTAGATTTTGAGAACACAAGAAACCTTAAAAAGTTTATTATTTTTGCTCTTTAGAATTTTAACTTCATTGAAATGCTCAGAATTGATAGGCGAGCAATATATCTAAATATCGCCTTTCAATTCAAAGTATTTCGAAGTCAGTTTAACCAATAACTCCCTGTATTCGAAAATCGCGTTTTCGAAATTTATCTTTGAACATAACTTTCGAATCCATGGTCGAAAGTTAATAAAACTCTATACCTAAGGTCGCCTATAGATGATCTAAAAGATGACCGGAGTAGAATTTCGAAAATGACTCTAGAAAATGAGATCGCCTAAAGAGGATCAAGTCTGTACACGAACTGAAAATCTATACTCGAAACAAGTGGTATTCGAAATTTAAAGGAGTTGGGCTATTTATAGCCGTAGTTTCGAGTGTGTAATTTTCGTGTACTCGATTTCGAGTACACACTGTTTATTTATTTATTTTATTTTATTTTAAAACTTAAGACTTTAACTTTCTGATAAAATAAAATAAAATAAAGTAAAATAAAATAAAATTAAATTAAATAGAATTAAAATTGAAATTAAAATTGGAAGTTTTGGACAAGTTCAAGGTTTAGTCGGGTTAAATTTGTGGGATCAAATCTGTTGTCAAAATTTTACTGGCTTAAGTACTTTCTTAACGAAGCACAACTTTTAAACAGCTATACCCCACCAATGATTTCCACTTATTACTCCATAATTTAGAAATAAGACATATGATCATGGTTTTCTGAAAATATCTTATGGGAAGTTTGTGAGCAAACAGACTGTAAAACTGGATTCACATGCAACCTATCAATTTTGTGAAATCTTTTGTTTCAAACTTTGATTGCGTTTCAATGAACTTCCAATGTTTTGACAGAGTTTGAGGTGAGAAAAGAAAAGAAAAGATCTATTAGATTAGAATCAAGAACAAGAAGGGGTTCTATCATCTTGTGCTCATTGGCATCTTTTATTTACTGATCTGCAGACACATTGGCCTTAACGTCACACATCCAGGTCTTTGCATATGCAAAACAAAGGATGCTTCAGTAGATATTTCCCGCTCTTTTTTTGCAATAAATATAGGAAGTACCAGACTTTTTTCAAAACGATTTCAAGTTTATTGAAACGCAATCTTGTTTTGACTCAAGGATTTGAACAAAAAGTCAAATAGTTGTCACACATTTCTAGTTATCTAATGATCACAACTTCGCACTTATTTATTTATATATGTATATTTTAATTGATCAAGTCTGATTCTTTCATTTGGAAAACTTGTTTTAACTTCTTAATGCATAATAGATATTCAAAGTTGTTATTCTTTAAGAAATTTTATTAAGATAGTGAAATTTTGATCCTCAGAAATTATTTCACTTCTCGATTTGACCGATTTACTTTGCTTGTCCAAATAAACTCTTTTTGTATTTTCTTAAGTTTTGAAAAGATAAAATCTTTTTGGAATTTTCTTGAATAATGATAGGCAGGATCTCGTTTTCTTAGTTTTTCAAAAACTCAACTCCCCCTAAACTTGTAGATCATCTTAGACTGACTCAAAAACAAAAATCTTTTTGTTGTTTTCGTAAATTATCTCCCCCTAAATTTGTGATCTAAAATTAAAATAAACAAAACACAAATTTTAACACATTTACAAAAATGCTTTTAGTTAAAGCTTATTAATTTGAGGGAGGCAAGCAAGTGATGAAAGCGTGCTGTATCGAACGGTTTTGTGAAAAGATCCGCCAGATTGTCATCTGTATGGACTTTTTCAAGATGAATTAGTTTTCGTTCGAAACAGTCACGGATGAGGTGAATCCGGATATCAATATGTTTAGTTTTGTCAAGTCTGTAAGGCGGCTTCATTGTCACAATAAATAGGAGAGTCAAGAAAATTCAAACCGTAATCGAGGAGTTGCTGTTGCATCCATATAACCTGAGAGCAGCAACTGGAAGCAGCAACATATTCAGCTTCCACAGTAGATGTGGATACGGTTGTTTGTTTCTTGCACTGCCATGAGACAAGGCGATCTCCTAAGTATTGGCATCCTCCCATGGTGGACTTCCTGTCTAAGTTACAACCACCAAAATCACTATCAGAATAAGCATGCAAACAAAATTCAAAGTTAATAGGATACCATAAACTGAGACGAGGTTTCCCGACAAGGTACTGAAAGATCCTCTTGACAGCAATCAGGTGAGAAGCCTTCAGATTTGCTTGATATCTGGCCCATTGGCATACAGAGAACATGATGTCTGGTCGGCTAGCTGTCAAGTACATCATGGAACCAATCATCGAACGATATAGGTGTTGATCGACATCTTCACCATCAGAATCCGAAGTTAAGACTGGACGTGCAGCCATGGGGGTAGATGCAGGCTTTGATTCCAACATCTTGAATTTTGTCAGAATGTCAGTGACATACTTTCCTTGATGAATCAGCACGCCTTTTGGATCTTGCTTCACCTGAAGACCTAGAAAGAAGGTCATTTCTCCCATTGCACTCATCTCAAACTTCTTCTTCATTACCCCTTCAAATTCCTTGCACAACGCCGAGCTTGTGGAGCCAAAAATAATGTCATCGACATAGATTTGGACGAGAATCCAATCATCCTTATCCTTGTGAACAAACAAAGTCGGATCGATGGCTCCACGGGTGTATCCATTTGCAAGCAAGTGATCAGTAAGCGTAGCATACCTCGCTCGTGGTGCTTGATGAAGACCATAAAGAGCTTTGTCTAACTTATAGACATGGTCTGGATACTGAGAATCTTCAAAACCTGGGGGCTGGCACACATAGATTTCTTTCTTTACCTTTCCATACAAGAAGGCGGTCTTCACATCCATCTAATACACCATGAAGTTCATGTATGAGACATAGGCCATAAAAATCCGTATGGCTTCAAGTCTTGCAACTGGTGCAAAGACTTCCTCATAATCTATCCCCTTTTGTTGGTAGAAGCCCTGAACTACCAACCGTGCCTTGTTCCTGATAATGACTCCTGAGTCATCTCTTTTGTTCCTAAAGACCCATCTGGTTCCTATATGTAGCTTTCCTTTAGGTAGGGGAACCAGATTCCACACCTTGAGTTTCTGAAACTGCATCAGCTCTTCCTGCATTGCCTCGACCTAGCTGGACTCTTTGAGAGCCATTTTGACATTCTTGCGCTCGACCTGCGAAATAAAACAGGAATATAAACAAGAATTAATAGGACCTGAGAGGTCTTCATTGGAGGAAGAAATGTTGTCTAGCAAATTGCTGATGTTGTTCACTTGGTCTTCATTGGAGGAAGAAATGTTGTCGACAGGAACAGTTTCACTTACTTCAGTTTCATGATCCACGCAATGTTCTTCAGGGATGTTATCTGAGAATAGTGGATTATCAAAGGTGTGGTGGGAGGAAGATGAAACTTGATCTGTTTCTGGAAGTGACTGAACAGACTGAGAAGTGTCTGAATCTGAAGGGAGAACTTCATGTATCGGAGTTGGCTGATTTGGAGGAGTATTATTGTACATGCCTGGAGGGTCAACTGACAAAAGTTTGGGATCACAAGGAACATAGTCAACCCTATAGTCGCTATCATCACCTTTGTAGTGTTGAAAGGCCTAAAAATATAATCATACTCAAATAGCGAGTTTGGACCAGATCTGGCATCAGTAGAGTTCATTTCTTTCCAATCAATATAATACGATTCCACGATCATCCGATTCTTCTTATTGTAAACTCTATATGCTGCCTTCTCGGATGAATAACCTACAAAGTAACACTCATCTGCCTTATCATCAAACTTGTTGTTTGGCTCTGTATGAAGAAGAGTGCAAGGACATCCAAAAGACTTGAAGTGACCCACTTTAGGCTTTTGATTGAAAAGAATCTTATAGGGAGTCTTCTGATGGCGCTTGTTCAGGATTGCTCGATTTTGAACATAACAAGCTGTATTAACAGCTTCGGCCCAGAAGAAGATTGGCAGCTTTGATTCTGATAGCATGGTTCGTGCAGCCTCTATAAGAGTTCTGTTCCGCCTTTCTGCAACTCCATTTTGCTGAGGTGTTCTGGCTGCACTGTACTGCCTAGCAATCCCTTTCTCATCACAGAAATCTATAAGAGTCTGATTTCTAAATTCAGTGCCATTATCAGTTCTAATCACCTTAACCTTTAGATTCTTCTGATTTTCTATCAAGGTAATGAACTTCTTCAGAATCTTTGGTGTTTCATCCTTCTTGGCCAGAAAGAACACCCAAGTGAATATGGAATAATCATCCGTCACAACAAGACAATATGACTTCTTCCCGATGCTCATTACGTTGACTGGTTCGAAGAGATCCATATGAAGGAGCTGAAGAACTAAAGAGATAGAATTGAACAGTTTAGGCTTGTGGGGTCTCTTGTGTTGCTTCCCGTTGGCACATGCGATGCACTTATCAATAGTGGAGAAGTCTTTAGAAGGCAAGTTGATAACGTGATCTCCTTTGGCAGGTCTGTTTAGATTCTTCAGATTTACGTGATCCAGTCGGTGATGCCATAACAGACAATCATGCTCCAATGCCTTTGAGAACAAACAAGTATTCTCTATGAATGACTATGAGTTCATGTTGATAATGTAGGCATTGTTTATCCTTGGAGTTCTCATCAGAATCCACTTCCCAGGCACTACAAATCCAGGCTTCAGAATGAGACACTCCTTGTTTGTGAATTGTGTGGAAAAGCTCTTGTCACAAATATGAGAAACACTCAATAGACAGTGATTGAGCTCTTCAGCATAGTATACGTCTTCAAAACTAAGAGTTCCATTGGTGACCGTGCCTTTCATGCTTATCCTTCCTCCCTTGTCTCCCGCAAATGATACATATCCTCCGTTGAATGGTGTAACTTCATGTAATTGAGAAAAGTCCTCAGTCATATATCGGGAGCTGCCACTGTCTACATACCAAACATGTTTGAGCTTATTTGGCCGTCCCTGCATTTTACACACAATCAATGAGAAATAGGTACCCAAACCATAACAGGTTTAGGCATAAGAGAAACAATGGGTTCTTTCTTGTGAATCCCTTTTGATTTAACTGTTTTGCCATTATCAATATTTAATCTTGCACCACTGCCATGTTTGACTGGTTTTAATGGGGTACTTAAAATTGGATCAAATCTCCAATATGACCTGTTTTTTACTTTTGAAAAGTTTAAATTTTGTTTATAAAAATCGTATTGATGATGTTTGGACGAATTTTTCTTTCTGGCAGTGGATTGCTTTTGAGATTCTTTCTGAGGGTTTACCCTAGGCTTTGAGGATTGGTCAGTCCTCGTTGATTTGATAGAGGGTTTTGCCTTGGGTGTGACCTTTTGATTCTTTCCATAAAAGAATTCAATAGGTCTGTGCAGACAGTTTGTGGCAATGTGGCCTGGTTTACCACAAACAAAGCAACATACATTCTCATGAAATTCCTTAGGGTCAAAAGGTTTTACATCATAGTCACAGTGACTAGAAGAGGAGCTTGCAGAGGCTTGTTCCAATGACTTTGTTGGAACAAAAGGTTCACAGTTAGGATTCAACTTTGAACCCGCCTCTTTGGTGACTGTGGAATGATCCTTGAACTCATGATGTAAACACGAAGATGTTGTTTCCAAAATAACATTTTTTTTAACAAAAGTTGACTTAAAATTTTAGACATCTCATTTGTTTTAATTTTAAATTCATCAACTTTTCCAACAAAATTAGAGTTTGAACTAAAATATGATGTTCCAAAAGATGTTGAAAAATTTGTGCTCTGCTCAGCACTTCTTTCTCCAGTCTTCCCACTCATATCTGATTTGTTTAAACTATCTGCACACATCTCAGAGTCATAAGAAATATTGGGACTGGTCTCAATGGGATCTGCTGTCAAAGAAAGGGTTTGTCAAAACCAGTGCTGAAATTGAACTTTCGATCAGACTGTGATAGCAGATCATCAACAGATGTGTTGATTTTGGGCATGATTGAGTAATTATGATTAAATGGTGGTTCACATTCATTATACCCAATGCCCTTGCCCTTCTTTTCTCGGTATTGCATGGTTGTCATGTTTTCCACAAGCTTGCTCGAATAGTCAAACTTTTCACATTTTACTGAGGTTTTGGAAAGTTGAATTTTAACTTGGTCCAACTCTAAAGTGAGTTCATCGATTTTGCGTCGAGCATCTCGATAGTTGGACTCTTTGTCACTTAAGAGTTCCTTTAGCCTTGCCACATCCCGACCCTCGGCTTCAAGTTCCCTTTAAAAATTCCTTCATTTTTAAGAAATTCTGAGTTAAAGTATTTAAGTTTAGTTATTTCTTTGATTAGTGATTCATTATGAGACCTATACTTAAACACTTTATCTATGCACGAGGTAGAGCAAAGATTTTCAGTTACCTCCTTTTGCTTGTCGTCCACCTCAGCCATGATGGCGTGACTTAGAGTTAGCTCCAGTTCCTGCACCTGATCACTCCAATCATAGGAGTCAGTTTCTTGAGTTACTAGTGCTTTGGACGTGCTAGTACTTCCTCCTGTAGCTGTAGTCACAGTTTTCTTTTCAGGCTTCCTCTCATTCCTTTGCCACTTTTGGCTGCTTACATTCCCGGGCAAAGTGACCTGGTTGATCACAGTTTTAGCACCGCAGCTTTGACTTATCAAATCCAAGTTTCTTTCCAGGGTTATTTCCAAAGCTATTCCTTCCATATTGGTTAATGAACTTCTTTGCCCAAAACACAGCCATTGCCATCTGCCATGAGATATCCATTTCCTCAACATCAGCTGGATTTATTTGCTCTAAGTTATCCTGAGTTTGGTTTGCAGGTGCCAACTCTCCTGCTATGAAGGCATTGTAGCTGTTCATAAAACCCTTAAACAACAGCAAATTTTCTTCACTCTCTGGATTGATCTTGGACACTGATCCAACTTGTCCAGATGATAGGAATGCAGTCTCAAAATTGATTGACTGCGATGAAGAAAACTGATAATGTTGCATCCTTGAGGCTTGAAGATTGATAACTGACAGGAGAGCAGAATTTTCAGACACGGGTGCAATGCCCATCGAGCTGGCATGGTTTAGTGCTCTCTGTTTATCATCCATATCATATGAACTGATGATCGAGATCAGCTCACTCAGAGAGGTCTTGTACATATCCTTTGTTCTTGATTGTTGTACAATTTGAATTCCAGGTGTAAGGCAGTGAGTTTAGAAGCTTCTTGTTTACTTCTCCTTTGGTCATCTCAATTCCAGAACTTGTCATCTCAGTCATCAGATGAGTGAATCTATTAAGCTGTGCGTCAAGAGACTCTCCTTTGATGTGATTGAACATATTGAACCTTTGTCTAAGCATATCCTTGCGACTCTCTCGCATGTCTTCGTTTCCTTCAATCCGTTCAACCGAAGCATTCCAAAGTTCCTTTGCTGTCTTGTGATCCTTAAATCCATGAGCAACATTAGTCGATAGAGCCATTGTAATTGAAGCATAAGCCTTTTCATCTTTTTCCATTATTAGGATGTCATTGTCAGTGTACAATTCTGGATCTTTGGGAACAAGGGGACCATTGATCTCCCTCTGGTATGAGGGCACAAAAGGACCCTCTTCAATGGATCTCCAAAGCTTTGGATCAGTGTATTTGATAAAGGATTGGAATATGAATTTCTAATCTTGGAAGTTATCTCCCGACACGAGCCTTGGTGGCTTTGTTCCGGTGCCGATCTCATTGTCCAGATTGAGTAGATTGGACAGGTTAGTCAGATTCTTAGATGCCATGTCTGAAAAATTTCTAAGGGTAGTTCACGAAGTCCCTGTAGAACAGATCACCAAACACCCTTGTAATCGAAATCCTCTTGTATTCGAAAAGGAATCTGTACTCGAAAAATCCTGGTAATCGAATTTAATCTTGTACTCGAAAATCTTATGAAGTCGAAACTCCCTTGTACTCGAAATCAAACTTATGCCTTGAGAATTTGTTGTATTCGAACTATGTCAAACCTTCGAACACTCTATCTGTACTCGAAATAGCTGGACTCGAAATTTCGAACTCGAAAATACTTAAGAAAATTTTATAAAAATATTTCTTAAGATCTGGAGTCCCAAATTCACACAGTAGCTAGATGGAGTAGAATAGACAGATAAATTACTAATCTTGCTTAAGAAAGTTGTTACCTTGACGATGAAAAGTGCACTCAAGCTCTGATACCACTTGTAGGTCTCAAACCGGATCAAGAACTAAACTTTATCTTCTGAATTATCATAAATAGACTCTAACAAGTGCGGAATCCAAGCTACAATCAAGAAAGCAAGTAGAAAAATATAATCTTTGAATTGATACTGAAAATTCGAGTACAAGTGCCTCAATACGTCTAGAGAGCAAATGCCTCGAGATTCTGACCTAAACCTGCACAAAATACGTCTATTTATACTAGGTCTAGGTGCACTCGAAATCTAATACAAACTATTTCGAGTACACGAATACATGGTGTACTCGAACCTTATGTACACGAAAATCAATCAAAAATCTGGACTTCAACTCTTCCCGGGTTGACTTTGTCAGTCTTCAACGTGTAGTGGGCTCTACACCTATCATTCAATCCGGTCTTCATCATATCTTTAGTGTACTGTTTAAAAGTTTACAAGTTTATAGTGTTCATGTAGATTAGCTTTAGAGTAAGTTGTAAAAACACAATTGTTTCACAAATCATAGTTTAGCTTTCACCAATCTCATGCATGGGTACAAGCTTTGCTCTAGCATAGTTTAGCATTTACGTAGCCCACGAAAAGATACAAGCTTTGCTCTAGCATAGTTTAGCCATTACGTATCTCATGACTTGATTTAAGCTTAGCATCAGAATAGTTTAGCTTTTACGTATCTCATATATGCTGATACAAGCCTTACTCTAGCAATGTTTGGCAATTACGTATCTCATATATAGACACAAGCTGTGGACACCTAGTTTAGCATTCGCATATCTCATATATGCAGATACAAGCCTTGCTCTAGCAATGTTTGGCAATTACGTATCTCATATACAGATAAAGCTTAGCATTCACATAATTTAGCTTTCATGTATCTCAATGCATGGATACAAGCTTTGTCCTAGCAATGTTTCGCAATTACGTATCCCATGAATAGATAAAAACTTAGCATTTAGCTTCAAGTATTAGCATATAGTTTGAGCATAGAGTTTATAGCATGAGCATCGAGCATATAGTTTGAGCATTGAGTTTATATCATAAGCTACAAGCATATAGCTTGAGCATAGAGATTATAGCATAAGCATCGAGCATATAGTTTAAGCATTGAGTTTATAGCATAAGCATCAGGCATATAGTTTGAGCATAGAGTTTGTAGCATAAGCATCGAGCATATAGTTTAAGCATTGAGTTTATAGCACAAGCATCAAGCATATAGTTTGAGCGTAGAGTTTATAGCATAAGCATCGAGCATATGGTTTAAGCATTGAGTTTATAGCATAAGCATCAAGCATATATTTTAAGTCTTAGTCCCTAGCTTCCAGAACAAGAGTTACATGCTTAAGCATCAGTATAAGCATCATGAGCAAGTGTAAAAGCATTTAATAAACATTTCAATAATTGCTTAAAATGTATAACATGCTTCTCAGACCCTAGGTAAAAACAAATATGTTTGAAAAGGGACAAATGAACTCACCTTGTGTTTGAAGTGGTTGACTTAGCTTAACTAGAATGCGCGCTCTCTTTGTAGTATTGATTGTTGTTTTCAAGATCCTGTATTGATTTCACGTGGTTTGTAAATTATAAATATAATCTATATCCGATGTGTATGTGTGTAAGTGTTAGCCCAAAAGTTGGCTAACACTTGTGAGTCTCGGTCATCCTTCGGCCCTAATTCATTCTTGAAATTTCAAGACCTTTAAATGTTATGCTATTTACTTGTATTATGTGGATTTTTGTAATTATACTTAAGTGTTTAAATTATCTTTAGAGATAAACTTCCCATTTTGCTCTTGTTAGATAGAGTAGTTTATTATATAGTTAGCCCATAACTATGCAATTATCTTTGCATCCATTTAGGTTTTAGGTTTTGTGAGTGTAGCATCACCACTTTATGTCACCTTTATAGTAATTAAAGTTTGTACCAAATATCCATGCATGTGCTCCATATTTGTAGTTCTAGTGTGTTATGTGATCCTTTACATCAGGTGGACCGAATCCTAATTGGGCCGAAGAGTAATTTGGGTCGTATAAGTTAAGTAGGCCGAGTAGATAATGTTGTTGGGCCAGTTCACAAATCCTTGGGCCAATTAAGTATATTGGGCCAGTTGAACCGCATGGGCCGTAGGTGTGGTATGGGCCGAAGGTTTGTTGTTGGGCCAACTGTGTCATTCAAGCTAGTTTCTAAGGCCCAACAAGGGAAAGTGGCCTTCTGGCCCAACTGACCCAAGATGGTGGCCGCATGCGACTCGGCTCAGCCCAGCGAACCTTAGGGTTCGTGGTGTTGCATGGTTCGGCCGAGGTTCGTGGCTTGGCATGGTTTGGCCAGGGTTCGTGGCTTGGCATGGTTCGCCAACTGAAGGGAGTGCATGGAAGGGAAGGTTCGCTGCCAAGTTGGTTCGGCTTTGCTAGGTTCGTGGCTACGTAGCTTCGCCATGCATGATGGGTTTGTGAGCAGGGTTCGGCTAAGTAGAGAGGTTCGTGATCTCGGCTTGGCCAGCAGGAGGTTCGGCATGTGGTACTGGTTCGGCTGTTGCTACTGGTTCGGCTGATGATGAAAATGTTCTGCCGAGAGGATGGTTCGCAGCTGCAAGGTTCGTCCCATGTGCATGCAGGTTCGGCAACTTCGGCCACTGCAGGCCATACGCGAACCCTGGTTCTCCATTTTCATCATCATTGAATTGTTCCCATGGTTAGTGTTACACAATGGAAGGTTCTCCAAGGGTGCGGCCTTGAAAGGATTAAGCTTTGAACCGGTTAGAGGTTGATGGGTTGAACAAAAGCCTAGAAAACCCTAATTTTCGTGGGTTTCTTTTGCTCATACCTCGATTTTTTGTGGACAAAACTTCAGATCACTTGTACTTCTCTGTAGAGGGTGTGGGGAGCTTCGTGTGGACACCAAAAAGACAAGATTTCACCAAGAATTGAAGGAGTTATGTTGATTTGAAGCCTTAAACTTCTAGAGAGGGAGAGGAGATGGTTTTGATAACAAGAGAGAGATGAGATCTAATAAATGAAGAAAATGGTTTCATTTAGGGTTTATATACCCCGTGGGTGTTCGAGCTCGTTTCGGTTGCTTGGTTCTCGTTTTCGTCGCGTTTCAGGCACGCTACGCTCGTGTTTTGTAATTTAAATAAAAAGAGTTTATTTGAATTATTTTAAAGGTGGTTATTCCTAGTAAATGTTTTAAATTAACTTTTCATAAATTATTATCGTTTGTTTGTCGTTTGTTTTCGTTTCGTCAGAACGTTTCGCCTTCGCGCGTATTCATTCGAATCGTCACCCGAACGAACACTACGTTGGTTTCACTTTCTGATTCTTGTTTTTCTACTTTTAAGTCATTGTTTCAGGACGTGAAACTTTTAGATTTATTCATACAGATCATCACCTTTACGAATAATTCGTCGGTTTAGCATTCTTTAACAACACCCGTTATGGTTTTGTTCTGTTTATCCTCGCATACGTTTATACATAATAGCATTAAATCAAGCATTTGTGTATCTGTTCAGTGTTTTCTGATGTGTTTCTGACTGTTAAACCATGAAGCTTAAATCAGATTTCAGAACAATAGCATAATAGTTTTGTGTCAAGCATCAAGTGTCAATAGCATATACATAGTTTCACGTAGTGTGTACCTAAGTTACTGTGCAAGTTACTGTAGAGATCACTGTTCCGGCAACGCGTCTAGCACTGATGTTACATGTGGTATGTGCGGGCGTTGCTTGTAAATACATGTTGTAATTATAAGTTCGTTTGTCAATAACATTGTGAATGTTCAATGAAAATAGGTAAACAATTTACACACACACACAACAGATAAGACATGGGATTTTGTCAGTAAGGGTGAATCCAGTGTCTGACAACATAATTCATGAATCATGTAATCCAAAATAACCAAATGATGGAACACAAACGTTTGTTAGGAAACAATTTCAAAACAATTAACGATAACACTATAGAATATTAAACTAACAGTGTATTCGTGGGAATGACGACTTGCATGAGTATATCTGCGGATTTAACATTATAAAAGATATCTTATAAATAGAAAACCTAAACAGAAAGTAAAACAATCGTCGTGTTCGTACAGGTGACGATTCGTACGAATACGCGTGAAAGTTATACGTTATGACGAAACAATTAAAATAATAGATTTCAAAAATAAAATAATAGTATTTCACGTCAAATATTTATTAGGAATAACAACCTAAATGACAAAATAAAACTATTTTAATGAAAATTTAACGTTCACATATCGTACGCAAAATAATGCGTAAACGCGAAACCCGACGAACCCAAACACGTGTGTCATTACACGGACTATAGAAGCCTTGAAAAGCTACACTTAATACCATAGCCACAAGCTATCTTCCTTTTCTCTCTCTAAATTCGTTCTCCCCTCTCTACATTTTCACTCTAAAATTCACACTCAACGTCATCAATTCTTCACCAAATTGAGTGAATTTGCTGTCTAAACGATCCTCTCAACGAAAGAAAGCTAGAAGTAGAAAGGATCTGTCTTCTAACGAGCTCGAACGATGGAAATCTTGAAAGAAGGTTCTAAATTCTAGGTTTTTCTACTATTCCTCAACAATTAACATAAAACCGGTTTTAGTTCTTTCAAAATCTTATAACCCACGAGGGGATGACCTTGGGAAGCTGTGGATAGACTTAGTTTAAGCGTTCGAAGGCTGTACAGGGGGGGAGGTCGATTATAGTAGTATCGAAGCAAGGATTGAGGTGAGAATTTGTATTGATGGTGCTGGTTTTGGATAACCAACTTTGCCATCGAAATTACTAGGCTCGATGTGACACCCGACAATTTCTGTTAAATTGAAACTCTTGCACTCTACATAATTCACATTTATACTTGTTGCATTTCATTTAATTATGTTTAATTAGATGAGTCAAAAACACTCAACTGCGAAACGATAGTTTGAGGAACTATAGAATCGTACATTGCACATTGGTTTTGGAAACCAAGTGTGGCAAACAAAACACAAACAAAGAACAATAATTCGGAGAATTGTTGAATTGTGCAATAGATGTTGATTATGGTTAATCAAGCATGCAAACAGTTTGTAGCAACGAAGACAAACGATCATTGATAATTCGAGGAATTATTGAAACACACACACGAGTCTCACGAACGTTGGTGATCAAAAAACTTATGTGTTATTATTGTATTATGTGCTAAACATGCATTAGATGTTTAGGATAAACGTTGGGAATCGAGCACGAGCGAAATCGAATCAACGAAATCGAAAAATGGACCCATCGCGGTACGCGAAGCAGATGCGGGGGCTCTGAATCCTGAATTTTGTCGCGATACGTGATGAGCTTTTTGATCGGCCTCCGCGGTACGCGAAGGCCATGCAGATCAAAAAAATTATAAAACCAACCCCAAGCTCATTTAAGTCGGTTTCCTTTCCATTTCTTCGAGTTTCTCTACCACATCTCGACCCAAACCCACTGAAAGCAGCTCCCAAGACCCCTGGTAACATCCTTGAAGCTCTTCCTTGCAACCTTGGAGTGATTTGAAGCCATTGAAGCTCAATGGGAGTTCTTGGAGGCCATCAACAAGCAAGGAAACCCTCCTTAGTCACTTGTAGCCCCGAATCACTTTCAATCTCCTCATCAAGGAGCATCTAAGGTAGTTTTATATGCTTATCTTTGGTTAGAACACACATGCAAGTGTGTTTGAACACATGCAACTCTATGTGGCTATTGAGCACGAATTTGTTGGTGATTTGATGTGTTATTAGATTTAGATCTACTGATTATAGCATAAGATTGATGGGATTCGAGTTTGGTTGAGTTATGGTTGATTCAATGATGATTTTGGTACACTTGCCATAAAAGGAAACTTTTATGTTGCAAGTCATAGATTTGTGATGATCTAGACATGTTAGACATGTCTAGATGTTGTCAAATGTATATTGAAGTGTTTAGAAATACATTTGGGTGATTGATTTGGTCAAAAACATGATTTTGTATAAACTTACTGATTATGGAAACTTTTATAAATCAAAAGAGGGCTTTTGATGTTTTTGAATGTTTCGGTGAACTTTGATTCTTTAAACATGCTTAAAAATGATTTCTAAGCATATTGGGAACTTGGATTTGTGAAAACGAGTTTTTAAAGGTATACTTTCCAAGCAAGGAAACTTTATTTGGGCAAAATGGCATAAATGGCGATTTATGTGCAAACGATGTGTTTTAAGTATTTAAACGTGTTTTTACAAACAATCTAGAGTGAATTGTTTTATGAAATGGGATTTCATAACTATACATTCCAAAAATAGAAACTTTCTAAATATAGAAAGTTTCCCCGAAACGGAAACGTTACAATTTTTCAAAACTTGCTTTTGTGAAAACATCATGATTGGTTATAGGAATGCATGTTGGTGTCTTATTTGCATTAAGATACATAAAAGCAACAAACGCGTCACCAACGATTTGTCGAGACAACACAAGTCAACACACACACACTCGGTTGAGCACACCGACACTTGGAGTTGTATGGGATACAACACTCCACTAAACACATACTCACACCTATATGGTTATAGGTGCTTACTAGCAGGATTGCTAGCATTCGCAGGTAGCGAACACACAATAACCGGAACTACTCTATGAGATGAGTTCACAGCCCCTTTTACATTTTCTACCTTTGGGGAAGAAAACATTGCATACAACTATTTTTGAACAACAACATACTTTTGGTTACTTTTGTACATGCTAATACCGCGTATATGCATATGTGTGGAAATCATCCACAAATCTGATAAGTCCTCATTAAACACATCTTGAACCGTTAATAGCGCGTTGTGCTTAGCGTGGTAATTATGAATAGTACTATTTGGGCCTGACAAGCCCCAGTGTTGCGCGCCATATGGCCACCCCGACTGGAGGTCGGAAGTGTGCATAATTGACCAAACAACATTTCCATATCTTGTTGGATGGATATGGCAGGAGGCAGCATGTTAGCTTCGGTTGCGAACCCGCATATGGTATAACTCATATTGACTAGCTATCAATGGATATTGCATTGTATTGAAATGTAAACCTGCAAACATTTACTTTAAATATTTTGATGTTTATTGCTGAATACAAACCTGTGCTCTCACCAACCTTTATGTTGACCTTTTACTCGCATGTTTTCTCTGGTAACTAAGGCACACACACGAGGAGTTAGGATGCTAGGATGGAGTCCCATGCATCTACTATAGTACTTTATGGTTTTGAGAAAATTATCATTTTGATATGTTATGTATTATTAGACATCTTTAATCGCTTCCACAAACTTTAAACATATGTCATTTCGGAAACTATTTTATGAACGCTTCCGCAAGTTATGAATTATATTTGTTCTAATATTATTAAACTTCCGCAACTCTGATTTTACAAACTGTTTTGTCCAAGTAATTGGATGTACGTATGAAACCAGACATGTAGGTCTCGCAACTGTGTGACCGGAGACTGCGATCCTGCCAGATCAGTCCAGTCGCGACCTTTCGTCCATGCCGTGAAGGCCGGGGTACGACACTCGATGAACTAGTGTGGACCTAAGAACATCAACGTAATTAAGATCTATGTTGTCCAAGTGAAATGGATCAGTTTGGGGTCTAAACTGATAGTCTCGAAGGCAGGCCATCCAAATTAGCCATCCATCGATACTAATAGTATCAATGGGCACACGTTGAACCGGCTTGACTTTCTTGTGACACTACTAGTCTCGACAACCCCGATGGTAGCCTTAAGTCATCGATTTTAGATAGATTAAGAACCTCCAAGGCTTTCTAAATAAAGTAGGGTCGAAGTTAACAAGTTCAGAGCAACAATATCGATTATTTAGGAGACCATCAATACTGATAGTATCGTGGGTATCCTTTGCACTTGTAGATCGCTACTATAATCTCGATTCCTGCTTCCTTTGCTACGATCCATTGATTCTAATCCCTTGGACTTATCCAAGTGTTCCAAGCTATAAGGGAGCCAAAGTTAACCATAAACCAATCGATTTCCAACCAATGCAACATAAAGGGGTCGGGTTACATGCTACAAACCTCTACTAGACACTAGGTGTTGATACATAGCCGTATTCCCAACTTGAGTTTATCATAATCTAACCATAACTTAAATAACTTATACTGATGGTTTAGTACCTATGTTATTGATAAGATTGCCATGAGAAAAAAGTTTTCAAAGTTACATTAAAATTATGCTATACCATGCATGGTTAAGCATGTTGCATGCTTTTCAAAAGTTTAAACATCTTTTTAATATTTTAAACATATTTACAAGGTTACTATAGCAACTTTACATAATTAAATAACAAACCTCCGTGATTAAACTTAAGTTGGAAAAGGAATGGTTATAATAATTTAGTATACTTAAGAAAGAATGAATCATCCTTCATAAAACAATACGAACATGTACTTACAATTCATGAAACATATTAAACCCAATAAGGGACTTGAATAAAACCAAATTACAACAAAAAGTGAGAGCATTGGTAATCAATCATAGTTCAGTGTACAAACAATAAAGGTTAGAACATAGCCCTTGTTTTAACTGTTTATAACTATTTTGGGGCGAAGCATGTGATCAAAGACTTTCATCAAACTTTCATTAATACAACCCTACCATGTCTGATTTATAGAGTTGTTTCATAATAACAAGTTTATAACTGTTTTGGGGTGAAGCATATGATCAGATGTACAGTTTTGTGGATGATATCATCTTTGGATCTACTGATGATCAAATGTGCTTGGAATTCAAAGAGCTGATGATTAATAAATTCGAGATGAGCGCGATGCCAGATATAAAATTCTTCCTTGGTTTACATGTTGATGAAAATGATAGTGGGATTGTCATACATCAAACCAAATATATTCAAGATGTGTTAAAACAGTTTAGCATGCTTGATTCAAAACCAATTTCCACGACTATTCAACCCAATCAGGGGATTGAGCCTGATATTAAGCGGCAGTTGATTGATCCTGCACTTTATCGTGGAATTATTGGAAGTTTGATGTATTTGAAAGCCTCAAAGCAAGATATTGTTTTTGCTACCATTATATGTGCCATATATCAATCTAAACCTAAGGTGTCACATCTAATACCAGTCAAATGCATTCTTCGTTATTTAAAGGGTACACTAGACACCGGTCTGTGGTATCCTAAGGATGATAACTTTTCCTTCAATGCCTACAGTGACTCCGATTATGGAGGATGCAAGACAGATGCTAAGTCCACAACTTTTGGTGCACAATTATTGGGGAAAGATTGGTCTCTTGGCAATGTAAAAAGCAAACTTATGTGGCTACTTCAACTTCTGAAGCTGAGTACGTAGCTGCTGCAAGTTGTTGTTCATAAGTATTGTGGATACAACAACAAATGAGAGACTATGGTTTGAATTTTCTTAATACCCTGATACATGTTGATAATGAGGCTGCCAATGCTATTACTAAATACCCATTGTATCATGCACGTTCCAAACACATTGATATCCGGTTTCACTTCATACGTGATTGCTATGAAAAGAAACTCATTGATGTGGTGAAGATACATGCAAATGAGCAACGTGCAGACCTTCTCACCAAGGCCTACGACCGAACTCGTTTTGAGTATTTACTCAAACTTAATGGAATTCGGGTCATGGGCGAGGCCATTTCAAATCAAATTCCATCATAATCAATTTTTATTGAATTCACATCATATTTGTTTTAAATTTTTGTTTTGTTTATTTTGTGTTTCAGTTTTTAGGGGGAGAAAATTTTGAAAAATCAAAAACATCTAAAAAATCAAAAACATCTAAAAAATCAAAAACACAAAAACAATATAAAACTTAAAAAAAATACAGAAACATTAAAAATAAAAAATTGAGAAATTGATTCGACCGAGTGAGAAATGATAGTACATTGTAGCAATCAGAAGCACATCTGAATCATACTAGAACTTAAACATAAAGAGCATTCACAATTATTTAGTATGATATGTTGGTAGGTTTATAACTTAGTTGAGATAAAATTTGACAAAATTATGATCATATTTTGTGGGATATAGTTGCTTAGAATACAGTGCTTAGCTTTGTCCTGAAAGCACGATTTTTAATCTTACAATGTTTGTTTCTTGATTTAAAGTCACTTAATTGCTAGTCTTTGATCATGTGTTCAATTTTTAAATGAAATTCTAATTTTTTTTCTTTTCTTTTTGTTCAAAGCTGAAACATTCTTTGCGTATACTTACGTATCGACCTGATTGTTAAGGTTTTGAACAATTCGAAGTCTTTTTTTGGTTTGATTATGATTTGGACAATCTTTGTGTATATGAGAATATAGATCTAAATGTTAAAATCTTAATCTTAAATTATTGTTTAGTTCATTATCTGGATCATTTGATCATACGAAAGTATCAACCTTGATTCCAAGATCTTGAATAATTTCAACTTGTTTTACATTTTATTATTTTCAAAAAGAAATTGTATTTTGTTTTTGCATGATCAAACTAGCTACATATTTAATTAATATGTTCAAGAACGTCATTGTTTGGTCAATAATTTACAAAGCGGGGAAGTGTTCAAGTGAATGAGGAACATAAAGTATGTGATTATTTTAATTTCATTTGATATCTTAACTATGTAATTAAATTTAATTTGGACTCATATACTGACAATCATCTTTGAATTGTGATTTCCTAATTAACATGTTCATTAATTAAATCAGTTTGTGCAGATGTTTGCAATGCAATATGATCTTATGTCTAGATCTTTCTCACCAAAAATATGTGCTTGTTTTTATTAATTTTCATGTTTCATTTTAGTTTTTCTTACAAAATTAAAATTTTGGTGTGTTTAACTCTGAAGATTTTTGTAACTTATTAGTAAAAAATTTTTGTTTATATCTGATGTTGAATCAATAATTTTTGATTGTTTGTTATTAACTCTAAAACATTAAATTTTTGTTTTTTTTTTTGGAAATTTTTGATTAAATCTGAAAAGATCAAAATGACAAAAGTTTTGTGAGAATTTGTAAAATTGATGGGCCGAACCTATTGTTGGTTTTTTCTTAGGTTCATTCAGAAGGTTTCTCAACACGTTCGTTGAAAGGTTTGTTCAACTGGTTCGTCTAACAAGGTTTGGTCATAGGTTCGTTGAAAGGTTTGTTCAAAGGTTCGTCTGAACGTTGGGAAAGTATAAGTTCAAAGGTTCGTGAATAAGCTTCGTCAATTTCACTGTATTGTTCATAAACGAACCTCTGTGTGGAGAAACTGATTTTTTGACTTTGTGATTATCTGAGTGTTTCCCTTATATCTTTACATTTGTCGTGTTGTCGTGATTTCAAAAAGGTATATGGATTGAATTTTCACCGACTAGATTTCTAATAATCTAAGTTTTAATTCCAGTTAGATGGACATTAAAATGCTGAATAAATCAATTTTAATCACAGTTTGATAAAAAAAAGGCTTTGTTTAAAGTTGTTAATCATTTAATGGCGAATCTATGGATGTGGTTAATTTGGGCTAATTCATAAATTTGAATTTTGAATTGGATTTCAAACATGTTCGTTTGAATTTACTGGCTCATTTGATTCAAGAAGGTTCGGGCCGAACCTTTTCTAAGTCATTGACCGAACCTTGAATTGTGGTTTGACCAAGGTTGTTATTTGTAAACTAGGTTCGTCTAATATAGAGGTTCGTGAACATGAAAATTGTTTTGTCTGTCATATAGCTACGTTCATAGTGGAAGGTTCGGCACAGGGGATAGGTTCGCTGGACTTAGGACTTAGAAACTTTTTTAAAATTTTTGATTTTGAATTGAATTTTGTTACTGATATTTGATTGTTTTAATTGTAGATATGGCAAATCTGGCATTTGGTGATAAACATAATCTTGGGTTATTTGGATCCTACAACAAAGAATGGCAAAGACTTTAGACCGATGATCGAGTTTCTGAGAAGATCAAGGATTTATTATGCCATCTCCAATTGTTGTCAAATTTAACGATTTTATATTCAGAGTTTCTGGAAATCTGATAGATTGATCACAGTGGATAATGTATTTGTTTTTGAAGCTAGTGTGCTTGGACAAGTGATCAGGATAAGTGAAGCTGATGCTCGCAAAGTTTTACAATTTGGAGGAGAACCTGATGGAATGACGTTGAATCCCGAGAGTTGTATTAAATGATGTTTTTTGAGAATCAAGTATTTTGGAGTTTATAGTGAATACTCCATCAAGAAAGGAAAGCTACCTCTACAATACAAGTTTATTGCACATGTACTTTTGCATTGTATGAGGAGAGGGACATTTGATAAGGTGAGAGATTTGATGAGATCAGCTATGGTTGCCTTGATTCTTAACAAGCCATTCAACTTCTCTGCAAAAAATTTCAGATATTTATCTGATAATATCACTAAAGCTAAGGATAATTTCTTATGTATCCAAGATTTGTGCAGATGTTTATTGATGCAAAATTTCCAGAACAAAGTTTACCAAGAGCAGTTGATGACATACTAAAGTTAAAGCATATGACAGATTCTAGCTTGGGTTAAGTGAATACATATCAGAAGAGTAGAGATGTTGTTCTTACAAAAGATTTGATTTTTCATTGTGCGAGAGCTAATTATGTAGCATCACTCAATGATGCATGGAGAAATGAAGATTCAAGTTCTGATAATGAACAAATGGATGATGATCAACCACCACCACCTCCTCCTCCACAAGATCCATCAGTTCAACAAGCTCGTGAACAATCGTCTTCATCATCAAGAACAAGCAACTCCATTACTCAATCTACTTCTGAGCCTCTTCAAGTTATTTATCCTGATCAAACAGTTGTTTCTGAGCAAGCTACTACTACCGCATCAACATCAAATGCTGAGGATGGGAATGTCATTGATAAAATGGAAGAGGAGTCAACTGAATATGAAATGGAAGATGTACAAGTTGGAAATAGAATGGTTCGAGGATGAAGAGGAATCGTATTCAACAACAACGGAGTAGGGAAGAACAAGAAGAAGGAATGATCCAAACTTTACAGTGGATGAGCCAGAATCATCTCGTCCTAAGAAGAAAAACAGAATGGCTAATGTGCCTAGAAGAAAGAAGACAAGAACACCAAGGATCATTGTGTCTTCTCCAGTGATTACATCTTCTGTACATGTTTCTGTTTCTAATTCTTTTGTACATGTTTATGTTTCTACTTGTTCTGTACCTGTTTCTGGTTCTACATCATCTGCTCATGTGTTTGTTGATTCTACAATACCAAGTGCTTCTAGTTATGTTGTTGTGTGTGTTGCACATTTTATGGCACCTTTTGCCGAAGCAACTACTGTCACAACTTCATTTCCAGAGACTTCTGCTTTTAGAGTTGATACTATGTTTGAAGGATTAGATAATTTCGATCTAAATTTTTCATTGGACTATGATGGTTCATAATTGAGACGCAAAATTTCTCCTCTATCTCAAGAGTTTGATTAATACAAGAAGCAGAAAGAAAAAGCTGATTCTGAGTAACAATCTTCTTCTATTCAAACTGAATTTGACATGATGAAGATTCATATTACTCAATTGCAGAGATGGAGAGAGGAGGATCACAATGAGAAGGAGATTATGAATGAAAGAATTGTTTCAATGGAAGAGTTGGATAACTATTTTGGAGGAAGAAAATCAAGTGTTAAAGAAAAGAGTAAGTGATATTCAAGGTGGATCTTCTACTGCTATTCATAATGAGACAATAGTTGATGATCATGAAGAAGTTCATGTGTCTGAAGGAAATGATGAAGAAAAAGTAGACAATGAAGATTCTGATTTTGATGAACATCCATGTCTTGGTGCTTATCATGATGATGATGGTGATAATGATGGTGTAGCTAGTGTTGGTGGTTCAGGTGGTTTGAATTCGTCCTATCGTTGTTTACAACTCATCAGGAATTTCTTTGAATGCAAATCTAGTTTCTGCTGTTGATCCCCAAAGAGAAAAAGACTTTGAAGATGTTGAAATTGAAGATATTACTGAGATTGAATGTCAAAAGACAGTTGTTGATGATTCATTACCGACATTTGTAGAGTTATTCAAACAATCTGAAGAAGAAGAATTACAGTGAAATGTTGGTGCATTTAGTAAAGTCAAAGAACTTGAAGAATGTGAGATTGAGAATGATTATACAAAAGAAGAACTTGCTAATTTGTTTGGGATGAAAGTGAATGAACTTCAAAATGCAAATGACTCTGGAAAGATGTCTATGGGAGTAGAAGGAAGATTAGCTGAGTTTGAGTATGATAGGTCTTCTAAAGAAAATTTGTATAATTTACAGACTTTGAAAAAGATTTTGACATTGAAGCTCATAATAAATATCAAAGTGTGTCAGGTGAAAAATTGAAATTAAGAGCCAATATGTGTGGAGAAAGAATCAGGAAGAACAAAAATACATTATTGATAATTTGATATTTTTAGATAGATGATTGAGAGATATGATGAACTTAGTAGTGAGAAAATCAAGACAATCTTCAAGATTCAAGATTGGATCAAAATCTAAGATGCATGAAGGATTTTGAGTTATGGATATTATCATAATATTCCCGGTGTGTTGAAGAACAGAGGTTGGTATGTTGTGAAGAGAAATGATGGGTTCAATATTTTGGAAAAAGCTTATTATTTTATAGTCTCTTACCATCCTTTGAATGCATGCAGCTTTCAAGATTAAAGATGATCAAGCCGTTTCAAACTGAACACAATGAAATATTTGAGATTTGGTTGAAACGAGAAGCAAGGAGGTTGGAATTGGTTAGTTCCTCAATTTTCAGTATTGAAGCATAATTCTTATGTTTATCCAAAGCCGAAAGTGTATTCAAGACCAAGGTTAAGGAAAGATAGAACAAGATTGGACACCTTTCTTCAATTTTTGGTTTTATGACGAAAGATCTTTCTAAAGCGATTATTCTGCTTGAAAGAAAATGACGAATGGAGATTATTAGATAACTTGATCATGTATGGCTTGTGAATTGTTCTAAACAAGACATTGATACTCTCAATGAAACTGAGATTATGCAAAAGAAGTTTTCATGATGTTGAGTTAGTTATAAAGGATTGACGTTACAGTTTCAAACTATTGCAAGAATGTGCTTTATTTAGGAATTCATTCAAGATGTGATTGGGATGATGTGAATTATTTGTATATGGAGTTGATGCTCTTTACAAATGGATATTGATGAAAGAGATTGATAGAATTGAAGCTGAAAGTTATCAAAGATTCCTAGATCTAGGTTATACGTGCTGAAGATAATGTTTGTGAGATCAGTCATTGATGGACTCGAATGAAGATTGAAGAATGAAGATCAATATGTTGAAGATTTGAAGCAACTATTAAGGGGGAGTTTGTTGGTACATGTTGTAATAGGTTGCTTTCAAATTGTTTTGATTAAGTTAGTATAGGTTTGTGCTAGGTTCGTCTTAGTTTCAACGAACCTATGGTCTTTATATTGTAAAGGTTTGTCTGGTGAACCTAATGGTTCATGTAGTTCGTCTGATGTCGTTTATATATTTGCAGGTTTTCTATTTTTGTTGGTAATTGATAGAACCTGTATTTCCATACTTGTGTGTGTGTAACAGAACTGTGTGTTCTTGCTGTTTGCACTTGTAATTATTTTAGTATCAATGAAGAGAATATTTATGAGATGATTGTATTGTCTTCGATTCATATAGTTTTATCTAGATTCCGCATAGATGCAATTGTTTAATAGAATTCAAGTTACAGATCCATAGCATTTACATTAGTTTCGATGAGAAGTGGCTAGAAAATCACATCATATCGATACTAATTTTCAGATGGTTTCTTATGTCGATACTAATTACTTCGACTCTTACACACCTCCCCAGCCTCCCGACTCTCATTCTAGGGTAATCCAAGTAGTCTAAGCCCATGGAGATGTTATGGTTAAGGTGTTAGAAGGTTTATAAACCGGTTACTGGTTCGAGTCGTTCGGGTGATGAGAAAACTTAAAATCCGAACCTTCTTTCTAAAATGTGAGTTTGATGATGTTTTGGAACGGATCCTTCGTACTTTCATCTTCTAGAGTTGAGAGGAGCGTTTTGACACCAAAAATTCCAAATTTGGTAAAGAGTTTCTTAGCATTCCACCAGGTGAGAACAACTTTATGAAAAGCGCTTGATGCCATTTCGGCTTTAATTTTTCAGGACAACAGGTGAAGTCATTGATGTCCTCGATGCTTTCAAGCCATTGTAATAGGCTTGTATGAGAGGCCCAGAGCCCGGATACCTCCCAGAGTTAGATTTACATCATCATCACATAGTTCTTAAATTAAAAACTTTCATAAATGCAGTGGAAATTAAACATAATTTGTTTAAAAACATAAATACGTATAAAAGTATGTATTAAAAACATCCTGGATTGCCAAAAACCACTTTAACTTCTAGATGAGTGCCTCGAGCACCTCCATTCCTTACTACCTGTTCATCAGCCTGACATACATACAAAAAAGTCAGCTTTCGCTAGTGAGTTCTAGTTTTTCATTAAACATTGTAAATGTTTTGGTGAGTTAAAACATCATTCTCATGAAAACATCATTGCGTTTACATTAACCATAAATCATATCACGTAATCGTCATAATCATCATAATTACCATGCATCCGTTGTCACGAAATATGACCAACGGGCTTATGCCGACACAAGGCTCCTTGTTTATAGTCCGATCGACTCTTACCATATTTATAGCCTGATCGCTCCATGTTTAGAGCCCTGTCGGATCAATGTTTATAGTCCGATCGACTCCGTGTTTATAGTCTGGTTGACATTGTGTTTACCCAATTGGCTCCCTTTTATATTCCAGCCCGCTCTGTGTTTATAACCCAATCGGGTCCATGTTTATAGTCCAATCGAATTTTTAAACAGAAATCATAACATAACATAACTTTTCTATTATCATAACATCTTACATCGTTATTATCATCATAGTGCATCATATTCATTCGTCATAATAGTTTAGCGTTCTGTGATTATCATATAGCATCATATAGATATTCATTCGTATATAGCATCATTATAGTCATATATCATCATGTATACATATCATATAGCATGTGCATCACATCATTAGCATGTCATAGCATATCATCATATCATATCATCATCATCATGTCATATCATCATATTAGCATACATTAGCACATATATCATTAGTATCATCATACTATCATCATCAGTAGGTATTAGCATCACGTCATTCTCATCATACTGTATCATCATGGCATCGTTATTTCACATCCTTAACTCATCATTTATCATGTCATCATGACTGCATCCTAACACAGTAGGATTTCATCATAACATAGTGTTGTGTAATCATCATCATAGGAATCATCATCATGGCATATCATTAAGCATTCATCCTGACATACAGTCACGCATTCCTTATCATAACACATCATCATGCATTCATGGTTCATGCACATCATCATAGTATATTATCATACATCGTATAGCATCATATAGCATCATAGAGTTAAATAGTAGCATGTATGTCAGCCAAAACATAATTAAACATAACATTTATAAAAGAGGGCATTTAGAAATTACCTGAAAAGGAACTCTTATCTTCGTAAATCGAATTGCCTTGGTTAGGAATCAAGAACCTACTTCAATACATCATCTCATTTTGTTCCTATACTTAGAATTTATTCTAATTCCTCGTAGCTCACTTAACCAGCTACCCATTGTCCGAGATCCCTTAATTTCTCGAAATACACTTAGTATTCGAACATGGAATTAATATTAATGTATATGAACTAATGGAGCTCACGAATTCTCTAGAGTACACGGACTAAGGTTCACGAACTAAGGAAGGTTCAGATACTCTTTTCGTGTGCTTTTCGAATACTCAACTTTTCTGCATAACACATCTCAGAAAACTATCCAAGACTTGAGGAGCTAGTTCTAGGTGCATTATGGCCTTACCAACACATTGGAACCAAAAGGTACGAACTTTCTGCATAAAGGTATGACCTTTATGCATATTTTCCTTTTTGTCTAAGAATCGTAACTTTTATGAATCAAACCCAAACTTGGTGTTTGGTTATCCTTCCTGTAGCTTCCCGTATGTTTCCTCCTCGTTTTGATCAAACAAAAGTCGTTTCTTGAAGTTCCCGAACCTGCCAACTTCAAGTAGTTGTGAGAGAGTGATTGCAGCCAAAGGTGACCTCGCTTCCCAAGGCACTACTATATATATGCCAGGTTCATGAAGTAGGGTTCACGAAATGGAATTCACAAAGCTAAGTTAGTGTACTTTCATCTTCATGAACTTTTAGTTCACGAAGTGAGTTCGAGTACTCAACTTTCCTTTCTTTTGGAATCCAATGATTCCCTTCCATGGATCAACCTTCAACAACACTCGATCGCCAACATTGAACTCTATTGGCCTTCGGCGCTTGTCAGCGTAGGATTTCTGGCGATGTTGTGCGGCTTTCATATGTTCTCTTATCACCCATAACTTTTCTGCCATATCGATCACAACGGCCTTGTTTACCATTTCTTTCTGTCCAACCTCACCCCAACACACTGGGGTTCTACATCGTCTTGCATATAACGTTGTGCAAAGGGGCATTCCGATACTTGTATGGTAGCTGTTATTTTATGAAAACTCCACCAATGGAATGTGGTCATCCCAGCTTCCTCCAATGTCGATAAAGCACTCCCTAAGCATATCCTCTGGAGTTTGGATAGTCCTTTCAGACTGTCCATCCATCTAAGGGTGATAAGCGGTGCTGATGTTTAGTCTTGTTCCCATAATCTCATGAAACTGCTTCCAGAATCTGGAAGTGAACCTCATTTCTCTATCTGACACAATGGAGATGGGAACTACAAGTCGGGTCACAATTTCCTTCACGAACACCTCAGACAACCTTTCGGACGCATAAGTTGCCCTGATCGGGTGAAAGTGTGCACTCTTCGTCAAACGATTCAGAATCACCCATATGGTATCATGTCGCTTAGTTGTTATCGGTAGCTTGGTGATGAAATTCATGGAGATGTTCTCCCATTTCCATTCCGGTATCTCAAGAGGTTGCACATATCCGTAGGGCTTCTGATGTTCAGCATTCACTTCCGCACAAGTAAGGCACTTGTTCACATTCTGCATCACTTTAAACTTCATCCCTAGCCACCAATAATCTTTTCATAGATCTTGATACATATTTGTCGCACCGAGATGCACCGAATAACGCGATTTGTGAGCTTCGTCTAAAATCCTCGATCGAATGTCCCCCTTTCTGGGAACCCACATTCGACCGAATCGTACCTTTACCCCATAATAATTGTCTTCTAAGTTTTTCACTTGTCCATAGACATTTTCAAAGCCCACATTGTCTTGTTCTATCCCTTCCTGTTGCCGCCTGCTTGAGCTCGTGCTAGAAGTCCAGAATTATCACCAAACTATACGATTTAACTTGTATAACAAGATGCTCGTCCTTACGACTTAAAGCATCCGCCACCACATTGGCCTTTGTCACACCCCCCGAGCCGGCGGGGTTGGATCGGAGTCCCGTCGTCGGGCGGAAGGTTCTCGAGGCGTGATATCGTGAGTGATAATCGTGATGATCAGATTGCTTTACATAGCATCAATGTTAAGAATAATTAAGCACAATAATACATTTACTAGTATTACAAAGTTAAATTACAAATGTCAATGTTCAGTAATTTAACTGAGTAAACCTATCCAAAAGAATTAATATATCTATCTTGTATCTATACAAGATATCAAAAGAGCGTCTATTGATCTCAAAAGATGTGCTTCTTCAGAAGTCAACTAGGATCTACATCTGGGCATCCTAGTATGCAATTCTGAATCTTAGCTTAATCCTGTACGTCACCTGAGAAAGCATGTAAGAAAACAAAGTCAACACAATGGTTGGTGAGTTCATGTAGTTTTATGTAAAAAAAATATTTTGAAAAATCCTTTGAATGACAACCTTAACCTCAACATTAACCACCTATACCATCTGTTTCAGTATGCTTATATATAGGGCATATATAGGGTCGAACTTACCGTCCGCCCAGCCACCGTCCCACCACATACCAAACCACATGATATATTGTTCCTGATGATAATTAAGCGTTTCATTCTACATCTTTGATTCCATAACATTCGATCCATTGAATTCGTTTACCCTGTAATTGTTTACCTTGATTTCCTGAATGATAACCTTAACCTCACTAACAACCACCTATGTTATCCAACCGAGTATGCTTATATATAAGGCATATATAGGGGACAAGCCCTAGCCACCATCCCACCACATACCCGGCTGCTTAACATATTGTTGTTAATGATAATTAAGCATTTCATTCCACTACCTTGATTTCCAAGACATATGATTCTTAGCTTTTGATTACCCTGAAAATGTTTACTTTGTTCCCCCGAAATGACAACCTTAACCTCACTAACAACCACCTATGCTATCTAACCAAGTATGCTTATATATAGGGCATATGTAGGGGACAAGCCCCAACCACCGTCCCACCACATACCGAAGTAAAACAAATAAGTTTCAAAAGGGACAAATGAACTCACCTTGTGTTTGAAGTGGTTGACTAAGTATAAACAAGAGTACACGCGTTCGTTGTTGTGTTTGTAGTAGTAGTATTCACAATCCTGTATTGATTTCATGTCATTTGCAACTTAATAGTACAAGTTATAATTATTCGTGTGCGTGTATGTGTTAGCCCTAAAGTTGGATAACACTTGTGAGTCTCGGTCATTATTCGGCCTCGTTTAAATGTTACGGACTTTAATAACAACTACTCCTTTTAACTTAAGGATTTAATATTTGTTATAAGTTTTCTTGTCCAGCTTGTTTACTTTACAAAAACTTGAACTTTATGTCTTTATATATATATATAAACCCATTCACGTTATTCGTATTGTTTGATTTAATATGTTAGGTTATGTAATAACCCATATAAGCCGAATAATAGATGGGCCTTGGGTCGGTTGTATATGTGCGTGGCCCGCTTAGGTTAATCATGGGCCGAATCCAACGCGTATGGGCTAAGCCAAATGTCTGGGCTAATTTACAAGAACCATGGGCTATTGGGCAACATGGCACTTGGCCGATTGTAATGTTGCTGGACCGAAAGAAGTTGGGCGAAAATCACGTGGTCCAAGAGAACAAACCTTTGGCCAACCAAATGGTAGTTGGGC